>VWZK01020902.1:81916-137067 GCA_013396935.1 Baryphthengus martii | reverse complement strand
CGCCCCCCGGTGGCGGTTCGGCGGCGGTGCAGCCCGGCGCGGCGCAGGGAGAAACGGCGGCAGCTGCGGGGAAAGCGTCCTTCTCTGTTTGTTGTAATTGAGCAACTTTAGAGCGTGGAAGGTTGGCGGTTTGTTTGTTTGTTTGATTGATTTCCTCCTGGTTTATGTTTCTTTGCGTTTTCCTTTGTTGCAGTTCTCTTAAATCTGCGTGGGAAGCATCCTGGCAACTGTAAGAGGCCCGACCCGGTTGCAGCGCATCGGGAGGTGCCGACAGTCCTGGAGGTGGGTTTTGTGGGTGCACAAACTGTAATAGAAGTTCTGAAGCCCCTCAACATCTGTAAGATAACAGCCCAATTCCTTTAATGCAGACAAGGTGTGCTGGGTGCTGGGACTGTGACTCTTCCAAGTCCACTGACCAAGCAAATCTGGACTTTACACCAGTGGTGCAATGACTTTATGGAAACCTGGCTCCAGTCCAACCTTTTCATTAATTATATTTGGGTAAACCATCTACTTAAAAAGGCAGGTATTATCTGCAGCCTAAGTTCTGCCGGGAAACAGTTTACCTCAAATCCCGACACGAAAAGTCAGCCCCTATTATATGTGTATTATAACACCAGGTGTAAAACTGACCAGTAAATCGGCACAGGCAAGACAGGACCACTGAGGTACAGAGTAACTGGTTAGAAGTTTGGTTGAAAAAAAAAGAACAAAACCAAACCTAAGCCTGGCTCAAGCCTCAGGCCAATTTGTGTTCCAAACCTTTCGTTATTTTTGCAAATATAAAATTAATAATTATATCAGTGTGGGAAGGAAGCCCCGTTTGGTTCCCTTCCCCTCCAGAAACCTCGTTTGAGCTGGAAATAATAAATACATCATAAATCCCTGCCTTCCCCTCTCCTCCTTTGCCTTCTTCATCCCTCGGTCTTTTGAGATAGATAGCACTGAGCTAGCGAGGTCTCAAAGTGTTTTGCAAAGGTGGGCAGGTGAGTTTTTGCCTCCCTTGCCTCTAGACAAAGCTACAGGTCTGTCGTGGAGGCTCTTCGGAGGTCAGGGAAAAGCAGGAAGCAGAGAGGAGGAGGAATTTCAAGATGGTGAAGACCCTTGGGGCTCAGGGCTCAGTAATGAGTGGGAGGAAGAAGGAACATGTCAAGAGAGGGAGAGGATGGAGGTGAGAGAGTAGGGCATGATTGAGTGTTTATGGGTCCCCTTGTGCCGCAGGAGCCAGCTGCCTCACGTGCCCGCCTGGCATTTGTCTTCCTGAGCTTCCCACGGGGAAGCAGTATCTCTGTTTTCATAGAATTGCAGAGTGATGGGGGTTGGAGGGGACCTCTGGAGATCATCTAGTCCAGCCCCCCAGCTAAAGCGGGTTTGCCTAGAGCAGGTTCCACAGGAACAGATCCAGGCGGGGTTGGAAAGTCTCCAGAGAAGGAGACTCCACAACCTCTCTGGACAGCCTGGTCCAGGCTCCGTCACCCTCACAAGAAAGAATATTTTTCCTTACGTTTAGGTGGAACTTCTGTGTTCCAGTTTGTGTCCATTGGACCTTGTCTTGTCGCTGGCCACCACTGAAAAGTGACTGGCCTCATCCCTTTAGATATTTATAAGCATTGATAAGATCCCTTTCAGTCTTCTCCAGACTAAACAGCCCCAGGTCTCTCAGTCTTTCCTCACAGGAGAGATGCTCCAGTTCCCTAATCATCTTTGTAGCCTGCTGTTGAACCCTCTCCGGTAGTTCCCTGTCTCTCTTGAACTGGGGAGCCCAGAACCGAACACAGGACTCCAGAGATGGCCTCACTAGGGTAGAGTATCCATGCTATCATCATTATTTCATAAGTCTTTGGGCCCATTCAGCATAATTGCAGATGAGCTTATCCTGCCAACATGTGGCTGACTCCACTGGGGCAGGTTGAGCAAAAGAAAGAGCTGCAGTGTGGTAGGGAGAGAGCAACGCTGGATACGTCCTTGCCTTCTTAATGCTGAGCCCCACGCACTCTATGGGACTTGTCCACATGTGGCTGGAGGCAGAAAAGCCCTTTCCTAGCCCACTGTAGCAGGGACAACTGGCGCTTCTGCAGATGTCTCACGTTGATCAAGTACTTTGTGTGATGGTTGTGGCCATCTGGACGAGCGTGGGTGCAGCACCGGCAGCACACGGCGTGCTCTGTCAGGGAACAACCCTCTGCCAGCCTTGGAAGAACTGTTTGGATTTGGACTATAAAGCAAACGAATGAGGAAGGCGTATTCCTCAGGGTCTGCCAGCGAGGCGGGAAGCCCTGCTGCAAACAGCACCCTAGCACAAGGTGAGCGGCCGGTGTGGTGGTGACAGAGTCCATTTCCCATTTCCTCAGGGTCTTTCCAGTTCTAAATTGTCTGGGTGCTGTTAATGTGTGTTTCAGCAGAGCTGCTTGCTCCAGCTCAAGAGACCATCAGGGAGACATTTACAGCCACAGCAGAGCTAGAGATCCAGCGCTTGTCAGGATGAGAGGAGGCAGAGGACGCTACAGAGGAAGGCAAGGAGCCAGGGCAGGCATCAGGTGAGATGACACATCAGTGGAGACACTGCAAAAGGCAGTGAAGGGTCTCATTCCTTACATACTACAGTTTATTTTTTGAAAGGTTTGAGCTACTCCAGCTGCTTCAGCTGGGAGGGACCTTTCTCTTGATCAGACTCGTGACGTGCAGTTCTCCACTCCAGTGGTGCCTCACACATCCTCATTCCCTCATTGCTCTGCTCAGTGACTTCCAATAATAGGACAAGGGGCAATGGGTGCAAGCTGGAGTATAGGAAGTTCTGGGTCAATATATAGAAAAATGTCTTCATGGTGAGGGTGATGGAGAACTGGAACAGGCTGCCCAGAGAGGTTGTAGAGTCTCCTTCTCTGGAGACCTTCAAAAGCCCCCTGGACACATTCCCGTGGGACCTAATCTGGGTGATCCTGCTCTGGCAGGGGAGGTTGGACTCAATGATCTCTCGAGGTCCCTTCCAACCCCTACCATTCTGTGAGTCTGTGATTCCCCCCTGGCTCCAGCTTACTGATTTGGAAAGGCTTTAGCAAGCTAACTTCACTTTATTTTTCTTTGCTGGAAAATAAAAAGCATCTGCCCACTCATCATAAATCGGATCTTCTTGTAAGTCCAAGCCCCTGTGAGCTGCTCCTGCAAACATTTGCAGTGACACCGAGATGAAAGGAGCCGCATCTGGCCCATTCCGCAGCCTGTTGTTTAACCAGCAGCACACGATTCGTACTCTGTAGTTACAAAATAATGACGTGCTTTTAATCTGCACAGACTGAACCCAGGAAACTATAATTAGAAAGAGAGTTTCTGGAAACGCAACAAGGAAATATTAATACAGTGAAAAAAAAAAAAAAAAAGCGATCCAAAGCCTCCAGCCCCACAGAGGCGTGTTGTCTAAAATGTTGTGTTAGCCAGTTTTTCTCTCTTAATCCAATAGGACTGTATCTCTGGAGCAATCCTCTGTGAACATTTAGCCTCCTTGACCATAAATCTTAGCCATTTGACACCCAAGTTATTAAATTATATTTGTGTTGTTATATCATAACATGATACTTAGTCGTATATCATGCCCCCAAGGACAGCACAGAACCGGCAAATGCTAAAACAAAAGCTCCTCCTTCCAGATCCTCTTTAAAGGAGCTAGGATTGCTGCAACCTGCATTTGAGTTTGTGTTTGAGTCCACTTAGGAATAGACCGTGTTGCGTATTCGCGTTGTCCGCGCCGTTAAAACGCGGGAAGACAAATGACCAGCACTAGCAGATAGTCATTTCTTATTACAATTCTTAATTGGGATTTTAGAGGGGTCATAAATGTTGTGTCATGAGTAATAAAATTTTGGGGACTGAACAGAAGTGAGAAAAAATAATCGCGGCGTTGAATTATTTAAGGTTTGCATTCCACTGCGCGGTCCTGGGAGGGTCTTCATAAGCAATCTCTCCTTCAGTGCAGCTGGAGGGATGTCTCATCCAAACGCCATATGGATGCTGTCTTAACAGCTCCTATCACTCGGTGGTAGGCTAAGGACCAGCTGTGGTTGCCTGGCAGTTTCTGCCTCCTGATTGACCCCCAGGGGCGTAGCACACGCAACAGTCAGAAATGAAGAAAATTCACCCCAACTAGGGCGGTGCTCTTTGTGATGAATTACAAAGTCAGTGCTCTGCCTCTTGCTATCAAAGACGAATAAAACCATCATGACTTTCCTCGTATCATGTTGTAACTTCTTGTGGTTGGTCCCAGTTGCTCTCGCACCTTGTGCTTCGTTTGTGGCTGAGAATGGTTTGAATCTCCAGGGTCTAAAAGTCTTTGTGGTTAGCACTGACGCTTCCAGATGCACTTCTGGCTGTGGTGCCAGTGTGTGTGTGTGGTCACAAATCTTTTACAAGTACCTCCAGAGGAGCCTCCTCAAAAAAAAAAAAAAAAAAAAAAAAGCTCCTGGCAGGTCTCCTTCTGCCCCTGTGAAAGATGGAATATCGACAAGTCCTGACACCCAGCAGGAGAGCACCACACTCAACAGTTCTTACATCACTTCCTCATTGCCCTGGCTTTTTCATGCAAATTTCTTGCAAAGTAATTTCTCTAACAACTGCGAAATCTGTACTGATGTTGTAGCAGAGCCTTCCCCATTAATGTAATGTCTATCTAGTTATCAATTCTTGGGGCTTATTATGTGAAAATTAGAAATACATTATTACCAGAAAAGCCATTCTCTCAACTGCGCTGACATTTACAACCTGACATAATCTCCTAAAATCTGAATTGTTTGCTGTGAAACAGACCTTTTCTTCTTCATGACGATGTCAGAGAATTTCAATTTCAGCTAATTCTTGCAGCCCTAATGAGTTCCCTTCTCTAGAGGAACTGGCAGTGGCCTTTATGCTGTAATAGTTCCAGGAACAATTGGAAAGTACTTGGATAATAACATAACGATTTTTAGATCAATATCGCTTTTGTAATGTGAAACTTTTGCCAGATCTGATTAGCTAAGCCGTTCTCTTTTTTTTTTTTTCCTTTTTTTTTATGAGGATTTCCCCGCGAAGTTCTTGTGCACGCAGAAAGCTTGATACACATATACCCACCAGGAGATGACAAGCAAGAAGTGAATGGACAGAGTCCATAATATGATACCTGGGAAATTCTAGTGTTTTGGCATGGGAGGGATGATTTCCAAATAGGATAGCTCTTCTTTTATGGATTTTGTATGCTTTATTTTGTATGCTGAGAGGCCGGCATGCTCAATGAGTCAGATTGGAGGGTAAATATGTCCTATGAGCTGATTAGAGGCATCCTCTTCTGTTCATATTAATCAGTTCGTATATTAAAAGTTGTTTTAATTTTGTAGATTGAAGAAAGCATTGACAAAACATGCTTTTTTGTTGTTGTTGTTGGCAAGTTGGGTTGACTACCCGCAAAAAGATAAACCTGAACTCAGGTGTCAAGCACATGCCTGATCCAGGAGTTGCACCAGTCACTGGAAAGAGTTCCTGAACTTCAAGGGGTTTCATATTTGGCCCAAGAAAGGAGGGTACACAACCTCTGTCATGAAGTTTACACTGCCTGTCTCCCGATAGCTGTTTCTAAATTGATTTCTTGTTCTCCACATCAGCTCTCAGCCTGTTTTCTTTCCTCTACAGCAACGCTAGGCTCCTGTTCATTTCAGGATTTCCAGGGCTCTGGAGTCAGTTCCCTGAGTGATACCGCAATGTGCCTCCTGGCATTTCAACCCTATGCCTTGAGCCAAACTGCTCAAGGTCTACATGCATCTGAAATCTTTAGGGTTTCTTTGAACTACTGTGGAACAATAGGACACTCTGGGTGATTTTTCAGACATCTCTGTTCTTACCTGAAGAACAAGCATGGGTACCACCCATAGCCATCCTTCTGAGTGGAAGAGGAGTCATTCTGAGGGATATGTCTATGATCTGCCCCAAAGCTGTTTGAGATTTATGAGTCCTGCACTGGGAAGGATCCTACCCTGCTACACACTGCCCTTTTTTTTATTGGTAATGTCTTCGGGCAAGGTGCTGTCTTTTTACCTGGTTCTAGCAGTCCCTCATGTGTAAACTTTTGAGCCCTATGAAGTAGCTGTTGAGTGGCCTCAAAGATGGGAATGGGAATCATTACTTGCCCCACCACTAACACGTGCATTCAGACTCAGATTAAGTTCCCTGCTGTTCCTGCAGTCTGGGCTCTGTAACCACCTTGTGCCAGCCCATTGTGCCTGGTAGGGCTGTTTTAATGCTGCTTCTTTCTGTGCAATTTTACACCCATTTTTTTGTTGCCCTTCATCCTATTCACTCCATCTGCTCTTAAAGCTGATGCAAGGTTGCTTTTTCCTAACATCATTTTTAAACAGGAGGAAAAAAAAAATTCCAATTTCCAATTCAGCGCTCACTCAAAACTTTAAGCCCCTTTTACCTAATAAAACTTTACACCAAAGAGCCCTAGACAAAGTAGCAAGCGTGTTCTGACCGCGCAAGTGTTCCAGATCAGCGTTCATTCCAGCGCAGCGGGTGTCCAAGAGGGCTCGTCTCTCCCTCTTCATGAAGGAGTCTTTGGGCTGTTGGGTTTGTCTCTCTACCAAGAGCCACAAACAGCAGAGGACTGTGGCTCCTGCTCTGCTTCCAGTACAGCGTGTTCCTTGTCTGTGAGGCTGAGGGGGTGGAGAGGCCTGTCCAGTTTACTGCACCATCTGCTAGGTTCAGCCAAATCGCTTAATCTTAACTGGTTTCAAAGAGAAGGAGGTCAAAACTTCAGAGGTGACCTTAACTCTTCATAAAATATTTGCTGTCTCAGATGTTATGAAGAAGAGGTTGTTTCAGAGGAGCAGGGAAGACTTGCCAGGATTCCTCCCGACACTGAAATGCACTTCCTTCTCCCTCCACTGAAAGCTCATCACTCCTCTGTCCTTGGAAGCAACAACAACCCACCCTTGTGAAAACAGGAGGCTTCCTCAGCACTGCAGCTTCCGTGGCACTCTGTGTCTCTGGGTTGTGTGCCCATCTTCTCGCTCGTATTTCATATGCCCGGATGCATCTCTCTACACCTAGACAGCTTTACTTCCCCAGGCATTTTTCACTGCTGTACATCCTATAAGCCATACATCCTATAAGCAGCTGGGGGCCCCTTTAGCCATCCCATCTACACCCCCCTGGAGTGGCACCCACTTGGGACCTATTTAGAGTTATCCCTCAGACAGTCCTTCCCTGCTCAGGTCTTCTCCAGACATATATTGAATGAACAGAATATGTTGTTAGAAACATCTTTCTTTCAAGTATCCTCACCCAGATCCTGCTTTTCAGCTGTGGCTTCTCCCAGATGTGGATTTCCCCTAGTTAAGGGCTGGGAAAGTCATGTTTCCATCTGCTGCATGGCCCAGGACAAGTGGGACTGGGCTAACTGAGGTTTCATCTAGATGCTGAGACAGAAGAAGACAGCAAGCCAGTGAGGGCTTTGAAGGAGAAGGAACGTTAGATCATACAGACCTCTGACCTCCCCTCAGAAGGCAAGATGTGAAATATTTTTTATGCTCATACATTTTTGGAGGGAGGGCAGTGCCTAAGAACCAGGTAGATCATGGCCAACCAGCAGCATGGGTACAGCCGTGCTCCGCTTGTGTGGGAACCAGAGCACAACACATGCTGGTTTAGCACCAGAGCCTGGCGTGAAACAAAGCTGAGAAGGACAAAAGATATGAGCAGAAAACCTGGGTATGCAAAAGGCTGTTTTTCATTAGCCTCTTCACTATCCTACTTAACACAGGTTCAGACCTACATGCTGATCTGTCAGGATTCTCTGTCCTTAAAACATTTTTTTTAGCTGTTTGCTCCTTCTTTGCCAGGAACGATGGAGGGACATCAGATGCTTGCAAGTCTGTCAGTTTTTTTTCCATGATCTAATAAAAGGCACTGCCTTTTCCTATGAGCTTTGCTTCACTCTGAAACTGAAGAAATGTTGCTTTTTAATTAATCTACTCATAATGTCCTTGAATCACTCTTTCCTGGTGGTAAAAGGGATTAAAAACCTCCATCAAAGAAATTATCTTCTTTGATGAAGCCCTGCATATGCAAGAAGGGTTCTTTTCTGGAGTTTTTTTTGTCCTTGGAGGCCTTTCTTGAGCTTGCTTAGGGTTTTTAACAGAGAATATGGATGCCATTGAGGCTGTATGAAAGGAGTGCTGAGGGTGACTTGGCATTTCTGTTTAGACCAATGTGTGGGTTCAGAAAGTTGGAAACAGATCAGTTGCCACCAGAGAGGGAATGTTAGGTCTGGAAAGAGTGGTGTCTTACAGAAGAGAACAAAGCTTGTTGCGAGTGAAGAGACATGGTAGAGTCTAACGAAGAGGTCAAAGTGTGCTATGTACTGTGCTTTGGTTGCTTTTTGGCCAAAGGCTGGTACTCAATAAGACTTTTGCAATTTCCATGATTTTTGCTTTCTACTGGGACATCTCAGTTCCCACAGGAGTGGAAGAGTACAAAAATGATTTCATTTGCATCAAGCCCTACAAGCCTAGGTCAAATGAGAGTCGAGAGTGCTGCTGCCACCAAGGTCCTCTGATGTTCCATGCAACGGCAGAAAAACTAGAGTACCATTCCCAGAGGCGGACAGGACTCTGCCTGAGGCACATCCTATCTTTCCCAGACAAGCTCTCTTGAGTGCCATACAACATCAACACAAACAGAAAGCCCATTGACTCCATACCCTCTGGCACAGACCCTGGTGCCAGGCCCCCCCTCAGCTGCTCTGATTGTGCAGAGTGCAGAGGAGTGAGATCACTGTGTTGAATTTCGAGGAATGGCCAGCAGATGGGAACAATCAGATAAAACCAGTAACCAGGAGGAAAAAAAAAAAAAAAAAAAAAAAGCCTGATTAAATTCTCCTGAGAAACATGGGACCTAAGACATACCTTTCTTTTGGGTGCTCTCCAGAATCTTCACCTGAAGGAATGAAACAACTGCACAGCCCACCCGTGAAGTGAGCTGTTGCAGTGAGCATGTGAAGGTGGGCTGGGAGAGGCCTATCCTTCTACCGTTATAAATATGAGTGCCTGGAGGTGACCTGGCAACCAGCTGTGTTGGACCTCTCCTGAAAAGTCAGTGTGTGTTCCTGAAAGGTCTGTGAAGCACAGCAAACCTGCCGAGCAGGGCTGCTGGTTTTGGTCAGGCTGGCAAAAGAGAAGCAGGGAGAGGTCAGGGAGAGCAAAGCTTTGTTGTGGTGTTTTGGAGGACAGGAGCAAGGCCAGTGCCGTGAAGGGATGCTCAGCTCTGCCTCCCTCTCTAGGAAGGCCTCAGGGGAGAGGGACGCAGAGATGATGAGACTTCTTCATGGATCCTGGGAAGTCCGTGTCCATTGATTTTCTGAAGTTGTAAATAGACCTCGGCATAAATGATGTTAGTGCCAGTGTCGTAAGCTCTTCGAGACAGGGACCATAATTTTGTCCAGAGTTTATACAGCCCTTATCACTGCAACAGCCTGACGAACAACTAGATCTCTTCTACACCACTGTACTGTTAAGTGGTCTGGTTATTATTAGTAAGGTAACAATAAACACTAATAGCAACAATTTCAGTCCCTCTCAAGATAAAACAAGATGGTGGGACTGGTGGTTCCTATTTGCTGCTCTGAAGTAACGCTCCTTTCTAAGCCACCGTTTCTTTTCTCAAATGCAACTTCATTTGAGAGAATGACTTTGATCACCCTTCAGGGGCCTTTATTGTGTCTGTGCCTTACGCCCACAGAATTCTCCAGTACTGCTAAAGTGATGTTACTGTTTAAGTGACTTAGTGCTTTTCCAGGCTGCTTCTCTGGACCCAACTTTCTCATGGAGTGCCCTGTCCCCACAGGGAGCTGCAGAGAGGGGCACAGCCACAGCCACGCACAGCAAACACGGCCAGCACGAGGGAAAACTGTCCTCTTCTTCACTGTAAGAGCAGCTTACCACTCAGAAAGACTTTGAAAGCATACCCTATGGCTGGGCAAACCTAGAAAACGTCGTTCTGAAGACATCTGAGGCATGAGCATCTCCTTGAACCTCAAGTGATTAAATAGCAACCAGAGTCTTTAGGTGTAAATCCCAAAAAAATTATGTCATGGTTAGCTAGATACAAGGCCTTTAAAAGAAGTAGTTGAAAGGTTGGCTGTTGGTTCACAGGCTGATGCAGAAGTTCATCCTCAATAAATGGCAGCATGCCCTACAGGAGACACTGGTTTCATCATCATCACCATCACTTTTTAGCTGTGACAAAGTGAGACAAATGATTCGGTGATCTAGCCCAACAGAGCTGTGGTGTCCATAAGGGAATAGAGCAGCAAGAAGTACTTAGGGGCCTAAACAAGCAACTTGCAAAAAAAAAAAAAAAAAAAAAAAAAATAGAGCTGGAACTTGAACCAGTTCCTGCCCAAATAACGTATTGCATCTGTGACATTTGTGCTGGTACTGCTTCCCTGGCAGCACTCGCCACACACAGTTCCTGTTCCTGGCAATAACTAACAACACTACCTGTGCCTTTGCAGATGGTTGGATGGGGCAGATATCTTCCTAGAAGCAAGTCATTTGTTTTCTCAGTGGGTTGCATTTGCCAGAGATTTTCAACTGTCAAAACAACGCCCTCCCTAGCTCATGATCTCACCACTGTGTACCCATTAGGCTCCTGTCCAGCCCAGAAAGACCATGGTGACATTCATTGCTGAGTGCTGGCCTGTGCTCTCGTGATGAAGCGCTAAGTTGAAGTTGGCTTGAGAGAGAAGCAGTCAGTTTGGAGGAGATCTGGGAGAGGTTAGCATCAGAAATGTTTATATCAGCCATTTCTGTGAACTACTGCAAAAATGGGGCGGGCTGGGTCAGGATTTGGCAGCTGGGATGAAAAGGAGGGTAAGGAACATGGAAGGTTTTTTTTTCTTCTTTTACATATATCTGTGAAATAAGTGAGGTGGTTACTCTGGCTAAGAGCTTCTTCTTAGGAGAGGGACAAGGACAAAGAAAATAAGAAAGCTGTAGTTCTTAATCTGTGTTAAAATATGTATTCTCTGCCTTCAGCTCATGTGGTGGGAAGAAAGCCTCTCAAGGCAACAAGACAGTATGTGGAGAAGATGTAGGACAGCATCGTCACCAGGCCACGTTCCTGGTCTTCAGCAAGCAAATTGCACGGAGAGGACTGGAAGTGTAACCCATTTTTGAGGGTTTTATACAAAACTCCACCAAAACAGACCGTGCCATTTCTTTCCCACCACCTTTGTTAGACCTGGAACAATTTTCCATTTGTATCGATCTCCCAGTTGAAAGGCATTTTTTTGAGAAGGGTAAGGAAAAGAAAATGTTTTGAAATGGTCAAAGTATCCCCTGTCTGTGATTTTGGAACAATAAATCAATTTTCTGTTTCCAAAGAATATTTCTTGTTTGAAAAATGTGTGGTGTTGAAAAAGAGGTTTATCTTAAAAAATATTAATATTCAAATTTGGAAGTAACCAAACATGGGTTTTATTAACCCATCTTAATTAAAGATTTTTATTTTTTTTTTCTGTCTATAATCATGTTGCGGTATTTTTTTCCTGATTTTAACTTCCAGTCCTGATTTTTTGAAAAATCCCTGTGAATATTTTCACAAGGACTGGGGAGAACATTTTCCCACGCAGCTCTGTGATCAAACCCTTCAGATGCCAACAGATTACTGATGAGGCTTTCCTGCCCTTGACTTGGAATCATCATGTTGCAGAACAGTTGGGGACAGAGCAAAAGGCACCTCTCATCATCCCGTTAATGATGTTTTTCCACACACAGAGCAAGTACGTTCCGAAGTAATGTCTTAAGTGAAAGACTCCAAAATAGAGCAGAAGTGGCATCAGTAACCTCTGGCCTTCAACCTCTGTGACTTATGTCTTTTATCACTAAATGGGCTTTAAAATTGCATGTATAAAACCCAAATTAAAATATTTAACCTGCCTTCTTACTTATTTTCTAAATTGCTTTTCAGTAGGCTCACCAGCACAGGAAACTTAGCTCTTTGTTTATGAAAGCTGAGTGTCTCCTGGAGGACAGTTAGAAGAACTTGAAGAGTCGGAGGAGATAGGGCTACAAAGGTACACTTGCAGGAGGGGCTGGGGAGAGGAGGCCTCCATATACATTACTCTTTAGCAGTAGCTCTCTTTGAAATCTACCCCCATGAACAGGCAGCCTTCTCAAAGATGGTACCTGAGGGTATCTCCCAGAGGAACCCACGCCTGAAGACAGAAGAAAGACAAAACCCGCAAAAGAGGATACCCCTTGCAAGGGCAGTGTTCCCAGCTCTTTCCTGCATCCCATCTCACTCATTTTTCAAAGGCATGACAAAAAAAGTCCTTGACCAGGATAGGTCTGGTATTAGTGAAAGAATGGGTCACGACAGTGAATCTCAAGCCCCGTGTTCTGGGTTTTATGATGAGAATGGAAGAAAGATTGACTCAGCTCTAATCAAACTATGAAAAAAATAAAAGGGGGGGAAAGAGGCAAGCTTGGGACCTCTGCACCTCTATCTTCTCTCAGCCATTTCATCTTCAGTCATAAGAGACTATAGCTGCAGAGACCTTTGTGGGATCCTTGGTGATTTTAGTGACATTCCCTATGTGAACTCGAGATCAGAGCGTGATTCCCTCCCGCCTTATAGCAGGAACAAATAAACGTCAGAGGTGTTAAACCAGCACTCAAATCATAGTTCTGTTGGTGAAAGAAACGCTCTACTATTCTGTGACCTTCTTTAACGTCACCTCAGGGCCAGACAGTCTAAAAGCTCAGATCTTACTTCCCTTTGTTACAGACCAGGAGAAGACACTGATAGCCTCCTCTATGCCCCTGCCGATGGCAGCTGGCACAGAAAGTATGGAACCCCAGGAAAAAAGGAAGCCACTCACGTTTGCAAAGGGAGAAACTGGCAGTTTGCTGAGGTTTGCTGTTATTGGGTTTGAGTCAGGGTCCTTTGTCTCTTCAGCGTTTATGGAAAGAAAAAGAAAAGAACAAAAATGTAGCAGTTGCTGTTTGAAAAAAGCCTGCAATTTACTATAATGAAGCACGGTCACTCAGCTTCATTTTTAATTAAGTTCCAGATCCAGGAAATCCATTCATCACAATTCTGGAATGCTGGAAAACTCACTGAGGAACTACAAAGGGCAGGTAAAGAAAAAACATTTAAAAGAGTTGCAGATGAGCTGATAAGAGGCTCAAAGAAACAGTTAAATTTGTGTGCAGATAACTCAACCACAGTATCTGGAATGTATAAACATAGCACTTTTTTTTTTTCTTCTGGCCTTAAAATTTGATCCAAGTCTGGGAGTTAAAAAGTCCCATTTTGTGTAATCAGGTTCTGGTTGAACATGATTGCTGAATTATTTTAAATTGAAGACACATGTCTGGATGTTGAGCTCTGTATATTATTCCAGGATGGTGTCCATTAGGTCTTATCCACAGGGGCTATCTTCATTCCTTATGCATCAGGATTAGCAAACAGTGAATCATGAATATGGAGACAGTGAAAAGAATGTGGTACTAGTTAAAGGGTGATTTTGGAAATTATCTTGCATGTATTATTCAAAACTTTTCAGTCTCTCTTGCGTAGAGTCCCTACGGCTGTTTAAAAGTGTTATTTTAAAACACACTCATACAAGGCATTTCCATTCTTTCATTTTGAGTCTTGAATTTAGCAATGAACCAACATTTGCCTTAACCCCTCGTCAGTCCTAAAGCATTCTCAAGAGTAAGAGTTGCTCATCTAATGGCTGTGTTGCCATATGCTGTCCTTCTATAATAGATCTGCCCCTGACCTCTGTGTTTTCACATTGCTTCTTTTACTGGCAGATGGACCATTACATAAATTGAAACATATTTTGATGGATATTCCCAGTGGTAAGAGAGTATTGTCTCGTTAACTCCATGGGGAGAACAGTGTAAACCCAAAGCTGAGTAACTCACCTATCCATATGGTAGGGGAAAAGAAGCGTCCTTATAGCGCATGTTATAGGCACTCTTGGATTACTGGAAGATTCTAGTTCTGTACTGACTGCCTCCTGCATTACTGGAAGATCCAAGTTCTGAGGTTGTGTTTTTCCTTCCTGGGCTGTCCGAATACATGTGTAGTTCCCTGACAGCTTCTAAAGGACTGGACTGGGTGCTCTTTCGGTTCCTTGCAGCTATGTATCGCAGGACAATCTCTGCAGGATGCTCTGCCCACATCTTCTTCCTACTTCATTTCCCTACGCACAGCCTCTGTGGGGAAAAAGTCTCTCACAGTTTTCTGTTCACCAGAATTTTTAAATTAAAATAGTTTCTGGTTTTGTTGTTTTTTTTTTTAAAATCAAAACCAAATTGTAAAATATCAGACTGTCCCTGCCATTCACATATTTCAGTTTTCCCGTGTTTGTAACAACTCTAATGGGAATCTTATCCATCCCTTAATCAAAACTATTTGAGAAATCACATCACCCAACTTCTTCACAAGGGAAAACTTTTCTCAGTATGTGGACGACTTGATGACAGAGCCAATAGCGATTCCGATATAACATTTCATGAAAATTGAAAGATGTCCCAAAAGCCTGCAGCAGTGAAGTGGCCACAAAGCTGAATGTCTATACACTCTGCAAAATGTGTTCCTCAGTTTTCAGTCCAGGAAAGCACAGGATTTGTTGTGCAGATGGGCTTTCTGATTCCAACGCGATGGTATCTCCATACACCGCTTCACTCCCTCCTCCCTTCCCTACTTAGGCAGGGCAAATCTGCTGGGCTTTAAATCTTTCCCAGCCAGGAAGAATTCTGAAAGGAGGAAAACAGCTGGAAAACACATCCATGCCTCCTGCAAAAGTATGTGCCTTAAATATTACTGCGAGGCGCAGCATCATTTTCCCAAAAAATCTCTCACTCTCTTAAATAACACACAACCTATTGTTCTGAGCTGAGCAAAGGTGGAGCTGGCAGCTGACGTGCCTGAGGTCGTTCGATAAATGGATGTAATGAAGCAGTCAGGGCTAATATGTGTTACAAGCTTAATATGAACCTGAAAATCCCACAGAGGAGACATAATATCTTTTAAAAAATGATACTGCGGTAATGGTTCTAAATCCTACAGCTTACAATAAGTGTTTAACTGTTTTGAACTATTATCATGATATTATTTTAGGGATTTTCATTACAGTAGATAGCTACATTAAAATTACATTAAAGGAGATAGTTGCCAGACTTGGCTGATGCCTTACTAAGGAGCACACAGCAGACACTTGTGAAAGCACTTCCCCCTGCCACATACAAATGGGTAATTTACAGTATGGCTGGAGATGACAGCTTTAATTAGATTCCTTTCTAGAAGCTCATTCTGGCAGCTAACCTTGAGCTGGAAAGACTGTGGCACTCGGTTGTGTACTGCTTAGGACAAGGATCCAGGAACAGGTTTTTTTTCTGGTATAGATGTAAAAACAGCTAAATATCTTATCTCTGGAAGTTAGAAAAATGAGGCCCAGCGCTATGATGTGCCTTGGACAATGCTAGCAGCCTTATACAGGTAGAATTAGGGTAAAAACAGAGTCACAGGCCATGACCCAGTCTGCCCAGCTCAGCTCTCTGCTTGGCCCTTATCTTCCCCTAAGGTATCATTTTATCACCCCTCTGAGCACCTCCTCAGCACTACTAGATGTGCTTTTAGGCAAGACCTGGGAATGAGGCACCATGTAGCTTTCCCCAGACCTTGGTACCACAGGACTTTGATGCACAAATTCCCTCTATCCTGCTACCCTAGTCAATCTCTAGGTTCCTGCGGTTGTCCAAAGCCTGGCTCTGGCCATTCCTAAGTTGGGTAGACTCCCAAGTTCTCCTTGCCTGCCTGCTCTCTTGACAGAACACCTCCCAAAAGATCCATTTTGTATCCTGCACCAGCCTTAATTCTTGAAGTCACAGAGCCATGCTACAGTAAAAAAATCACAAACCAACCAGGAAACAACTATCTCAAGACAGTGTAAAATATTGCTCAAACAAGAGAGAGCTCATTCCAACTGGTAAACAGGAAGAGAACAAACTACAGTTTGGTACATTAGGCTTCCACAATAATAGTGTTTCATATTGGTTCTTATAGATGAGCATTTACACACGTTCCAAATGTACTGATCGGTAGATGAACGAGATGAATTAGTTCAGGGGCCCAGTTCTGACAAGTTCACTATCTAAAATTTAAACACGAGAAAAACAGGCAAAGAGAAAAATGAATAAAGAAGGTGCATATCCCAATTTCATTGACAGGACCATACAGACAGTGTCTTCATGCGGGCTTGGAACAAAGGGGCCCCTCTCACGACGAGGATATTGGAAGGGCGAGTGGCGGCACGTCCATGGTCCTGCCAGGGTGTCACCCTTCCTGACCAAGCACAATTCATCCCCTGTGCTTCTTGTATGTGGGTGGACAAGAGGAGTGGCATATATATTTATATTTTCTTACAAATATATTTATATGAATGTGTGCGCATGCCTCTGTGTGTGTACATATGTGTGTGTATCTATACACGTACGCAAATACACGGTACAACTAGACGATTGAACCGAGCTAGAGTCTGTGGCTACTTTGTTTGGGAAACTGTCACCACAGATTCATCTCCACTGACATGTTTAGAGTGAAATATTATCTGTGCAGTAAAAACATCGAATATTGCCTTTTTAAAGCAAACTTGCCCTTTGCCGTCCTGTATGGCGTGCAACATTGCAGAATGGAACAATGCCTCTTTCATTCAAAAAACTCAAAACCCCTAAACCCTATTGGAAGGGAGCTGTTTATTCACCTGATTTTTATCACCACTCTGGCGAAGGAAGTCAAAAATCCACTCGACACCAAGCACATGCCTTTGCCATCTTGATGTTATCTATCTTGTATGAATGCTTCCTATACATATTCTATAAATGTTTTCTTTTTTGCTCTTATAAGTTTTAATCTCAGCTAACTCCTGTCTTGCTAACAAGGGGCATCATTTCGTGCTACGACCGACACATGCATCTTTTCATCTGGGAGAGAGGTCCAAATCTCATTAAAAGGAGCTGGATAATGCTGACTGCATTCAAACTGCCTACAACTGCTGCCTAAGATGCAGCTTCTCTTTCTGTTGATTTTTTTTGGTCTGGCAGCTCTGGCCGGGAGCTCACCTTGGATGCTGCAACAAGCGTGCGGGGTTGAGCAACTGGAGCTGAAGGAGAGCTGAGTCTCAGTGCAGCTTAACACTGCTTCATTTTCCTTGAAAAGATCCTTAGCTAAGATTGTCCTGACTTCCTCCTTCTGGCTTCCCAACCTTCCTCTGGGCACAAAAAATACCAGAAAAAAAAAAAAAGCAGGATTTCAGAAAACCTCTCCGTGCCCAAAGTCAGGTACGCACACTCCTTGGATTTGTCCGTGATGTTCCTTATTCCTGAGTAAGACAGCCTATCCCTGATGCTGTTCATCAGGTGGGCAGGCAGAAGAGGACTTTTCCAGGCAGATAGGCTCTTTTTCTCACTATAACACCCCCTCCAGAGAGGTGCAGTTGGTTCTGGCCCCTCAGGACACCTAAGCCCACTCAGGACTTGCAGGCAATGTCTGATTGACAGTGCTCAGCACAAAACACCACTGCTAGCGCACTCCCCATCCAAATAGCATTTTCACATAAAATACCTGGCCATAGGCGTGGGATCATTCCAAAAAGGCATCTTAAATATAGCCATCCTCTTTTGAAGGCAAAAGATGTCCGCTTTTCATCCCAGTTCTCAGAGTCAGAGAGTACTGCTAAGCCCATCAAATCTGCCAGGATGCACTGAGCTCTGCACTGCACTGGCCTTCATTTCCTCTGGGCCTCAACATAGCCCCTCAGCAACAGTCAGAAAATGTGGAAAAACAATTTCAAGAGATATCATCGACTTAGTGACAGCCTTAGTAAGTGCAGTACCAGTTGAGCTCGGGACATTTTACATATCTCTGTGTGACTTGAGCTGAAAATCTGCAACTGTGCCTTAGATATCGTCTCGCTGTGATAACACACAGCATAGGCGATAACACACGTTATCTGTGTGGAAGGTAGGAGTAAGTACTGCTTGCGGAAAAAAAAAAAAAAAACCCAAACAGATTTCTTTATATATTTATATATATATGCTGTTCAGAAGAGAATGATGCTGATAATTATCTCAATAACATACTTATCTTTGGAAACATTGTCATCTGTGGAGATGTTCTCTTGTTTTATAGCCTGGCCTGATTCTTCTCCTGTTCTTTGCCATTCCTGCTCCTTTCTGGTGGGAAATCAGGGCAGGTTTCTAGACCCTCACAGGTCAGGCAGATTAACAGCAGGATGGGATGCATAGGGAGAGGAGTTACAGAAGGGATATATGGTACTGCAGAAAGTTTTAAAAATTCCTGCATTTCTCTGTTTTTATCCATCAATTATGTCACAGGCATCCTGAGGTTCATCTCTACCCGCAGCTCATTACTATCTCTGTGAGAGACTTTTATACACCGGGTAGCAGAGCGGTGTGAAAAGTCACTTCCCAAGGTTATTCTGCTCAGCAGAAATCCTTCTCATCATCTGGCTGTTGTTTCACTGAGCTCTGCAGAATAGGGGCAATGAGAATAAAATGCAGCAGAGCTGCACCACAGCTCTTGCCCGGTGAAACCCTCGGAGAATTAATGCAGCAGGACGGTGCAGAAGTGGTGTGGAGCTTTTCTCTTTTCAGCGGCAGAGCTCTTAGCTGAAATGTGTTGAAGTCAAATGGCTTTTGTTTCAGTAGGTTCTGAATCCAATCACAATCTCCTGCAGGTAGCACATTTCCCTATGAGTCTTCTGCCTTAAGTATAGGAAACATTTCTTGTCCCGCATTTTGGGAACTCCATGTGCTGCTAACAGTAAGAATTAGCTCTGGAGAATGAATGTGTGTGTTTTGTCCGAAGGCTAAAATAATTTAATTAGCGTTGGGGAATCCTGCAGTAATCCAGGATGAAAAGGGGTGAAAAAAAACACCCACCAACCAAACATGTGGTAAACAATGAAACCAGCAAAAAGCTGCCTTTTGCCAGTGTAAATTAAGTCATCCCAAGAGGTGGTCTAAATATGCATGCAGAAAATCTCCTTTTGCCAATATAAGCTGTATCTCCACAGGGGAGCTTTGCTTCTTTTGCTGGCAAAGCTTTTATAGCGTAAACCAGGGCTGCTAATACTGCCTTGTAAGCACAGCTGATAAAAAATAACGTACAATTATCATTCCTTTCATCTGTCTGCAGTGGTCATTTCCACCCCTCAGCTGGATGCTGGTGAGCCGCATACACACGGGTCAGGATTCAGATGGCAATGGGGTGCAGTGGCCGTGGGGAGAGCGTGGTAAATGAACAAGAAAATCCTAAACCGAGAATAAAATGATAAAGCAGTGGCCATTTCTCAAAATTCTAACCAGTCAGTTAGGTGTTGTTTGACAAAACTAGTGCTGCTGTAAATGTATCGGTGTAAAGTAATGCAGTGCCATGGCCAGGATAGTTCCTACTCCTTGAAAACACTGCAGATATCAGCTAAGGGGCCAAATTTCTTTGACTGACCTGGATAAATTGACATAAAAACTCTGATCAACCATAATGCTGTTACATTCACTTTACCAAGCTGCTGGGTTGGGAAGTCTAATCCTCTTGTTTTTCCGTTGCGTAGCCTTATACCCAGCTATGGCCTGTAGCCATATACCTGGCTAAGGACATCGAGGGCTGTTCTTGTTCCAACACAACTGGCCTGCACAGGTGACCACACACATCTAAAGCATTAAAAGCCAGGTCCGGTTTTCTAAAGCAGAATCCTCACATCTCTGCATAGCCTAGACTACCTTAGAAAGCTGAAATAGGAAAAAAATATTGCTTTTTTTGAGAAAACGCCTCTATTTTCTCTACACAAGATGGGACTTTTTCTAAAGCTCTGATCCTCTCACTTTTGGGGAGAATCTTGCTTAGACTGTGCAAAAAGAGGCAGCTCAATACAAGAAGGATAAAGTGCAGGTTTGAGCCCAGGTCTAAACCAACGTATACCAGTGATTTTACACGATGTCATTGCAAGGTGCTGTTGTGAAAACTGTGGCATTAGCAGAGTCTAGATAGCTTATTGGGAGACGTGGTTCCTCCAGGCCTGGGCTGGTTATGGGTCAGAAAAGCACATTCTGCTTACCATGGGGATGGCCAAATGACAATGCATGTGAGCAAATATTTAGCAGCCTGTCTCCTCCCTCTGAGACAAATATCAGCTAAAGCTAAGACAAGTAATTTCTCTTGAGCATACAAAAAAAAAGATGAAACAAACTAAAAAGCTTTCCCTCTCACCGTGAGCTTGGCTAGGTTGTGTGAGTTGAGCCAGCAGAGGAACCAGCTCAGCGTGACACCAAGGAAGAGAACATCATGAGGGCACAGAAACAAAGATGCAAGCTCCTCATCTACCAGCGGAGGAAAAAGAGGTGGCGGCATCACGCACGTTCCTTTGTTAGCATAACAAGTGAAGAGAGGTGAGCTGTGCCTGCATCAGGTGATAATATTCAGTTGCAACCAATATATTTACCATATTTCAGTTTCCATGCAGGAAATGATTAATTGTGATGATGCCTGGCCATTATATAGCATCTTGCCTCTTCGGAGCCTTACACACACGATAAGCAGGTGTGAGCAATTTGCCATTGTAGTAGGTGTCTGTAGCTAGAGCCGTTCTTCTTTACTGTTGGGGTTGAAATGGGTTGCCTGCATACATTAAACAGTGCAGCACTAATCACATCTCCCTTTTTAACTCAGGATTGGTTGATGACCCGTAAGAACCATCTGTACTTTCGAGATTCAGAACGTGAAAGCCGGGGATCATGGAAAATGAGTTAGTGGTCTCTGATGTCCTCTATATTTTGTGTGGCCAAAGGGGTCCCCATGGCTGCTGTGTAGATGCCAGCTCTGCATCTTGTATCTGAGGGCTCTGCCTCACACTACCCAAAGTGGAAAGCCACAGAATGCACACATGCCAGGCTGCTTGGACCTCCTGCTTTGAAGAAACCAAGGACAGAACAACCTATCACAACCTAAAATAGCAGGCACCACAGTCTCAGCTTTTGCTCTGTCCCCTCCTTCTCCCTCTGCCTGTGTGCCCTTGCAAGGGAATAGCTCTCCTTGCCACAGGACCTCATGCTCAGGAGCATCGTGGAGATGGAGCAGAGGGTCCCCACCGGGGCCTTTGGGCAAAGCAACCAAAAAAGGCTGCAGAAGGAGGCCTGCAACAGCCTCGTGCCACAGCCTTGCCAAGGGAGAGCACTTCTGGGAGCATCGTACAACAGCTGAAAAGAATCTCAAGGGGGTGATATTAGGCTACTTTTATAAAAGTAGTTCGTGCAGAAGCTGATATCTAGAAAAATGAGTCTCAAATGCCGATTTTTGCCTTGCTCTTGCCTGCCTGCACCTCTGCTCACTGGGCTGCAGTGTGGAAGAGATGGTTTCTGGGGTACCGCGACAAATTCCTTCCTCATTGTAGCAAAATTTGTTCCCAGAGACTGGAAGATCAATCCACAGAAGCACAGAAAATACTTGCTCTGCCTCTAAAAACACTCATGGCACAAAAGACTTAAGCCTAGAAGGGAAATAAAGATCAAGCAGATCCCTATTCATTCTAAATTTAAAATATAGGAAATAGGATTTTAATCATGGGTCACATATGTCAGAGCTGAGGGTATGTGGTTTAGATGTCTCTAGCTTACTGTCCATTAGCTGCAGAATGTAGCCTTGAAGAATTATGGGCAACATAAGCAGAAAATAAATACGAAAGATATTTCATTCCAGTGTAATTAAAAGCCCTATTACCGTGTAATCTCCCTTCCAAGGAACTACACGGTATCTCCGGAGGCCACGTAAGGGTGTCAAAAGTCTCCTGTAATGAGGCAGCTCAGGGTTTTGACCCCCCCTGCTCTGTGTTTCTTCCCTTCGTTGAGAGCCATTTCTGCGCCGCTTCGCTCGCTTGAATGCAAGGGAGCCGGAAAAAACTCGATGAGAAAACTGCCACTCCTTTATATACATTGGCGTGTATAGAACCACAATGCCCATGGTGTACACCTGCATTTACCATCAATTGCTCTCTTAATAATAAATTATTGAGGACATATTTCCTTTAATGTTTACCTAAAGAGGGAACAGCTAAGAAAAGCTGCATACACTGAATTCAAGAAGGGGATATTTCTTTCCTACTATAAACAGAACTGATTATTAAACCAGAACACAAACTGAGCTCCTTGCCCTTCGGTTTTGTATGAGGTTACATTTCTTTGCAAGACTCTAATTTCTTCATTTTTTTACTGCATTCCAACCCAGGGAGATATAAACCAAAGCAAACAAAGTACCCCCCAAAGGAGTCTCTCCCCCTTAAGCAAGACTTCTATTTTTAATTCTCTACAGCTTTTAAAACATTTGAATGGGAAGCCTCCATCAGTCTTTGGTGGAAAAGAATTCCTGCTGGTCTCTCAGGACATCCACTCCAGATAATCTCAACTGGCAGCTCGATATAAGACTGATATCTCTTCTCAGAGGGGTTCCTTGCTGTTGCGTTTTGGCACATTCGGCCTTTGTGAAGAAACTCTTTAAACAGTCATATTTTCCTCCCTCAAAGCTGAATTAGGAAAAAGAAAGGAGGGGGGGGGGCGGGGAAAAAAAAGAAAAAAATATGTTGACCTTCTTGCTTGTTGGCAGTGACTATTTCACACTTTGCTGGTGCGTTTCTCCAAAGTTGGCTCTCAACGATACACTGCGCTGACTTTGCTCTGGCCGACAGCAGGAACGCAAACAGATCTGCCGCTGGCTCCCTGTCAAGTCTCCAGGAACCCTTGCTCGCTGTGTCCCCAAAAGCCTGGGCCCTTCTCAGTCTGGTGACGGGAAACAGAAGAGCTCTTATACCCATCACAAGCACGATAGAGAAGAAAATTGCAAGAAATGGAAAAAAAGATTCCGTATTTCCAATAGGAGAGAAAGAGAGTGGGAAAAACTTTAAAACCAGTGTGCATTGTGCTTGAAGTATATATAGGAAGGCTCCTTTAAAAAGCTTATACTCCAGTAATTTATCTGTCCTTCCAAGAATTTCAAGGCAGGAACTACCTCCCCATGCTCCCCAAGGAAGGAACCAGTTACTTATCAAGAGTGAAAACGTGACTGAAATGTGATAGTGAAAAACATAGAAATCTCTAATAAATTAGAATTTTTTTCTTGAACCTTTGGAGCACAGTCTTCTTGGAGTCTGCCATAAATAAATCTATTGAGGGAATTTTCCATAAGCTTTATCAGACTACACAATTCTGCAAGTCACATCACTGCATGCTGTGTGATGCCTCTGGCAGATTCAACTTGCTTAATATTTATGCTGCAATCACCAGTGACTTCTTGAAACCTTATAGGCAATACCTCCACAAAAAAAAACAACAAAAAGAAAAAACCAAAAAGCCCTGGAGCTCCTGCAGATGGGCTATCATCATAAATTCACCCAAAAGTGGAAACTAAATAACAGATGTGTGTTTATAAACACAGAAAATAAAGTAAATTACTAGACACACTTTCCAAATACTTAGAGCTTGAAGGCACACAAAAGTCCATATGCACACTTGCCTGCACCATGAGAGCTTTCCTGCTTACCTGGGAATTGGGATTGCAATTGCTATTATCAAGGGGCAAATTCTTGACCGGTGAGAATAAATCATAATATGCCTTTGCTCTATGGAATGATCTCCAAGTGATTACCACCACCTTCTACCTCCCCGTAGCAACAGTTGTTTCCTATTCCCAGACAAAGAGACCATGGAGGCATGTGGGAAGATTGTGTAGGATGTGGCAGCTGTTGACAAAAACTTAACCTTTTAGGGGCCACCTATCTATCTTGAAATATGCTCAGTGCCAAAAGGCAGATAAGGGGTTAAGAGATCTCCCCCATCTTATCTCTTGCACACTCTTATCTGCTCTGCAGTCCATAATAAATCAGAGAATCTCTTCTTCCATCTGGCTCACTCTAAATTCCTCACTTCCACATGATTTGGGAACATTTTCCTGACCTTTCGTGACTTCTCTAATATTGTACAGAGGGAGAGGTTGGAAGAAGTGCACCAGGGAAATTTAGCAGGTATAAAATACGCCTGCAACTAGGTGAAGTCATCCATGATGCATCACTCCAGGGATCTCTCCTGGGCTTTGCTATCTGCTGCTCTTTCTGCCTTCGGAAGGATGTGCCCGAGGCAGCAGCCCATGGGGAAGGCCCAGGGTGGATCCACTGCAGAAGGGGTGGGCTGAGAAAACATAAAACTAACCACCACAAAGCCCAGGCAAAGCTCTCTGCACTCCCAAGGCCTTTCTGACATTTGTATGTGATTGCCAAGAAGCGTGGAAGAGCTGTGGGAAAAGCAGCTGGCGTGCTGGTCTGCTTCAGTAGCAAATGTCCCAGATATTTGTCCTCAGCATCACAATTCGTCCTTGATGTTGAGAGGTGAGAGATTTTATGGAAAAAGGCAAAATTATTACTCCCATTTCCTGGTGTTTTTGTTGTATTTAAGCACCCTCCACCCTTCTGCCCCATCTTTCTCTCCCATTCTCCTCACCAAGTCCATTAGCTGAGGCTGAGTCGCCACCACCCCATCTCAGGCCGCTGCTCAACATCCCGCTCTCAATCCTCTTCTTCTTTTGAGAAGCTTACAAAGGTCGTGTGATGTGTCTGCCCTGCAGTAGAAAGGGATTAGAGACACCTAACCAAAAAAATACCTCCTGATTGTTTGTTTTTATAAAGGTTCAGCTTCTCCTCCACATATCCAAGAAAGGCTCAGGGTTAATCACCACCGTTTAGGTCCCATCTTCACCCACCAGCCTGTCCTGTCTCTGTTCTTTGTACACCTCAATACACCAGGCACCAGCTGTTGCTCAGAAGGTGTCCATCACCCAGAGCAACAGTTGTTCCATGAATTGAAATACCACACTGAATCATTATGGTTTGTTCCAGTGAATGCCCAAAATGACAATTTAGGAACTGAGAGAGAGCTGGGCACGTTTTCAATGTTTAATAGAAGGGTTTCTTTTTGTAGAGGTGGGGCTGTGGTATCCAGCAGGGCAAACCCTAGTCTAGGAGGTGAGGTTCTGATGATGGTCACCTAAGCACAATCCCACTGCTGCATCTTACTCATATCACTGCCTACACAAGACTTTCTATTTAACATGCAGGACTTTAAAATTTTAAATTTTTTCCTGTCTTTTGCCCCAAATATTCATTTTCATGGAAAAAAAATAGACAATGGAGATACACTAACAGCTGCCATGCTGTAGTAACATTTTGTCTTACCCAAATAGTGCTACAGACCCAAATGTTTGGGTTAGTGGGCTTCCAGTGTACAAACAATTGGTCTGCACGTGTTTGCCTTTGTGGTATAGTGGCTAAGTACAATACAGGCATACGTGTTAATAAAAATAATGAAACAAGTTACTTAGTGGTGTAACTGCGCTGGCTTCACTCAAGTTACCTCTGCACTGAATTTAGCTACTTATTTCTGTTTCATATATATTAAAAAACAAAAAAAAAACAAAAAAAAAAAAACCACAAAAAAACCCCCACTTTATCTTTTTCAAGGGAGATGTCTTTCAACACAACAACTATGACATGAGAGAGTATAACCTAGAAGGAAGAGATATCTGCCACTAGTTAAATGATTTCTGGAAAGAAAAGAAAAAAAAGGAAAAGAAAGCCAAGCTGTACCTACATATGGTATTTAATATATACCTCTAATGGAATGAGCTTCATAATTTATTCTGGGCTTTACCTTTTCATGAACTCTGTCTCATTCCTGCTCATGAAAGATTTTCTGATGCTTCGGATATATTAAAAGCACATCATCTCTGTCTCCCTCCTCTCATTTCTGTGTATTCACATATTGATATATTTTGCTGGTGCACATGGCACAGTAATAGCAGGAATACTCTTCGCTTCTGCTCTGCTTTTTGTCTCAGTATCTTGTGCCAAGAGTTATAAAGCGAAAAGCCTGAAGTTGGGGGTTTATATTCACTCTGAAGCCCTTAAATTACAGCCCGAATTTGGGAGGTGCTGACTTCAAACAGAGTTGGAGGTTTGCTGAGGGCACTTAGTGCCAGGGTAAAGGTTTAACACACTAATTTCTAACCATGATACGTGAAGGCCTCGTGGCTGTGGCTGCTTCTGCATCACCACGTCAGTTCAGTTTGGACATACAGATTCTGGCCGGGTCAAAGAGGGTCACGCCGCTGGTGTCACGAGGGGCAGCAGTTGCTCCTGGCAGACGTGGGCAGGCAGCAAAGGCTGCCACCCGATTTGGTTAGACAGCCGTCATCGAGCTGTTTGGAAACATCACACATCAGAGCCTGAGATTTTTCAGGGACTTCCAAAAACTTGTCTCGCTTTCAACCACATTTTTACCAGCTAAACCTTTTGTGGAGAACCACCGAAAGGCCTCCTTTGCTGACCTGCTTGAAATGTGTTCCTCTCACCACTGCTATGAAATACAGCCTTTTTAATGCCCTAAATCCTGCAGATCTCCGCAACATCCCATTGATAAAGTCAGGGTGAGCAAAGACGTCCCAGAGCAGCAGCGTTCGCTGCCCCGCTGATGCAGCCCGTGCAGGGATGCCCTGCAGAGGGGCGGTGGGACCAGTCTGGGAAGAGGAGGGGGGGGGGGCACGCTGCTCACGTCAGGAAGGGATGGGTGTCTGCAACCTGCCAGGGTTTATTTTTGTTTTCTTAACTGAAACAGCTCTGTTGGTATAAAACATGTGCTAAACCAGGCCCAAATCTTCTAAGAAAAATCCAGCTCACACAGCCCCTGTTTTATTCAGCCATTCATCTCCTGTTACACTTAATGGGAATAACATGTGATTTTCAAAAGACAAACTCTTGCCCAACTTTTCCTGTGTATACAATTCCCTCGAATTTCTACATTTTTATTACATTCTTTTGCTTTATTATTGTTAAATGATTTCTATCATTTAATGGCAGTTTGTCCTGTTTATTCCATGCGCTCAACAAGGGAAAAGGGAAAAATGCAGGCACCAAAAGGGAACCCTGGTTGCTTATCTCATTGCACAAATATTCTCTAGGAAAGGGTGGTTCTGATAGAGTCAATTATTCTGCCAACCTTCTTTTTTCTGTTTCCCTTTTCATCTCAATTTTTTCCTGCTCTGTGCTTTGCATATTTTATTAAGAAAACAAACATACTTTGCAGTCCAAAGACTGGGTAGGACACGTTCATAGGAGAAAACTTCAGAGCATGTGTAGTTTATTTTTTGTGTAATTGATTTTGTAGTAGATAGAAGCCGTGGTATAAACTAACAGGATAATGGTTTTGATCAGTTTCCAATGCTTAATTACAAATCTGCTATAACTAATTTCCTTCGTGTGCTCGCAGCTGCTGTGCTTTTGTCACTGGCTTATTTTTCTTTGAAAATCTGAAAGGCATCGAGTTTCTGTGTGAAAGTCGTCTGCCCTGATTGACTCCTGCAGACAACTCATTACCACAGTCATTCTGCAAAGTTCTATAGCTGTTTCAAACCTTGCATTCAAATAATTTGGTTTTTTTTCTTTGTAATTACAAAGAAAATGCTGGTTTGAAACGCTATGAAATATCTGTCTCACAAGAACATCAGACCAGTTGGTTCTGCAATACAAAGAGCCTTGTTGGAAGAGCAGCAGGATTTACTTTATTGGTTACACCATTCATTTGAAAAAGCTACATATTTTGAAAGAAAGTACTAGGTGACGTTGAGATATTTGGATTTTTTTCCAGTAAAGATAAATGAGATGTCCCCTTTAACAGTGTATTTTAATAGGCAAATCTAATAGTGAAATGTCCCCATTAAATACATATTTATTCTTTCAGAGATTTGGTGGTTTTTTGGTAGCTTTGTAGCTTATTAGCAGCTATGCTGATATATTGCAAGGCATAAAGGGTTGTGGCATCACACCAGCCTCCTGAGGAAGGTCTGGATTGGAAGCAGAAACCAGGGGCAAATCTGACAGTCTTCACTATCCCCAAAACTGACAGACCTGCAGCTCTCTGTGAGAGAGAGAGAGAGATGAAATCGTTATCTAGGCGGTGTCTTTGCGCCCTTTTTTCCCCGTGGCAGAGCAATGCAAAACTCAACCTCCTTCCATCGCGTGGGTTATGGATGAAAGATCAGACCGGCAAACTCCATACCATAGCGGAACTGGGCAGAATATGACCCATAGGTATTTCCCCAAAACTTGTTCTTAATATCATCCTGCTTTTTGTCTTAGCATATGGTGACCCATCCCTTATTTATTCCAATGAAACCTAATTTGGGCTTATTCTCCTCTGGATCTGGATGTTCAGCTCTCGTTAATGTCAACTGCTCCTTAGTAAATCTTCAGGCACTTGAAATAATACAGTCAAATGAGGGGAATTAAGGCTGCTTGATGGGTTTAAGAGTCGCTAGTCCTTATTTTAGAAGAGGCAGCTAAGGAAGGGGTGGGGGAGTCAAACATATCTCTAGCTCCTAATGTTAATGAAGACAACATTTTATATCGATGATTACATACAAATGCAAATGTATGTAGATTGTTTACATAGACAAGAGATCTCATACATCCATCTCTGCATTCTTCCTCCTCCCCCTACCTTTTTACCCAGGAAGAGATACTATTGTTATTCTAGTCATCTTTCTCTTGATTTTATTATCTAACAGAGCTATAAAAAAAGACAAGAAAATGGATTTTTCAGACAACAGTCTCCTGTTCCTGGTGTAATTTCATGTTGAGATACAGATACTGACAACATCGAGTAGTTCGTACATTTTTCCTTTAATTGCGTACCACAGCCCTATTTTTAGTGAGGTGCTCACCACTACATAATTAAGCAAGTGTTTAAAGTGCCTGACTGTTGTGAGACGCCAGCTGCAGAAAGGATTGGGAGCTGCTGGAGGTGCTGTGCTGTGTCGAGCCCAGCCCTTCTCCAAGCTGGGGATGCAGCCTAAGTGCGGACAGGGTGACCGTGTAGCGCTCAGAGGGGCAAGAAGAGTAAAAGAAAAAAAATAATGAAGAGATGTGAGGGGTGGCAGAGGTCAGCCACCAGCTAACACGCCTTCATGGGAGGGTCATGTACTGGAGAGACCCAGCACAGGGTTTTTATGAAAGCCTTGCACATTTGGGCTGAGGTTGAGGATTTTGGCAAGAACCTCGCTCAGATCCTCACCCAGCCCCTCACGATAGGCTTGATCCGACTGAAATGTAGGTAAAAGCTGAGACAAGCATTCTACCTCATGACCATGGGTGTGGTTGAAGAATCAGGGAAACAGATAAGTTGCTCTCATTGTCTCAGTGTTCAAACTATTTTGTTTGGTTTTTTTTTTGTTGTTTTTTTTATAACCACATCTCGTTCTACTAAACAAACAAACAAAGTGTCATGATGTAATTCTCTGCCTCCAAAATGCAACAACAAAACAAGCACCCAGCCGTCTTGCACATTCATAATCTGGCCTTTTCTGTGGAAGGCTGTGACTAATATTTCTGTGGTATGTAAGGGGATTTGAATACCTCACATCCCATGGTTTTCTCTCCCCGGGGCAGCTCTGCAAATCCCACCATAAATCAAAACAGCTAGCGGCGAACATCAAGGAGCAGATCTGCCTGGTGGTCCACTGATGCACTGCCTCGAGGAGGATCAGAGCTGGGCTGGGGAAGGAGCAGCCAGAGACTCTTTCTAGGGTGCCATGGTGCTGCTGAATGCAGTGTTCGTAGGATGAGGGCACAGCAAAAGGGGGTAAAAGGAAGAGAAGAAAGGTGTAGCTTGAAGAATAACTGAGAAGCACCTCTCCTCTGGGAAAAATATTTCTGAAATAATAAATATTTAACAGATGTGGATAGAATATTCTCCCCTAAAATAAGATACCCTTAATTGAAACAATATTCCTTGTATCACTATCTGCAAATTCAAAGAGCTTATTTTAGCTTAGGGATAAAGGATAGCCATCTTCCTTTTTTTTTTTTTTTCTCTTTCCTCCAAACAGCTACCTCTCATCTCTCAGAATTGTTTGTTTTATTAAGAAATCCTGCAGTCTGAAGCCGATTTACAGGAAGCCCAAAGCTGTGGGTTGCAGACACTTTCATAAGGGCTATTTATTTTTTTAGCAGCTGACAATAAAAAAAAAAAAGTGCCAGTCTGTTCCATATGCAAAGCAAAAGATTAACCAGAAGAGGAACACTAATAAATTTCTTTCCTTCAGGAAAGAGCCAGCAGAGCTGTGGCTTCAATTTGATTTAGCTGAACACCATTGCCCATTGCTTCAAAATACCCTGCACCCCCACCGGCTGGTATCACAAAGAGCATCGTTTGCAGGGAAAATCACATGCAGAAATCCTATCTACAACTGGCATGCATAATTACTCCACGTTTTCTCCAGAAGGGATTATCCTGTAGCAATAATTATGTCAAAAACGTGCCCCAAAGAATAATATTTCAGACAACTGCAGCCATCAAACAAATACGCTGTATAATTACGTTATTTTTCCCTTCTGAAACCTCTCAGTCATATTTGTATCTTGCCTGCCTAAGACCTCCTCCAAGGGAAGCACCAGATTGTTTCTGATGATAGCCCATATATCAAAGCAGGGCTAGAGAAGCCGGCCTGGCCGGGCTCTCACAGCAGCCCTGGCAGGTCTGGCTCGGAAGCGGAGCTACGCTCGGACTTTGCCCCAAGCAAAAGATGCCACCTCTAATATACAGAACTGTCATGAATTTGGGTTTTGTCATAAATGAAGCATGGGTCTGTGCTTTAATTTTCCTCACTGCCCTCTGTCAGGTAATAACCATAAATATTGTCCTGAATCATTAAGTCACAACCTGAAATGTGATCCTGCCCAGTTCCCAATCAGACAGCCATCTGGAAGATGAAAGAAGTCTATTTTCGTTTCAGAATGATCCAGACTCTAATTTGTAGTAACAGTCTTAACAGGCTGTTTCAGAGACATTAACCAGAGACTGGTTCCAGTTGCTCAAGGAGGGGGCATTGTATATGCTGCCTAAAGTATTCGTCCCAGGCAAAATAACCTGTCACTGCTTTGAGCTTCCAGCATCTGTGGCTTTTTGTTCCAGCATCGTGTTTCTAAATGGGCACGGGTTATGCATCCAGGGTAACTGGAAATATACAGTGTCGTAAAAAATGCCGACACGTTTGTGGGAGACAGAAAATAGTGCTTCCACAAAGCTGGCAGGGGTACTGCAGGTCGTATAAGTGCCTTCTACCTTAGGGTTAATTCCATGCTGAAAGCAAATATTTTTTCTGTACATATAAATGTATTTCTCCATACATATATCTTGAGATTTTTCTGGCTACTGAAAAAAAAGCATTTCCACCATCAAAGTGCCCTTTTATTGCAACAGCAAAATGCTTTTCATTCCGTTAAAAGCAAAGAACTAGTCAGGTGAAGGTGCAGTTGAGCAAAAGCACTGTCAACCAAGAGCTTCTCATTACGTATCTGAAGCCACTGCCCCCTCCTGACCCACGCTACCTTCAGTTCATGGAGGACATCAAAGAGCAGCTGGCCTGCAATCGGGCAGAAGGAACCCAGCAGATGAAATGGGAAGCACGTGCATCATCTCTCCTTGCCAAGACAGGAACGCTGCGTTTCTCCGCTTCCCAGAAGGCTGCAGTCCCAGGTGTCCCTGAGCAAGCCTTATAAAGACTCGTTTTTCCCACCTGTGGAATGAGGAGCATGCCCAGTAGTCTGGGAGCCAGGTGGATCCATTAGCACCTGTATGCTGGTCTTGTGACTGCTGTTGATGGCTTAAAATTAAGCCCAAATTAGATTGTTTCAGTACAAAATATTTAAAAGCTGCTTCCTTAATTCTAAAAGATGGGTAACTTCATCATAACTCTTTCCATTCACTTCCAAAGAGGAATGCAGAGATGTTTCCCTCATTCTTAAGCAGTGTGCCCCTGTTCTCCCTCCCTTGCTTTTGCAAACCTGCCAATTCGAGGTGGATGCAGAAGCACAGAAATTCATCTAACAGCAGACATCTCTCAAGCAGAAGTTCAGAAAGGTGATTGTTTGGCCGAGTCTGCTCTTTGCCTTGGTGTTTTATCGTCCTGCATTGTGTTTCCTTTAGAGCATTTGCTATAGCAGATGTATGGATGCGACTGAGCTTAGCCCAGAGATTTGGAAATGACCACATAGGGGGCTCTTACAGGTAGAGATAACTGAATTAGCATCCCTCTGAATAAGCCCTTCTAGTTTTCTAAAAAAAATTTGTGAGTTACAAGTGGTGCGGAGAGAAGATAAGGAGCGAAATAAATGTTATTTGCCAGCATCTCTGCACTGCAGATGCACGCTAAAGCAGGATTGTTTTCTAGTAGGTAGGATTGAGGTGTGTCTTGCACAGGGCAGAGAAAAGCAAAGGAAAAAAAAAAGTAAGGATTTCATCTCCTGAATGTTGTTGCTGAGGAAGAGCTCTACCCTGCTACATGTCCTGCCTGTGGAAAACCAACTGTGAGCACCCTGGCCTCTGGCTTGAGTTACTGTTTGAAGCCTTCGTGCCCTCTGGGGCACCGTTTCCCTCAGGCACACCACCATATGTATGGGTGTCCCCCACATTTCCTATCAGACCGATGAATTATTGGTGCTTTCACCTAAGCTTCACAACGGGAGGAAGTAAAAGACACTGTAGGTGCATTTGTGCCGTGCCTCGCCGCGTGAGGCTTCTCACAGCTATTATTTCATCCCAGCGAGGCATTGGCTGGGATCAGCAGTCTCTGGTGCTTGGAGCTGCATGTGGCGAATGGATATGTCCCTTCTGGACTTCATACACGAATAGACAAAACAGTTGCATAGCAGGAGAAAGGAAATCCCCTACCAAGTTCCCACTCTCTGGATCAGAAACTGATGGAAGAGTGAAATCCTGGATGTCCTGTCACCAGGAGAGTTACCCGTGCTGACTTCCACAGGGCTCACATTCAGCCGCAGAAGTGAAGAAGTCTGTGGAAAAGCCAGACTTGGACCCCTATTTCTATGACCAGGAGACTATTTTTCCTTCCCTCTTGCAAAGTAAACACGTCTGAGTAGCAGCCACCAAAAACCAGCAGGAGTACAAAGCACTGAAAGCTTTGCCAGCATTGTCTTTCCGAAAATACGTAAAGGGAGCTTTTTTTCATTCATTTTTAAATGGGAAAGTGCACAGGCTACACTATTACAGTGCAATGGACCGAAAATAAAATCGCAAGCATGATCTGGTGTATCATGCTATGCCTAGTGAAAAATGTCCACTACAACCCTTTGAAATTGTTTAGTAAGTTTTTATTTCGCTTTTTTAAAAAGTCACATAATTTGAACAAAGCACGGCTGTGATAATAGGGAGCGTGCTGGGTCCTTCTGCATTCCATGGCTGTAATAATGAAGCCATTAAATTACTAGGTCAGAGGCCCCAATTCGCAAAGAAATAATACCAGTTTATTATTTCTAATCTTATTAAGTTAGAAAATTGTCTTGAGATGTAACGTCAACCTATAATGGCTGAAGTATTGATTATATTAGCCCAATGCTCATGGATAATTCAAAGGGCCTGATTTCATCTAATTTCTGTAATTTTTAAAACAATCCAGCCCAATTTCTTTATTGCAAACTAATCCAGAATTATTTCTATAAATAATGAAAATGTATTATAGGATTTGCTAGGAGTAAGCCAATAAAACATTTCATGTGATGGCTAGCAGAGTGAGTTTTTAATTCCTCTCTTCTTTATCTTTCTTGAATTATGAATCCTCTTTTTTTTTTTTTTCTTTTTTCAATCTTCCATTCTGTTTCAGAAATATATGCCTGCATATTTCAGAAATATCCATGGACTTGCTTTGTTCACCTTTTAATTGAAATTGATGGGTCCTTTGAAGATCTTACCTGGACACATATAGTAAAGAATATCATTTCAGCTCTGTCAAATTTCAGTCTTTCCCAGTTTTCTGCATTAGGCTACACTAGCAAGGGAGACGGTGTAAAATTCCAGAAACTCCAGTGTCACTTGGTTCCTGGAGCAAATTTTTGAATTATTTTCATTTGTTCTGTAGTTTATAAGAAACATATAACAGTGTATGTGTGTGCACAAGTGATGCACATAGACTTAGACTCACAAGCACACCTGGATATGGTCCAAGGTCCATTAAGCTCAATGGGAATCATTCCATTACTTCATTGAGCTTTGGATCAAGCCATAGGGGGCTGGTTAATTTTAAATATGCATTTTCTGAGGTTGTTTCTGATCTTCCTCGCTGACCTCGCTCTGCACCGCTTCCCCAGTTTCCATCCTGAAATCCCAGCTTGAGAAAAGCTGTGTTTGGGGATTTTTCTATGCCTCCATTTCTGCCTCCATCCCTGCGGCTTTCCTATCAAAGCACCACATGCATTAAGAAAATTAATGTGACTTAAGTTACTGAACCAACCTGAAGGCTAGTTCACTCAAAAATATTTCCTATAAGGATATTTATTAGCTCAGAAGACATGTGTGGGCAGAGCATGTTATTTAGTGACCTGTAATGCCCAAATAATGATCACAATAAATCAGTACTCATTACTATGTAAGGGAGGTCTGGATCAAGTGACTCAATAGGTAATGAGGTCTAATTTAGTGCCACGGTATTATTTTACAGAGTATTTGGGGCAGAGAGGGAGGGGGAAGGGAAGCAGGGGCTGAAGGGGTTCTAATTACCTCAGATTTCTTGTGTGATGATGAGCCTTCTAACTTTGGCCGGTTGCTTCAGCGGGGTGTTAGAGGTCAGGCCTTTCATTGGTATTGGCTGCTTTTGGCTACATTAAGTGAATAAATATTTAAGGTCTGAACCTCTATACACCGGGTTAAATGGAGCAAGACTGGGGCTAAAATCAATATAATGGGATATAGAGAAGGGGAAAAGTGTTGAGGTAGAACAAAAAGAACTAAAGTCCTTCTTCATGAAAGGGTGAGGGATGGATCTGGGGGATGGGGAGGACAGTGCCATGATTTCCAGGCAGCAAAACCCAGGGACCTCAGAAGGATCGGCACAGCACGTAGAACCCAGGCTAAAAGGCCCCAGTACCTTGGTGTTCAGCCTTTACTCTGTGCTGAGACCCCAGAGGCATTACTGCTGCTCTCCTGCTGCTGGTGGGACTGTTCCCTCTGGCATCAGTGGGCGGCCCCCTCAGGCATTCACAGGGAAGAAAAGATCTGCTGCAAGCAACACAGAAGTGGGGGGGACCCCAAGGTCTTCCTTTTCATCCCCAGCAGTTGTTGAGGTAGCCTGGGTGCACCTGAGCCCAGGCAGGCTCCTTTACAATGCTTATATGCATCCCAGGAGCAAACTAGTCCTCAGAGAAGTACATCTTCTGTAATGTGTTTGCTTCCTGCCTCCAAGTTTTCCATCCATGTCTGGGGATTAGTTGCATATCAACTACTAAAATTAGTAGTGGGCACGAGGTGCCGAGCTTGCCATTGCCAGGGTGACATTCTTCAGAGCTGAAATCCCTTAAAAGTTAAATACTTCACCTTCTGGAATGGCCTTGAGTGATTCCTGTTCTGGGAATTCACAATTTGAGAAGCAAAGCTGAACTGTCCCAAGTTGTGAGTCTGAATTTTGGGGATACCAGGGGCTTCCAAGGGCATGTGGGAGTCCAGACCCCAGGGGCTGGGCTCAGCCTGTCTCCTCTGTGTAACAGTTCAGGAAAAGAATGGTATATTCTTTAGCATGGACGGAGCCAAATTGTCATTCACAGAAATGCATACTCCTTCTGGTGGAAAAGAGACTGTGCCAGCTCATCTCCAAGCCTCTGCTTGTACCTGTTATGTCTGGATGTTAGGAACTGATAAGACTCATGGGACACATCAATACAAATCCTTCCTAGAAGCTTCAATTGGAAACTAAAACTTTTTATTTACTCTAATACCCAAAGGAGCAAAGAAAAATTTTCAAAAATGTTTTTACATCACAGCTTTCCCTCCTTTTTCCCCATCTTTCTCTCTCCAGTCAGACAGAATGAGAAGTGGGGAATCACTTAGTAACTTCAGTCCCACTCCGCTTCAAGACCAAGCCTCATTAGATGACTTTGAACAGATGCAACAGAAAATCCCTGTTTGAGATTTGAAAAGGGCCGTGAAAAATGAAAAGACGAGAAAAGAAGCAAGAGACAAATGAAAGGCCTAAAAGTAACATGATGTGTGGAAAAATAGGGGGAGTAAACAGCAAGAGCTATGTAGCTGAAAGCAGTGTGTGCAGAACAGTATCATATTTATGCCTATTTCAGAGCAGGAATTAGATGTTTTTCTGCCATGAGCATCATTTGAAATGGGAAGATGAGCAGACAGAGACTAGGCTGTTTGTCCATAAATTCTCCTACCACCTGCTGTGGCTACTGCACAGGTTAACACTGTGTGCTGCACAAGGCAGGCTCCAATCAAAGTGCTCTTCAGGCCTTGTCTGAGGAACATCACTACAACTATTTTTGAAATCCCAAAGAAGAGTTTGCTACTTGGCAACTGCTCTCTGGTTTCCTAAGAAGATGAGGTCTGTGCAATGATGCGCAAGACCAGAGTATCTGTGAGTCAGTGCCTTCTCTCTCCCCTCCCTCCATGAACTTAGTAACTGATTTTAACTAAATTTGACAGAGCAGTAGGGGTCTCAAAGATGTGAAATTCTGCAGATAGCCGTGTAGAGGAGTCAGATCCCAGCGGTTCCCATGCTGGCAGAAAGGCTACTCACAAGTACTAGACATTCACAGATCCACAAGGAAAGCACTATTATGAGCTCCCCACTCATAGCTGCAGAAAAGCCTCAGAGCTTATTACACAGCAAAGACTCCAAGTGCAAACTACAGGGACACTGAAAATCAGATTTCGTGTGTCTTGCTCTTTAGCATGTTATTTTCACTCGTATAGTCTGAAGGGACTCTACAAAGCAAATGAAGAAATCCTGGAGAGATCGAGGCACTGAGCAGATTCCAGGAACGCAGATAATATACAGAGCTCCCTTTTTTTATTCTAGCTCCCTTTCCATTCTCTTCCTTGGCCTTCAGAGCCTCCTTCTGCTCTTTCGCAGGTTATCTGAGTGCTGATAACTTTCAAAGGTTGCAGGTTGTAGGGAGGCCACGTGTCTGATAACGCAGTATTATCATTGGCTTGCTCTCCTTCATGGTTTTGTCTCTGAATAAAAAGAAGCTTCTTTGTTCTAGGTGTGGTTACAGGCTGGAGTGAAATACCCGAAGGTCTGGATGTCTCTCTGATGTCTCCAGTCAGCGCCGATTCCTTACTGTCTGGAGGCCTTTGACACAGCAATCCATTATTTCTTGGTTTAATTCTTTATGCACGGCTTTTCATATTGATTACCTAACATCATTAGTTTTGGTCATTCCGTACAAGAGACAATGGAAAGATCAATTTTAACCATATGAGCTAAAGGAACTTGCTCTTAAAGCATCCAGGGACTGGAATCATTTATCTTCTGCTCTCTGAATCATAAATCTTTTACAAGTGCAGCATTAGATTCATTGTTTGCTACAGCCACATGTGATGTAGTCAGGGATCATTGTAAAAGTGTCCTACATTGCAGTGTGAGGCTGTACCCATAAAGCATATTAATGTACAGTATTGTCATGGAAATTGTCATCAGCTGCTGCAGAGAGCATGATTTTCACAAGAGCTGTGCAAATCATCAATTGTTTTTAATTTGGTGGCTGAACTGGAAAGAGAGGATTTGTTTCTTTTAGACCTAGAATGGAAACTATTTCCTTCCTCAACTAATCAAAAAATGTTCTGCATCCAAGAAAATGTTTTGAGTTTTTTTCAGGCTTTTTCAGTAAAAGCAAAGGGAATTTGGAAAGGAGGAGCTAGCTTCACAATGGGATTTCAGTGACATTTGCAGAATTGGACAGAAAATGGGAGGCAGTTCATTTACATGCATTAACTATGCAAATAATTGTGGATAAGGCTCTCATGCAAAATATAGGAATGTACTGTACTGTTCAGGCTGTTTAGGGCGTAGGAAAGAAGGGTAAATACTGAGGTAGAGTCTCTCTTAATCACAGCCATAAAAGTTCTATTGCTTTTCAAGATAATTTATACACATACAAGAGGAAGGTTTTGAGCTGTGGCCTCACACCCTAAAGTCCCTACTGCTGGGGACAGATGGAGGGAGTGGAAGGACAAGATACGTCTGAACTTCTGCTCAGAGCCTGTACTGAAGCCTGTACTGTTTGCTTTCCAAGCAAACTTTAAACCAAACCGTTTGTCATTCTTGTGCACCAAACTAACAGTGTCCAAACTCTCATAGATACTGCAGCGAGAGGACTGGGACAAACAGCTGTAGGAAAGTTCAAGCCTTGATGACCTGAGTTAATGGAGCTCTTCCGTGGCATCATTACTGTCATTAGAGCTTGTCACTGGGAGGAGACACGATTAGAAGCAATGGGCCAATCTAATAAAGGGATATTTATGCACCAGCTACTTCTGACCGAGATCAAGAGAGCTGCACAAAACCAAGAGGAAAGGTTTTGGGTTTTTTTTTCTGACTTAAGAAATAGTCCTATCTATGCACATGTGTAAGGATTCTGACCTCTCCAAGGCATCTGATCCAGTTTTCCAGTGTCAAGAGCCGTGAATCAGGTTGCTTCAGATTAGCATACAAATTTGAGCTTTTGGATAGTTTGCCAGACAAATGGATGAGCTGGAACTTTAGTGATATTTCATATTCAGCTTTTGTTAACAATAAAAGCAGGAAAGGAATCTGAAAAGTAATAACTTTTTGTTTTTAATCTCATTGGAAAGGAGCTGTTGATTTTTTAAAAATAACAATTTCAAGCAAGGATTTGACTCCTTCCCCAAGACTTGCAATCAAGACTTTTGACCTTTCCCCTCTACTTGGAGTCTTTTGAGATTGTGCTGTCACAGATCTATAGATTGTAAAGTGCTGAGGAGTATAACCAAAGAATAATAGTACTGATGGCCTTCAATGGCCTCCGAAGTCATACTATGTCTCCTTCATTACAGAGAAGTAATCTCACCATTCTCACAAAAAATCTGTTAGTAATTTAGAGATTTTAGATATTCTAGCCAATGTTCAGCTGGTGGTATTCAACGGAGCCTCAAATTCTGTTCTTGAGACCTATGCTGAGTCACAAAAATTGAAGATCTAGGAGGCAATGAGAACACAGTGTGGATGAAGTGGTGATAAAAATAAGCCATAAAGCTTTTCCTTTATCTTGAGCTATGATACTTAAGAAAGTAACTTCAGACTTGCTGAATATATTTTCTTTTTTTTCTTTCAGTTCTCCCAAGACAGTGACAGACAAATAAGTAAGTGCAATGCTGAGAAAGAAGACAACCAAAATTAAGGGCAACCTGTTCCAGTGCCTCACCATCCTTATCATAAAGAATTTCCTCATTACATCTGATCTAAATCTACCCTCTTTCAGTTTAAAGCTATTACCCCTTGTAGACTGTCACTACATGCTTTTGTAAATAGCTCCCCTCCAGCTTTCTTGTAGGCTCCCTTTAGGTACTGGAAGGCTCCTATAAGATCTCCTCAGAGCCTTCTCTTCTCCAAGCTGAACAATTCCAACTTCTCAGCCTGTCGTCGCCGGGGAGGTGCTTCAGCCCTTCAATCATCTTTGTGGCCTCCTCTGGACCCAGTCCAACAGATCCATGTCCTTTTTGTGTTGAATGCCCCAGAGCTGGACACAGTGCTCCAGATGAGTCTCACCAGAGCAGAGGGGCAGAATCACTTACCTTGACCAGCTGGCCACACTGCTTTTGTTGCAGTCCAGGATACAGTAGGCTTTCTGGGATGCAAGTGCACATTGCCAGGTCATGTTCAGCTTCTTGTCAATCGACACCCCAAAGCCCTTCCCCTCAGGGCTGCTCCCAATCCGTTCTCTGCCCAGGCTGTATTTGTGCTTGGAATTGCTGTGTTGGCTGTCACCAATCACATCCTTATTTTTCATGAGCCTTAGCAGAGTTTCCAGGAGGATCTGCTCTTAGATGTATGAAAACACCAAAGATTACATTCAGTGATGTCTTGGGAGTGATTTGATGTTTATAGTTAACCCTAACATTGCTTTTGTTTATAGACACTATTCTGAGAGTCATCTCATCTTGTATGGCTTTTTATGGAAACCAAAATTATCAGGCTACAGGTTTTATAGTACAGAGGTTTGATTTACACTTCCTTACAAACCAGTCCAACAAACTCACTCGGGTGCATTGTTCTTTGTTTCCTGGTGAAATTCACGAAGGAAAAAAAGACATTTTTGAGCTTGTGCCTGAGACCAAGTACTCCACATCGGACTCACCTGGCACCTCTGATCTTTGTGCATCCTTAGGCACCAGAACCTTTTGCTTGAAAAACTCCCTCCAGGAACAGATTGGTTCCTCTGTGTTAAGTTACTGACTAACTTATAAAATAGAACAATAGAGACAACAAAGTGGAGTATATTCTGCACAGTGCCATGGTGTTGGACCTTCCCAGGTCCCAAGGCTTTTTTCTATGTACCCCACTCCAGTGAAGTCCTGGGAAGTAGAATATAGCTGTAAGGAGTAATTAGGTTTAGATTGTGCTACGTAGATGGGAAGCTTCTGAGGTGAGCTTTGGGCCTCATCAAGTCCAAAAGACTTCCAGGGAAGTCTGTTCCCAAATTAGCCCATCTATCTAACTGTCAACACTTTTGAAGAAGCATCCAGCAAACCAGTGTGAAAACAGAATATTGAGCTGCGGTTAGGCCTACAGCAACAGTAAAGTCCATAAGGGAAAAAAAATAATACTTTTACCTTTCAAGGAAAATCATTTATTTCCATGCATCTGTTTGTTCAAAGCAAAGGGAAAAAACCAATCTGTATTTTGCAAAGAAATTTTGCCAACTTCTTAGCAAAACCAGCTTTCTAGAATGAAATTGCAGTTTCCCCACTGTGAAAAAAAAAGCAACTCTGGTTTTCCGCAAGCATTTTAAAGAGAAAAGTTGAAATTACTGTTTAGGGTTTTGGTTTTTTTAATGAAAAACTGTAAAAATTATATTTTCCATCTGCTTTGCTGGAGGTGAGAATTTGTAGCTACACACATCTCTTCTGTGGCTACTCGAGGAGTCAGATGGAGACCATTTGGCTGCCTTGCTCTACCGTTGATGCTGCCCCCATCTCTGAAGTAGTTCTGGCAGCTGCCAATGCAAGAGGAATAACCATCTGTTAGCACTGTTTGCTGCTGGGTGGTACCGCAGAATCAGCTCTCACTGTGCAGCACCGTCAGCCTTTCCCTCTGTTTGGGAAGGGGATATCACCACATTGGTGCACATCACCCACCAACCCAGCCAGCTGGTGTGCACCCATAACATCTGCTCCACTGTTACTCGTTGGGTTCCACTTCCAAAGGGTCCATGTGGGAAATCCAAGCCTCCTGGATAGAGATCAGAACCAGCTCAACACCTTATTAACGGTATTATTTGCATTCAGCGTTGTGAGATGATTGTGGAAAAAGTAGCTCACAACACCAAAGTATAGACATAGGGATGAGGTGATCCTGGCCTCAGGAGCTTTTTCTGCATGGAGCAGCAGGTAGGATCTTCTACCAATAATCATTGCTGGATACTACTGGCCTTGCAGGGAAAACAGCTCAGTGGAGGAATTTCTGGAAAATTCTAGTCCTGACTGAACCTGAAGCATCATCAGCTAAAAAAAAGTGAAGCGCCAGAACTGAACTTCATACTGTACCACATCACATAGCTGTTAAAGGCCTTTGCTATGGCCTGGAGGCTCAGAAATTGTTACCAATCCTCTTTACTGTATCACATTTTTAGAAAGCTACCCTGTCTTGGTAGTATCTGGCATTTGTGGCTGCTAGGACTTGACATCTCTGGAGTAACCATGGGACTGGGGAAGTGCAGGGTCTAGATGCTCACCGGTGCCTGGACACACTCTGAGAAGCTGATGAGAAACAACCCACTCTGAGACTGGGCACGTGACAAAAAATCAGTATAACATCTCTGAATGCCAGAATGTTATGGAACCACTTGAATTCTTCCAAAACTAATGCTACCTAGTGTGAAGTTTCCATCACTCCTGATTTATGGCCCTTGGAGTCACCTCTACGAGGTGGACAAGGTAGGCCTATATTTGGCTCTTGCTGACCCCCATGTTTCTGTGTGGTTGTTGGTAGATCATTGTGGGGGAGGAAGATGGGAGAAGTTCACTTTCGGAGTTGCTTTGATATTCATAAAGTTGGGATCAAGGAGGAAAATAATCCTCTGGCAAGGAATTCTGGAATTAACTGAAGAAAGTTTCAGATCTGATTCTGAAAAGCACTGGAGGTGACTGTTTCTGGTTGCTGTTAGCATGCAGCAAATTGAGGTATTGTAGTTTTATCTGTTACCAGAAAAGCCCTCTATTTAAAAAAAAAAAAAAAAAGAAAAAAATGTAGGAGCCCCATCGTCTCATTTTTAACAAGGACCAGCTGAAAAATGAAGGCAAGCAGCACACAGACCATCTTATGTCTGCCAATTCATTTCCTGGCCCTGAAAGAGAAAAAAAAGAAAAAAAAAAGAAAAAAAAAAAAGAGAGAGAAAAAAATCCTCTTGTTTCCTCTCATGCAGGCCAAACATGGCAAAGCACCAGGGGAATTCTGAATGGAATCAATTGCACTTGTTACTAACTGAGTTTTCTTTTATTCTTATATTACCAAGGCCTGGATATTCAGCTGCAAGCAATTATAATGAAGAGTTACTGAGTAATGGTTTCCAGATTGCTCCATGATGGGGCATTAATTGAAAGGGACAATTTAAGAGCTTAGGCCATGTAAATGCATTTCTTACTCTGTCAGATCGAGAAATTTCTGCCTACAAGAGGCTGAAATGCTCAGAACTGATAAAGACTTAATAATAGCCACTTAAGTGAACATTTGGAGAAGGGATTTTACATTTAAGGGATCAAAAATAATTAAAAGAAAGTAGGGAGTCAGGATTTTATTAGGAGTCAGAATATGAATGTTATCAGCAGCCTGGTAATTCTTCTAAGTTACACTGAATTTGTGGGGGGAAAGACAAGAGGGTTTGGCTCCTTATCCCGCTATCTGATCTCACTTGAGTCCTTGACTCTCCGGAGTGAAAGGCCCTATTGAGTCCCAAAGAATCAAAGGCAAAATTCCCTATAAAGTTAGCAGGATGAGTTCAGAAGGATAACATTGCATTGCTGGATATCTGCCCTTTTCTAAATGCTACTTAAAGCGCTTCCGTACTGGGGAGCTGATTCCTAATATAACAATCAGCTTCTAATATAACAGTGGCTAAACTAGATTTTTAATTCTACTGCAGCCAAGCAAACATAAATGAAAAATAACCCTTGGAGTATACTTCTAAAATCCGGGGTTGTTTGTTGCAAAGAAGAGATGAAGCCCTAGAAGTTGCAAGCTGTCCAAGCAATACTATATTCAGTATGATATAACCAACGTTTTGTAGGTGTTATATAAATAGTTCCCTGCACTTAACTTTGAAATCAAAAGTTTCTGTTTTATTCTTCAATCAATATTTTATCACCTTAGTAGTTGCTACAGATAATACAAGTGAAATAAAAGTTTTACCTTCCTAGGTTTTTTGTGAATTCATATTAAACAAAAAATGACTGACTACTAATCAAGAGAAAAGTTTGCTTTCCTAAAACACTGAGTCATTTACAGGAAAAATTCTGGGAAGAAGGAGGGGGAAGGGAGTTTATGCCTCAGGCTTCTGCCATTATCTAACTTGAACAGATGGAAGCTCAGCTACTTGTGATTAAATCACCGGAATGAAGACGGACATCACTGGAATGGTGGTCAGTTATTTGCTCAAATCTCTGTGAAGAGCAACCCCCCTGAAGCAAGCCTCAACCTGCCAGAAAGCTATTACGAAGATGCCTGGGGTTGAAAATATAAACATCTTCAGAGTGGGTGGTCAGCTCAGGTCAGTCTTAGGGTTGATTCACAGGCCTTAAATTAATATGTAAAAAGGGGGCATTGCTAGACTGCAGTCTGGGCAGAAGTGCAATGTGTGCCAATTATTGGGCTCTTACAAACAAACAAGCCAGGCAAGAGGCTGGAATTTTACCACCAAACGCTAAAACAAACTGAAAATGAGGACAGAAATGAAGTACTGGTCCTGCTTAATCGCATCACAAAATCCCCTAGGCTTCCCGAGCGTACCTCCTTTCCGAGCCCTCTTCCCCTCTGCTGTCCTGTGCCACCACTCACCTTCTCCTCCCAGTTGCAGGGAGAGACATGGCTCAGGATGGGCAGGGAAATCTGCAGGGGCACCTACAAAGACTGTGAATAGCCACAAGAGACCCTGGGGGCCCCAACACCATCCCTTCCCCCTGCAGTTCCAGGACCTCAGACATGCAGCTGGTGGTTGCCAGCTGGTTGCTCTTCTTAGACTAGTCTCAAGTTGTAATTCAAAATTGTATTAAGATGGCTTCCATCCGCCTTTGGACCTGGCATGGTAAAGAGTTAGGAGAATCCTCCAGAAGAAAAGCCTTGCAAGTGAAGCAAAGTGAGGCATCTACATGCTCTAAATTACACAGAAACTTGGCAGGGGTGAGGACTGACTGCTGGTACAGCCAAAACAGGAGATAACCAATAAAATGGCCTTAGTTTCCCCCGCATGGTTTGCACGTGCCAGGTGCTGAAAGAGCAGAGAAGGACTGGAGAGGATGACTAAGTGGTTACTGCCAGGAGCACAGGAGAAGGGGTTCATTCACTTGCCAGGAATAGAAATTATCCCCTCACATGTCTCATGATCACTCAGCCCGGCTGTCCTACCTTGGGATCTTCACCCCAGGTCTGCTGCTTCCCTGCCTCCTCTCAGCTCCTCATCCTCGGGATGGCAAAACCCACAGTTGCCTGCACTGCTGGGAAGCCCTGAGTGAGTGCTGCAGGAGACGCACACAGAAGCTCTGTGAAAGGGTAACAAGATAGACAAAAAAAACGAAACAGTGCACTCCGTCCCAATGCATCCAGGTCTCTGCACCAGGGAGGCACCCTGGGGACAGGTAGCTGCGTGTTTGGCCTTCTTGGCTTCTCTGCCTCTTCCCCTGCCACTGCCAGTCCCTGGCACAGCAGAAATGCAGAGACTGATGATGAGAAACCACAGAAACTGCGGGAGAAATGTCTGGGAAAAGCAGGACAGAGCCAGGGCAGCCTTCTTTGGGGTCAGAAGAAAAAGGCACTATGATTAATCAAATATATCTCAATTCAGTTAATATCTGGAGAAGAAAAGGTGTGCCATGCTACTTCACAGAGGAAAACAGGCTACCGCAAAATAGAAAATTTAGGAAAGGCTTTCCCCATTTCCCTCAAAAACATATATTTATGTTCAGTAGGAGAGTTTCTCTTTAAAACGATGCCACGGCCTTCTTCATTGACTAATAAACTTACACTGGGAATTGCTCCGGTCTACAACTGGTCAGAAATTCATCCAGCAAACCCACATATACAGAAAACAAATGATTTTTTTTTTTTTTCCTTCACTAGGATTAAAAGCAGAGAAAAACATTGTTTGAGCATAAATAACAGCATCATTAAAAATAGCCTGTGGGAGACTACAGGTCTGGGAGGGAGGCGGCTGTTCTTGTTTATCAGTTTAGGTTTCCCCTCGCAAGTCCAACTCTGCTTTGAAATGTAACACGTCATTAAGGAATTTGTAGTTACAAAGTTCAGACACTTGCTCCTGACAGTAAGCATGGCCACTTCTGTTAACAGAGCAAAACCATAACCACTCCTTCCACTTTTCCCCTGCTCCAAAACAGCAAAGATCCTGATTAACAGCCAGGACAAATATGGCAGACAACCAAAACACTATCCAACGTGAAGTTTGGTCAAGCTATAAAACTGCCAGCAAAAAAAAAACCCAGAAGCAAAGCTCAATGCTGAGTTTTAAGTTTAGAATAATAGTTTAACCCAAAGAAATATGAATCTGATAACCACTAAGGAAGCAGTCTGGGATTTTCATTAGTCACTTGCATGAAGGGAGTGATGTTGCTGGTGGGAGGCTGGATGCAGAACAGCACAGTGGTGAAATGTAAAAAGGGGCAGAATGATTCAAATCCTGAGAAGGAAAAAGGAGGGGGGAAGTGTATTTGTTTTTAAAGGCAACTTTACTTTAAGTCACACAAGTGTTGAAAGACTCATGGTTCTTGCAAGTTCTAGGCTGGACTGCTCTGGTACAGCATAAAAGTTTTGTTTGTGTAAAGGGAACGAGCGTGTGCTTAGTCCGTGGAGAAATTAATGAACGGTACACAAAGTAATTTTTCCCTCAATTCCTCAAAAAAATTTTTTTTTTCCTAGGGAAAAGCTGTGACCCCATCATATAATGGAAAATCAAATGCCTCAATGTACATCAGATAATTAGAAAGATATTTCCTTTATTTTAAAATTTTCACTTGCAAAAAAAAACCCTTAATAAACCTCGAACCTCAAAAAAAACCAACTTGGAGGTGGTTTACTTGTTTTTTCTGGCTGAAAGAATCATTGCATAGTTGGCCCTTATGCATCTTGACTTTGTGACACCCAGGTTTTAGTCATGCTTAGCCTTTCTGAAAAATAATAGTCGTAATAACAGCAGTGGCAGATTTAACCACAAGCAGACGGGACGTTGCCTCATGGCCCCTTCTCTGTAATGAGCGCAAGTTATTTTGGTTGAATATTTTCTGCTCTGCGAAGGGCTCAAAAGCACTTACACATAACTCCTGGCACTGGTCCCACACCTTAAATGGTATTTCCAATGCAGCCAAATACGAACTGCTCACCTAGGCAGGATTAAACCATGCATTGTCTACGTGCTGGATGTATGTGTGTAGATGTGTAGATGGAAGTGATGTTGATTTTTCTATGCATCAGCGTATCTTTCATACAGTCATAATGTCCTAATGATAGAGAGGGTGATAGTTATCTAAAATTTTTGCAGTGAACCAGAGAAGTCCTCTCTTTTTCATGCCACGCAGCATTGTGCCAGACTGTTTATGCACAATTTCATCAAGCCCTAAAACTCAGCTCTAGTGTTTCAAGGCCAAAGCGAAAGCTGCTTTTAGTGGAAAGAAACTGACAAAATCTTTTTATTAAGGCTCTTTAGCTATATCTTGAGGGTCTATTTGAAAACAAAATCCATTCACACCTAATTAGTGAGATTTTCACTTGAGGGGTAAAAAATATACAATGTATAAAGGAAAAAATCAATTTCAGTTCTTTTTTGTGTGTGTGATTTATATTTTATGTAGTTTTCCTTATAAAACTAGACCTCACTGGCTGCTCAGAAAGCGCAAACTAGGAACTAACAAGTTACATATGTTAGATAACATGCCACATGCACTCATGGTGATACACAGTGGGCTTGTGCAGCTCAAAGGAACCATTAGCTCCCTCTCACCTCAGACATCCTCAAAGGAAGTTATAAACAGATCCCCAGGTTTCTGAAGATGCTGTTATTTGATGGCTGAGCATTAGAAACTGTTACTTGTAGAGCCTCTGCTTGCTTCACAATGTCTATCCTATAAGTACAGGGAAGAAACAGTTGGTTCTGAGCAACCAAAAGCACATAGACTGTTATATTTGGATTCATTTGGCTATAATCTGAAGGTCCAGGGGTTTCTGTGCAACCTCTTGTGGAAATCACTCACGCTAAAGAATTCAATTTTTATAGAAAATTTAGGAAAACCTTTTCTACAGCATTTTCAATGCTATCCTATAGAGTTGAAAAATGTCCCACTATGGACTGTTCCACATTAGTTTACAGATCCTACTCATCCAGAGTATTTTTCAGCAAGGGGTAGACAGTGGTTTCTGTGTCAATACAGTGTCCTAAGTGGATATTTCACAGCTTTACAGGAACTAAAGCTGTAGAAGACGCTACTGCAATGCTGCTGACAAAACCGTGACCATAGTAACTGCGAAGACCACGGCCAACACTCCAGGAAAAGTGAGGAAAGGAGGAAAAAGTGGAATATGTCCCAGGAAGATGGCTTGCCTCCAGAGTGTCGTCTGGCATTATACTTCTTCCCCAGCCTGACCCAGAGTGAAGACAGACAAACAAAATCCTGTGTCATGATGTTACACTACCTTGTTTTCCTATCAAACTCTGCTCTCAAGCCCACAGACTTGGTGTTTTCCTAGAACATCTGGATCTTTAGAAGCAGAGCTGTGGCAAATATGCTATTGACAGTGGCAGCTACAGAGACGTGAGTGTGTTTCTGTCAGAGGGCTGCTGGAGATGACCGGCACGATAAATCATTTCTCATTACCCCAAAACAAAAAGACGACGACTGTAGGCGAGTGCTCTACTCTTTTGTATCAACAGAGAAAAGGCACCATCATGAAAAGACTACCAGTATCAAGGACTAACAAGTTAGGTCTGAGTAAATCCAAAGACTTGCAAAAATCTTAGAGTATGTCACTGATGTTCAGCTCGGTTGTTTGGTCCAGGTGAATTTACCCCTTTAGGGCAAAAGTTGCTGTGACAGAAGTTAAGAATGGTGTTTTCATTTTAAAAGCCCTTTGGAAAAATATCTCCACTAGTATATAAAACTGCAGGTAGCAGGGACACTTAAGTATATTAACAGTGAGCGAACAACTTTCTTGGAAAACATCTGTGGGTGACAGTCATTCCACCCCACCCCCTCCCAAAAACCTGACACTTGGATGGCTACTTAACAAATATAACCCAAAGCAGCTGCAAACCAGATAGGCTGAGCTGAACATGAGCTTCTGCTGAAGCTACTGGAAACTATGTCACTTGACAATCGCCTGACTGAAGGTAATTTTATAGGGGGAGCTTCCAGCCTGTGTACACTCACACACCAGCTACCCTGGAGCCAACTCTGGCAAAACGTGCAGCATCTGAAATTCCCACCAAAACTTCCATGACACCAGGGTTTGTAAGATTGGCATGGCCTTTCCTTGACAGTGATAAGACAGGTGGTTGTATTCACGTGTCTTCACTCTCTCTCATTCATATGCAGCGTATGCAGCTGTGACAAGATTCTGGAGCCAGGAGTAAGGAGACAGGGCAATTCCTGAGGCTCCTGCAAGTAACTCACAAGCTGAGTCTCATTTACCAGCTCCCTACTCGCACCAGAGGCTGCGTGCGGCGAAGTGCCACTGGAATGTGATGGCAGAAGCTCCCTCTCACCTCCCCATCCCCATGGGAAAATTAATGTCTTGGGTGTTGGGAATGAATCTCTTGGGTGTGAGTCACCCCGCAGATCTCTGACTTGTGCTTGGCCTTGGAGCTTTTGTACTTTATATAACAGCACAAGCACAACAGAAACCCACAATATCCCACATTCCTCCTTAAATCACATAATTTGGCCCCTTAAACTGCATAATCCACTGACAGCATTAGTAGGATCACTTAGAGATAGAAAGGCCAAGATTTGCTAGTGAGTGCTGGGGTCTGATCCTGGACCCGGGGCACGATCTCTTCTGTTCTCACAGTGCCCGGAGACCCACCACAGTCTGTATTAGGTAGCACTGTGACAGCAAGGTCCACCTCCACATTTCTGCCTGGCTGCAATGACGAGGACTTCATCTAGTCAGACACAACAGTGTCCTTCCATAAGGCACATCTCTACTTTTCAGCTGACTTCAGCTGACCAGAACCAATAATGATCCACAATTCTTAGAGGGCTTTGGATCACTTGGTCACTTTCTGTTCAGGAAAAATAGTGATTGTTATAAATAAAAGAGAATGACCAGCATGGCGGCTTCTAATAGTATAACGTCTACAACATCCAGTGTATAATCCAGGCCAGCCAATTATCTCATCTTCCTTTAGAAGATGCCTGTACAAAAAAACCTTTAGAACTATATTCCCAACAAATCATAAACTGCTTTGGAAACTTCTTCCAAATGCAGGCATCCTCATGCTATACCTCTCTGTTAAGGTCAGCAATGACTCTTCCAAACCAAGGTTTCTGTTATGGAAATTTCATTTTGGGAAAGATTGAGACCATAACAAACCTCTTCAGATTCTTCTGTATCTCTACAGGAGAACTGCAGCCCATGAGGTCAGTCTGGAATTCCAGCTGTTTACAAGAATTCTATTGTCCAAGTAGGGAAGGGGAAAGATACCATGCAACTAAAACACACCCACAAAGGGAACTATCCAGGAACCAGTTTGTGCACAAACCATAATCTCTGCTTGCACGATGCATTTACCAATGACCAGCAAAGAGCGGCTCGCCACATGCAAACTGAAGTCCATTTTGTCAGCATTTGTGAAGCAAGAGCTAAATATAGCAGATAAAATCTTCTTCATGTAAGACTCATCATGCTGTGATTACAGATCACCTCACTCCAAGCATTAAACCAAGAGAGCACCAGGGACTGTTTTGCTCATGCTGTATCCAATCCGCTCAACTGACACAGAATTTGCAAAATACGCTTTGCTGTCTTGACATGCCAACAAAGCATTTTTAATTTTGGCTCCAGTCCAAGCCCGGTGCTAGTTATCTGATACTTTGCATGGAGTCATCATATTTTCTTCCTCACATGCACTTTTCATTCCTGCATGAGCTTTAACTAACCTCTTCATTGAATTAGGAGTCTGAAGAGCTTTCTCTTTTAAATCTTGGGAGTCTGCAGGTTGTTTGACAAGTGCTCTACGCTTGACAACACCTTTTTAAGTTTGACAGCTTCAGCTTACAAAGGTACAACACTAAACCACTGAATTCACTTGGTTTGTTCCATTCATTTCCAGACCATTTATTCAAGCTTGAAAAAACATTTGAGAGACAAATTTACTGGGAGTAAGTACAAGGCAAGTAATTCACATTCTGCAGTTTATTTACTAGTAATCCCTGAACAGTAGCCAGCTACCTTCTACCTAATCCTTATTAAGGTTGGTTTTTCTCCCTCCCATCAAAAATCTAGCACTCTGACCTTAATGCAAAGTGATAGATGAATGTTACACATGCTGTTCTTAAACCTCAGTCACTCTCTGCTATGACAGCAGGATTAGAAGAGAAAGTACGGACTGAAGGCACCCAGCAGATTTGGTGATTTAATTGCCTGAGCTTCTGGCGTGAAGGCTTAACTTTCACTTAAATAATGTCTTTTTTCCCCATCAAAGAAGTCTGTTTGAAATTAGTTCCTTTTACTGAAGCCCCAAGTAGAACACTTTCTGTTTTTAAGATACTTTGCGCATGGCAGAGGTGTGTGTTTGCCTTATTGCTCCCCAAACATTAATCTAAAGCTGTTTGCTACAGCCACTTTCTGCATCTTGTTTTGGAGATGTCTTGATCAATTAGTGCAATGTCACAGTTACATGTAGTTATTGTATCTCCAGCTGCAAGCTGTTAATAATAAATTTACCCACAGGACAAACCTGCCATATGGTTGATGGTCAAGCAAAGCTAAAATATGCATTAGGAAAAAAAATGCAACTGTCAACATGAAGCTGGATATGGCTTATTGGATTTGATGCGGGCATCTGACAGCAATGTTTCTTTTAGCAACATTCTGTATTGCAGGTCAGGAATCTGCCTACTGCGGAATATTTGTCATAGGAAGACGAGAAGAGGGGGAAAAAAAAACAACAAGGAAACATTTGTGAAGTGGAAAATACAGGGTAGGTTAGTGGTGGCTGATTTTAGTTCTGAGGAGGGAAGGAGGAGGAGATGTTGTTCTTCATGTAATAACGATTTGCTAAAGTAAGCCTTGTTCTAATTTTTTGTGAAATCAAGGGAAATCAGCTGCATATGACAAGAAAACAAACCCTGTGGTTTTTCCTTGCAGATATAAAGAAATTGAACCGTCACATAAAAAATGAGATATAGAAGAAAATATACAAAGTCTTTCTGCTGATAGTTACATTCCCAGATTACAATTTCTTTGTGCTAGGAAAAAGTTCAGCATTTGGGTAATTTTTTGTAACTCTTGGCATCTATTCTATCCACTTAATGAATGGCACTGGCATGGTTTCTTGCCTCCCTGATAACACCAGTGCAGTAAATACTTCCTTCTAGGTTTATTTTAAAAGTGGAAAGTACCACAGCTGGGTTTGAGCATTAAGTAAAACAAGTCAAAGAATGATGTGTAAGTAAAACTAGACTTCACATTCAGTGCAGGCCTTCAAGCCCTTCCCACTTGCCTCATCAAAGGTCACTTCCCAGTAACTCCATTTATGAATTGGAGGGTATGCAGGTTCATTCCATACTACTGTCACTTTTATCAATGGGAGCAGAAACCAAACTAATTGCTATTCTTAGAGCAATCATGCAGTGAAGACCTTATTAAAAGTCCCAGAGTCCTGTTTACATGCGGTAAGGCTTGATTTGATTAGTCGGTAATTAGAAGCATACTGTTAATTATGCAATTTAAAGGGGGTAGCTGGGAGTCACGTTCCTGGGAGAATATTCTAATATGTGGGAAAGCGTTATTTTTCATTAGACTTTGCTATCGAGGCCTTGCTCCTGCAAACACTTCTGCATGTGCTCAGCCTTTAGCCTGTGTGACTGCTCTCTCTGATGTTCATGAGTCATTCCCAAGTTCAGGAGGAGAAGCCTCTGCAAACAGGACTGGGCCTGACATATAAAAAATCAAATCATTTCCTAGCTTCCAGATTTTCTGAGAATTTTTCCTCACAGACATGATTTCTCCATGTTATGGTAAACACAAAAGCTAAGGGCAAGCTTTCCTGGTAATTTGGAGACATGGGGCCTTTACTGGGCTTATCACTAGGTGAGCAGGAGTACTTTCATGCAAACCCCATGGACAGTGTGTTCAAAAATGGTTTCTTCAACTTATCACAGAATTACTGTGAGGAGCTTGGTATTCTAGAAGAGACATAAACTGTTGGTTTATTTCTGGGCTTAGAAAAAAATATTTTTGGTGGAAATGAAGTCTAGATTAACCCAGAACCTTTCTTCTCACAGGTTTAAAAATGTGAAGGGAATATCAAGACTGTGGACTTAAACTGATTTTGAGCTCATATGCCACCAGCTATTTTTGTGGGTTATTCCTGAAGGACCTAGAGTGTTTTTTTTTTCAAGCTAGCTAAGTTGGTACTGTGGCATATGCGGCAAAGAAAGCTCCCAATTAGTAAGTGAAGGGGAGCAATCAACAAGAAAGGCCTAAGAATCAGAACTGAAAAAGAATAAATGAAGTGTTCAGTGGATGGGGAAAAAAGAAGTCTCTTTTGGTGTGGTGCAAGATATGAGGTCAAGACCAGAGGAAAATGAAAAATTAGAGAGATAATGAGGATTGAGAGGAAAGTAGAATATGAAGAGATAAAGTATTACGTGAACGAACACACCTGAAGCCAGTGAAGTCCTAAGGACAAGGAATTAGCCCTGATTTATGTTATACATGTTTTTTTTCTCTTATTTCCAGCAGAAGAAACATGCTTACTTCGATCACAGAAAGTTAATTAAATGCACTGATTCTTGGTAGCATATTTATGAACCATCACTTCCATTAACAACAGCTCCATGGATACACACAGTAACTCACTTGTAAATCACCACTTGCTTATTGTTGCTTCTTATTTTTTCATGATTTCATCCTACCTGTTTTGTCTGTGTCTGTAACACATCTGAATCTTCATGATAGCCCTAATTTAGGTGTTACACGTGGACATTTTCTGTGGCTTTCTGGGCCACCCATCTATTAAATGTCCTCCCCTTAGCTGTTTTACATGATGTCAACTCATGATCTGGCCTTTTGGTTTTTTTTACTCTGTTACCAAATCCTGACTTCTTAAAACATTAAATAAAATGTTTCTTTCAGGGTTAATTATTTTGGAGTGTGACAGAAACCAGCACCCATAAAGTTTGTTGACATAAAAAAAGAGTAGATGTGAAAATAAAAATGTATGCGTGACTACGCTGAGCTCCTGAGCTAATGCATTGAGTTTCAGATCTTGACAGAAACTTGGCCTCCATCAGTCTTGACTCTGTTTAAGTGACAGGATGGCTTGGCAGCACTCGCCAGTGCTTGCAGGATATACTAATATTTACAAGCAAAAGAAGGTCTCTGGCTTTGTTGAAATAACACCACTTTCTTAATTTGACCGCTGCTCCATAGCAGACCTTAACAAACAACTACCAAGGGAGGTGGTAAAGGACTGAGCTTTCATCAAACGCTAATGTTTACCTTAAACCAAAAAAGTCACGATTATATTAAACAGATTTCTGAGGGCAAAGTATAAATAATGATATCATTCTTCTGGAATACCATGCTCAGGATGACAATGTAAACACTAAGGTGGTCCAAAAACGAAATGCAAAAAAAAAAGTATATTATATTGGACAAGATTTCTTCAGATAAACAATCAAAAAGCGCTTGCAAGTTGCCCGTTCAGTGCTGAGGCGCACAATGCGTGTGTTGTACGTGTATGAGGGGAGAGGTGGAAATGTATCTGGCATTTCCTTTCGACTAGTTGTTAAGGCAGCAGTAATTGCAATGTTTAAATTAGTTTTCAACTTTGGGTCCAAAGCCACCTGAAGCTTCAGAGCAATTTAACCTCACACTCTCATTTCTACTTCATCTTTGAAATAAGCAGGTAAAATATCCAGGATTAATGTAACTGTTTTACACTGATAACGTTTCCATTCATCTGATAGGATGCCGGTATTGCTTGCTGGAATGCTGTGGAATTTAGCCTGATATACTACTGTTTGTGTTTCTACATATATCTGTACTGAATAGGTTAGTAACATATGTAATAAATGTAAACTATACATTGCTGTATATAAAAGTTACCGCTTATCTAAAGAATTTGCATGGCCTCTCTCAAGAGAGTGATTCACAGTTTGTATAGCAGGTGCTCTCTTCACAGCCTTATACAGTAAAGAAATAAAAAGAAGGGAAACAAAGACAGAAGAAGCTGTGTGGATTTGGCCAAGCTCAAACAGCAAGACAACAGCAACGTGTGCAGGTACATCTAGACTATAGGAAAATACATAATTAGCCCAAAGAATATCTGGGTGAAAAGCAGCTCTGTAAGAAATTAAAATGACATTGCCTTTAATATTAATGGGCCGGCTTTATTTTGTACGCCCTCAAGCACACGTAGGACCATTGAAGCCACTGAAAGCAACATGAATTTGACTTTTGGTGTCCAAAGGGCAGTTTTACACTGAGAGCATTTGATTTTGGTACACGTTAAGATGGGA
>VWZK01020902.1:0-81889 GCA_013396935.1 Baryphthengus martii | reverse complement strand
AAAAAAAAAAAAAAAAAAAAAAAATCCGTGAAAAGATACTTCTGCATTGCTATGTACCAACAGAAAATGAGTGGGATAACAAACCAACAAACTCCCTACTCAGAGTGTCTGCAAGCCTCCAGCACACTGTGTGTATAATTGGAACCGTGTACTGCTAAATAAAATAATCAAGTAAGTCTCCAGCTGCCATTTACAGCAAAACAGCTAAAAAAGACCTTTTGGTTTTCTGTGCAGGGAAATCAGACAGAGGAAGAGGCACAGCCCAGGCAAGTAAAACATATGTACAGGGCACTGTCCTAAACACCCCCAAATGAGGATCCCTGGAGCAACAAAACATCAATGGGTACCTTGTCTTTCCACATTTCCGTTCACAGGCAGGCAGGCAGGCTCTTCTCAGCTATGTGTAGCCAGAAGTTTACATCTTTCATCCCAGAGTTCAGGTTTGAATATTCTGTTGGGAAAATAAATAAATAAATAAATGTACTAAGATGTGATCTCAAGGTGTTCAGCCAAACATGGTGAAATACACAGCTTGAGGAACGAAATAACGAAGCTGTCACTGCTGCTGGGGTTGAGATTCACAAGTTATTTAATCTCACTGAAGTTGAGTTGCTGAAGTTTCATCCAGGCGGAAGTAATTTTTAGACTGTTCAATGCCATATAATACAAGACTATAAGCTTTTGTATGTATATTTAACACTATCTGTTTATCTCCTTGTTCACTTCATCAGTTTTCAGATAGCACGAGACTGATTTTTATCCCAGCTTTTTTTCTATTTTCCTCTGGTGATTGGTAGTAGCTTCAACGCAAAACGCCATGAAATTGTGAAATCTGTTAAATCTTTGGAAAACCACTCCCTAGGGCAGTCTTGGATGTTCCATTGTATGAACATTTTAAAAAACTTGTTGTGGGTAGGCAGAGGAGAGAGTGCTGACACCAGCATTGCCTAAACAAGTGAATACAACGCAGATGTTGCACACAGGGACAAAGATGTGACCATAGCAAAATATCACCTTGTATATTGGCTGAACTGGATCTGGAAAGCAGAGCATTTTCAGGCAAGTCTGCCTGAATTTAGCTACTCGGGTCCCTTAACTTTGAAGCCGTGAATCAGGACAATGAGTATGACCTTCACAGAGGTTTGTGATGCACTCACTTTTAAAACAATGACCACCACTTTGGATGGCCTCTTGAATGCACCATCACCCAGGCATCTTCCTAACTCAGAATAGCATTTTTATTTTTTGAATTGTTCTAAGTTTTTTCCCTTTCCCCTGAATGGAAATGAGAGTACAAAATGGCAGAGACAGCAACTTCCAGTGAATATTGAAGACCTTGTAACACTGACAACTCCGTAAAAGCAACAATATATCTGAGTTTTATGTTTTCTTGCTGGTATTTTAAAGCAGGTTTTTTTCATCTTGCATCTTATTTGGGGTCACCATAGTGAGCTTTTGCTGCTTTCCAGGAGAGTCTTGGCAGAAGCTATTATGGTATGAATTTTAAAGGGGCTTTAATACCTGATCTTTCAGGAGTCTTTTTCTCTGTACTTCTAGTTCTTTCCATTATAGGATTACAGCAGCTGTATCTGTGAAAGAGAGTCACTTTTTCCCTTCTGCTTTTTGTAATATAATTTAAAGCCAAATCCTGTGACACCATGAAGCACCTACAATTCTCATGGATTTCAATGTAGAAATACATTCTCCATATTCTTAATATTTCAGAGTTAATTTTAGCAGCCTGAATTAACCAAAAAGACTCTTCATGTTTGTATGGCTTTTTTTCTAAGTTTTGATTATGAGAAGGATTAGGAAACTAAAAGCTAATCCAAATGGTCCCACACAGTCCACAGTTACAAAGCTTGGCTGCTTCAGTGAAATAAAGCAGAAGGAATTGTGTGAATATAAACCACAGGCAGTAAACTGTGTGACTGGCATTAGCACTCTTGTAGAACTGCCTTTCAGGGCAAAACATTTCAGTACGAAAATAATGTCTCAGCTGAAGTCCAGGACTTTGCACGATGCCTCCGTGTGTAAAATGTGGCTCTTCCTTATGAAATATCTTTCCACTAGCTACAGCTATAAAAGTGCCACCTCAATTAAGTCTCATTCCTATTAAATATTAAAAGGTTAACATTATTCCTTCAGGGCTACCCTGAGGGCACAGCCGTTTCTATACTGTGTTGTTTCGTTGTACGCAGGACATAATGCTACAGCACCTTTAAGCCCAAGGGACCTCATACACCCCATGAGAGATGTTGTGCCTGCAGAGAAGTGACCCTGCGGTGGCTGCAGGACAATGCAAAGAGTTGTCAGTGCCTGTTCTCAGATCAAGACATAAAGTGCCTCCATGTAGCTTTCGGTCTCTAAAAAGCAGACAATGTAGAGTGCGAGTGTTAATCTTAAAAAACAAAAAAATCTTAAATCTTAAAAAAAATGGTTTTAAGAAGCCTTTTAAAACTTTAAGTCTATGTGGTAACAGAGATACTTTATGTATGTCCCTTCTAAACAGTTACTTCTAGAGAGAACAAACTAGGACTACCCTCCTGCTTTTTTGTACCAAACATGATCCTTCCTTTTTATCCTCAAACATTTGACTTGCTATCAGGAAGAAAGAGCAACTTTTAAAACTCTTGAGGAAAAAGACAAGGATCGTGGATTTCAATTTTATTGTTATTAAACTTTCATGCCCCAAACTGAAATATTTAAGTGTTCATAGAGCCCCATGTTTGACAATCTTTATTGGATAGATAGACCTCTATTTATAGAAATATTGTTATAATGGTTCCATCACTGAATTGCAAAAAAAAAAAAAAGATTCATTTTTGAGTGATCAAAATATATATCATTTCCCATTCTAATAAAATGTTGAATTCTAATAAAATTTTGAATACTGGCTATAGCATAGATTACAGCAGTACTGCTTCTTGTAGGATCTGAAGATCCAAACTTGTTTTCATAAATGTCCTACAGTTAAGGTTAACGCACTAAAGAGCTGGAACTCACCAGTGTGCAATAACCAGCTGACACAATATGATCATCCTACAGCAGTAGCACAGGGCAGCAGCCAAATTGCTCTTCTAAGCTACAAATACAGGCCGTAGTTCACAGGATGCTTCTCTACATACAAATCTAGCTTCCAACCAATGTGGTATTGAAAAGAAAAAAAAAAATTAGGAATGATTAAAACCATAAAATAACCCCTTCTTTCCCCCAAAGTAATTGATGGTAAAACTAAAGCTGTAACTCCTCATACTTATCTTCTTAAAGAAGTTGAAAACCTTTCACCGGAGACTTCTTCTTGCCCATCTGTAATATTCTCCTTCCTGCAAATCCCATCCCAAACCTGACATTGTATGACTGCTGTATCCCATCTAATCTTTAGTATCAGTGTTATAGGAACAGGCTTCACATTTGACAGTAGGATTAGTTTTACTCTTATTTCACTGGCATACCGACAGAAGTCTTGGGTTTTCATCTAATTAAAAAGAGACATTAATCTTTAAGTTTGTGCAGATGTAAAGACAGATTTCTTTCTCCAAAGAGCTCAGCTACAAAAATGGGAACTCTGGTAACATACTTCGCTAAATTACTCTTCTATTTTCAGCCCACTGTTACGTCTGTGGTTTTATTTATCTGATGCTTATCTCCATGGTGTCAGAGCTGTCCACAAGATGACATATTCAACATTCCAGTAAGAAAGCAAAAGTCCTACAGAATCACAGACTCACACAGAATTGTTGAGGCTGGAATAGACACTTTCTTTCTGCCCCTCACCTGGGACATAAAATCAGTTATCTGAAAAAGGTTGTACAAAAGAGTGACATTTCTCAACCACCCTTCCTAGAAGTGGCCAAGTTTGTGCTTTCTCCTATTTTGGAGGAATCAATTCAGAAAGTTTGGAGCCACCACTGACAAAATCCTTCTCCGTCAAGCAGACTCTGCAGACCTGGAGATGTCAAATTCAATGAGCAAATATAGCTGAGTGAGTTCTCCTTTGTAAGGAGTCCCATCTGCCTTGTCTTAAAGCTGACGGGAGGGTTTCTGTGCCTTCTTGTAAGCCAAATTTGTTATAAGATTGAGAATTTCAGGAAAACATAGGCTTCAGCAGGGAGAACATTAATTTTACTATGACAGCAAAAGCAACAAGACTCTAGAATGAACTTCGGGATTTTACAACAAAATAAGACATACAAAATTCTGTTCAAGTGAAATCTCTCTTTAAGAAACAAATACATTAATATCATCAACTTTAGCATTGTTTAATCAGGAGAGTATTTTCAGCTCCCTTTTAACACTCAGGATGTCTGGCCTGCAAGTTCACTCTTTGTTCAAGATGTCTAATATTGCTTTGAGAAGTGTCAGATGGTTGAAAAAAAGGCACCATTTCTTCAAATCATAAGGTTTGTTCTGTTTTAAAGCAGAGAAGACTATTAAATAAATAAATAAAAGATGATGTTAGAAAGACAGACCTTGCCAAGGCATCATTGATAATGATAATAATAATAATATCTTCCTCAGAGAGGCATGATAAAGGGATTTCCTAAATTTTCTTAGCAGAGTTTGCTTTTCATCTATCAGTAGCCACTAGAGTTGTCTGCAAAACTGGCATTAAACCAAAATTTTGAGAGAGGTTTGGTGAGGATGAGATTTTTTTTTTCCTTTAACCCAACTCATTCTTACGTATAGAAGACTTTATTAATAGGTAAGTCTTTTGCAAGTATAGTTTCTTAGTTATTTGAAGAAGGAAAGCATCAACAAAAGCTTAGGAATATTTTGCGTATAGAATGCATGGTCAGATTTTACCTACTTTGTTTACAGTTTATCTCCCCAAAAAGAGAAGTAGAAGGGATTCCCAGTAGGTAGCTGGAAGGAAGGTTTGGATTAGAAGGAGTACTGCTTACCCCTCCTCCGCCTCACTGCAGACCCAGCTTTGGGGCACACTTTACAGGGCAGGATTTGCCACCTGCATCATCTGCCTCTGCTGAGTTGCCATTTAGTGTGGAAAAAAGTGTGGAAAGACATCAGCTATCTTCAAGAAGCTTTAGCTCATCACAGTGCCCTTACCCAATTACAGGTTAATTGCCTGCTAGTAAATATTAAGGAAACAAGAAAAGAAACGCTTATTGGCATATTTGTGTCACCACCCACCACCTATCTCACCAGCAACTGCTCTGCCACTAGACAGGAAAACAAGAAAGGAGAGCTTCCGCAGCATCCTAGCATGAGAATAAATGGCCACTGGTTACAATACACGGTTCCAGATGGGAGACTGGTTAATTTAATAGCAGGAATCTGGAGGAAACCTGAGGAACAGAGCTGCTAATTATTCCTCAACTTAACAGCACAAATTGAGGTGAAAACAACTGCAGCCATTCAAATTCAGCAGTAATCAGTTTACTCCAGAAATAGGATGTTATATGAAGGTCTTTTTCAATGGCATTAGAGTTAATGCCAATAAGTGAGAAGCTGTGGCTGCAGCAATGAAAGAAAAGTAAACCCACCAGGCAACAACTCTGCCTGTGGATGGTTGGCAGGGATCCTCGACTGACCAGTATGCATCTTGTTCTAGGACTGGAGACTATTCACGCCCCTGCTCGTATGTTTCCAAAAATATAACACTGTGTTAATAAAAGCAAGGGAAGATGATAAACTGGATACAGGTCAAACTGTGCTTGTTGAAAGACTTTTGACTGTGATACTTCCACCTTTGTTCTGTGTGCATGACTCTGAGGTGCTAGAGAAGTATTTGAAATCAGAAGTGAGGAGGACAAGCTTCTGGCCTCCTTAAATGCTTTCTTCATTTCCTGCTGCTTCAATTTGTAGCGTTTGAAACAGTTATTTTGGCAGCAATCACGTTCAGCCAAAGCAAGAATGAATGTGAGAGCTGCTTCCTTCAGCTGCCTATTCAGCACTCTGCTGTTTCTCCAGTGCTCAGCTTCCATTTCAGCTTCTCTCCAGCTTGGTTTGGATGCATAGTGAGAAGACAGGACCTCTCTTCAGTTTTGAGCATTTTGGGAAGCAGCTTTCTGGGCCTGTGTACAGCACTGGTCACCAGAGGAGCCCATGCTGGTTGGATACACTGGTTTTTATACCACTACAAACAAAAATACAAGAAATACCTTTAAAAATGCCTGTAAGTAAACATCCTAGAGTACTGCCAAGGATTGGTACCCTCATCCTTTCATCTGTGTCTTAGCTCTCTGTATCTGTATCTTCACTGGCAGTTCAAGACAGAGGAAATTCAAGTGCTTGGACCTCAGGAAACAAGGCAGGCCTTGTGGGAGGCTTAGGTTCCCAAACTCAAGTATTAACTTTCCCCAGAGGTAGTAAAATGCACTACTCCCTTTGCTCACCAGGAAACACAATGGGCAGGTGGAGATGGAAACTCCAGCATTAGAAAACCTGCCAAGGGAAAACTTGCCAATCAGTTGTCAGCAGTCTAGAAGGAGTGAGTTTGAGAGAGTGAGAATCTTGTTGGTTTCTATCCTAGCACAGCCTCCAGACTGGATTTTGTTCTACCTTCACAACCAGAATATTTATTTCAGGTAACAGGAAAAGGATTGAGGCTGCACACTAAAATTTATGGGTTTGCCGAGAAGAAAATCATTGGCATCTCTTTTGGTGCCATTAAACCACAGGGGGACAAATCAAAAATCAACCTCTTCCCTGACATTTTGGAAAGCTGAAATTCACACCGCCCCACTGCAGCTCCTCTGTTCCCCTCACCCACTGGCTGAACTGGAGTCGTTCACCTGCAGCCCATGTTTCCACCAGGTTCATCTCTAGAGATCCTTTGCGGTACCAGAGCAGACTCTGCTGAGACAAACACGTGCTTGGAGGATGAAGGGTGCCCACAGAAAGAGATAACAAATTCTCACAGCGTTTTGCTCCGACAAAGGGCAAAAAGGGGCCAGTTTGAATCTGGAAAGTAATAACCTTTAAAGCTAAATAAAACCTGCAGAGCTCCACTGCCTGAAGTCAATGGGAACTGTGGCACTATGAGCCACCTAGTAAATATACGAGCTGTCAGAATCAGTGAACAGTAAGATATGAGTGAACTCTGTGCAGGCTGATGAACCAACCTTTATACTGCATGCCTACTAAGATGTGAAAACTGGTTTATTTCTGGTGCCTGCTCATGCTATTGGCTCTGTCAAAGAAAACACATAAAATGCTGCCGTCATAAATCTTGACAAATCCACGGGATAATCTACTCATACATATAACCGAACAAAGCTTAGAAAAAATACTGCTACCCAAGCCCACACTGGAAAGATAGACTTAACACTATTACAAATGGAAACCTCAGGAATGTTGAGCTCAAGACAACCGGCGATCGATAAATATAAAATAGCTGATCATTACATATATTATACTCAGCCTTTTCATATCAATATGGCATTAACATTCTTATGCTTTTTGTTACTAGTAAAACATCCTCTTCCCTGTAGCTGGGTGTTTTAATAAATGCATGAAGCACTCTTTTACAGGTTGTTGTTTAAAGTGTTGCCTTCTGATAGTTCATTTTAGCTTCAAGATCTTGAAAATGCTTTAGGACCAGCTCCCAGCATGGTTTCATCGTTATGGTGTCGGTTGTTTTTTTGTCTTGCTCAGATCCTAAATCTGTATCTAGCTTGAGTTTGACTGCAAGTATTCACTCAAGGAGAATGTAAAACACATTGCATTATTTTACTTCTAAGACATGTCTGTAACTATCAGTGATCTTTGCCCAGTTGAGAACACATAAACAACTGAAGAATTTCTCAAGATGCAACAAATCTATTTGGGTATTTATTACAAGAGAGAAAGCCTATTATTAAGGACATCCACTAATTCCTTCTATAAGACCCCACTGTCAATGGCTTAAATCCTCGACAAACTATAACCAGTTAGGCTGAAATTCTCTGTGCTAGGTTCACAGTCAGATTTGTGTTTACACTTAAGTTTTATCCACAGCAGCCTGGCACGGACACCTCAAAAGCAGGGAACAAGAAACCAGGAGAGACGAAACAAAACATGGAGTAGCAGGGCAGAGAGACCTGGAGAGGAGCATGAGGTCAGGAAGGAATGGGTGGATGAAGCCAGCTCCTACTGGAGCTGAAACGGATCCAAAGAGTCCTCCACCTCTGCATTCCTGTGCTCTCAGCAGCTACCTGTGAAAGTCATTAGAAAAGTGCACCTTTTTCAAACACTTCCCAACTTCAGAGTGGCTGAATTTGCAACTTCAATATTCTTCCAGTATATTGGGTACGTACACATATGATGTACAGGCGTACATACATATATTTTGTATCTGAAATGCTACAAAACCAGAAAGAGCAGGCATAGGCATCTAAACTATTTAATTATATGTCTCTGATCACATGGACATTCTAAGACCAACAGAACTTGAAAAAAAAAATAAATGAATAAATATGACATTATTTCTTTTCCATACAAAGATGTAATGTTTTTGAAGAACATCAAGGCACAATTATAGGACTCATAATTGGACCACAACTAATTCATCTCCTAGTGATACAGACCTCAGAAGAAGGCTTTTATATCCCATCAGCTCCAAGAACTGTTACATATGAAAGCCCCCTGGCTTTGCAATGGAGGCTTCTATATTTCCAGTGCCTGAGGAATGCATGGGATTAATTTGAAGGTAAAGGCAATAGATCAGTAGGTCCAGCCATTCACAGAAAGACAAGCAATGCAATATCTCTAAAAATCAAACATATGGCTGGACTCCACAAGCCCCAGAAGAAACAACAGCTATTTTCTTGACTTAAAAAATACGCTCCAGCTAGCTTGCAAAGGACAATTTAAAAGCACCCAAATACAGATTTTGCTCAAAAATAGGTTTACAGAAAACAAAGATCAACAGAAGAACTTCAGAAGTTCATTTTAAACTTAGTTTCAAACTAAATATTGTTTTCAATCCAAGAGAATTCATTACCATTTTTTGAACTCTGACAGCAGAACACACAATGAACGAGAAGTAAAATAATCATCCCAGTACCTGTAACAGAGCTAACACAACAACACGCTTGGCATTAAAGTGCAGATATCGATACTCCTAAAAGAAAATGTTTATGTGTAAATCTTAATGACATCAGACCCTTTTAATTACTAGAGAGCTGAAATAGTAACAATGTGCATCTCAATATTTTCCAGGTAAGTCTTGATCCAAATGATGAATAATGCCTGCACTGAAGTTTGACCTGTATTTCTGATGGAGGCTACTCAGGTTTTTAAATCAACTTCACAGCTAATAAAGTTTCCTTGATTTTTCGTCTTCGGTTCAAGTACAGTTTGTGACAAATAGAGAAATATTTAACTAAGTGGTTTCTGGAATGTAAGCTCTATTGATTAATCATGCCTAGTCCTAATTTAACACTTCTTTTCCCTGATCAGAAAGACGAGTTTAATGTACGCTACAAGGTGGCATAATTGTGATCCTATTTTATAAAAAGCAACCCGCTAAAATAAAGTTCCAATAAACAGGATTATAGTATTTTAGAGCATTTTAAATCTTTCTCTTTTTTGGTCTCATAACGCTTCCCTTCAGCAACATACCTGAGAATATTAAAGCTACTATAAAATTTATTGGCTGGGAACAGAATAAATGTATTCCTTCTCTTACTACACATGCCCTGCTACTCCCATGCTTGTTAATAACCAACGTCTGATCCCACGTAAAACGTGCTCAGTACATTATTGCATTGTTGATTGCGATTTTTGTCAGCACCTTTGTGACTGGTATCACATAATCACTTGTGTGCTTGGTTCCTAGCTGAGAAGAATGTAGTCAGAGCTGCATGTGTTTCATTTAATTGCCTCTGGGCCTGGGCCCTGTTAAGTGGCTTGAGGAAACCTGATCCATGGATGTCTTGTCCCCTGTAAAATCTGTCACTTCCGACGCAAATGGTTGAGCACGCGAACTTAATTCACTTGCCATCAGTTATGTTAGGAACAAAATGCGGTTGGTAGAAAACAAATGCCAAAGAATATAAATGTGACCGGACCAAATTCTGTTTAAAGTTTGAGTGTATCTTCCTGAGAAATTTTTGTATTGTTCACATGGGGTCAATTCACATGGGGGCTTATTTTTAGAAATATCAAAACAAGTAACCCTTGGTTAAAAGCTGAAAATAAATGGCAGATCTATCAGACATTATTTGATTCCGTCAGTTGTAGAATCTTCATTTAAAAATGTCTAGGACAGAAAATAGCGATCCTGTCACACCTCATTACTGCCCAATGGGGTCACAGTCCACCAGTGATCTAGAAGTAGGTGTAAAGGGAACACTTCAAGTGCCCAAGAGGATGTCGTGGAAAATAGTTTAAGTCTTACGGAATAGCCTAAACCAATATTGAATAATTTCTGTCAGCTTCTAAAAACAATCCTGAGTAAAAATAGAAAATTCTGCAGAATTGCAAGAATGTTTTAATAATGACCTATAGCTTTTTAAGTGCTATATTACTTTACATCTACGCAAAAATAGATGTCTGAGGCTTATTTAAAGATTCTTACAGTGCATGAAGGAAGAAAGCAAACGTCTAAGTCTCGAAAGAAAAAACATCCTGGGTTTTGTCGACCAAACTATTGTAATAAGGTAAGACAGGGAGAGATTTGTTGATCTGCCCATAAGCATTTTTGTCCCTGAACTTGCACACCACTGATTTCTTCACCACTGTAAAAGATCACAATTTGAATTATCATCTTATAAATGTCTATCTACCATTCTGAATCTATCTGGCTTTCACAAAAACCTGCACACTCTTGTTGGTCATCTTGGCAGCTCTGAAAATAGGGACAAAGGTTTTTTTTACCAAGCACATAATGATAACAAGTAAAAAAAAAAATGACTCTGCTTTCATCAGTATGTAACAGCAAGGCTCCCATAACCTTTCAAGACCAACTAGATCCATACAAGTTTGCAATACCAGCCATCAAAAGCTTCCGTTTCAAATTCTGCTTCTTTCTTCAGCAGTGAACCTTGGTCCTTTTTCAACTACTTCTAAAGAAAAAAAATAGCATCTACTTTTTATAACATAGCTTGTCTTTGCTGGGGATTTTCAAAATGATTAGTCAGTTGTCTCTCTTTAGGTAATGCAGAGAGTTTCTTAAAACAAAAAGATGAAGAGGCAGCAAAGACACACTATGAAAAGACACACTCTGTTTTCCACCGTCAGGTCACAGGTTCCCAGAAGATGCTTCCTAGTACAACTTGAAAAGAAATCCCAAATTCTCTAGGAAGAAATCTATCATTGAATCCTGGCAGACTCGCTTGTAATCATGTTGAAGAGAAGTATTTCTAACATCTGGAACATTGGAAATTATTTATATCAAAATGTTGTGTAATTCTAGTGAACAGAAACAAGTGCTTTTGGTGGTCAGAAAAATTAATGGGATTCCTTCCCATGATCCAGATCAAATTGCAGATTCCTTTTAAGAAAAGAAAGTTAATTTCAGTCCATCTATGGTATATCCATAGGAAGGGTTTATCGTATACAATAATCTGTGCAGTCTGCATTAGCTATTGGAAAATTTGTTAGCATTTGTGAGGCTGGTCTTGTGAAATACCTCAGCTTCTTCAGTGTAAAACTAGAGAATCTGCCTTTTTGTTGTTTTACTCCAAATGAAAACATCAAGATATTTGGCAATGGCATTTCCAGAATCACAAGACTATCGTATAAAAGATTAGTTTTAAAACCTCATGAAAGGACCTGTCTGCTGGCTTATATATCAGCTTCTATCTGAAAAGTAACTTTGCATATTCCTCAGAGTGAACGATTTTTGCCAGAAACTTAGCAATATGAATCAGTTTGTCATGAAACTTTAACCAAATGTTGCTAATGATCACCTTGAGTACATAAACAGCTTAACTGTTTTTTACAGTCCTGCATCTTTTTTTTTTTCCTGCTTTCCATTGTGTTTATCACAGTTATTTCTCACTTCACTGATCTGTTTGTTCTTGGTACAGAGGACACCACTCTGCTTTGTAAAACTACACATCTTGAAGATGTCTGTCATGACAAAAAACAAGGTGTTCATGTAGAGAATTCTTTTTGCTGAGTCAATTTACCAGCCTTTCAAAGTTTATCTTACAAGATGCAGGAAATGTACTACCATAACTCTGAGGTTTGGCCCCTTAATGGGATTCATGCTCACCACTTCAGTAAATGAAGTCCAGTTAATTCATTCCCTATAATGAATCACTCAGTGTAAGTTTGGAAAAACAAAAAAAAACACAAAAACACCCCAACATGTAGTTTGTTAATAGGCAGGTTTTCTATATAAAGTAAAAAAAAAAAAGTAACTAAAAAGTCTGTGTCAATCTCTTTGCTACTACATTTGGAATTGTGGTTTGCCTTTATCTCTTTTTAATATTCTTGCTTTTAGTTTTCATCTAATAAATCAATTTTTATTTTTTTTTTCTTTGAGAGGATTAGAAAACTTGTAGTGACACCTGGAGACTGATTTGAGGTTTTTTGTCTCTCCTGAACTGGCTTATGATTCTTTTCTATTAATATTTCACACCCCTGGCTGACATATAGCTGACATATAATCTGTTTCCTAAGAAAATATGCTTTTATCAGGTTGTGAAAGCTTTTTTATGAGAAAAAACAGTCTATTTTTCTCGTTTGCTAAATTACTAGAACTCTTTCTTTTCTATATTAATTAAGACTGCTTTATGAATGGATTGAAGACATGAACAGGCTCTGAAGACGACCAGCAGGGCAATGCAGTGTGTGCTGCAACCAAAGAGTTTAGAAACCATAGCAACATTACTGAAATAATAAAGATAAAGGGAAAGTAGAGTTATACCACTAATGCATCCAAAAATCAGCTGTCTCCTAATAGGAATTTCCATTTTGGTTTTGAAGGAGCTTGGTGAGGTTGCACAGACTAGTGCTGGTCCCCACCGCTCTCTGTGCCTGGCAACTTTTGTCCAAGGAACGCAGTCAGGCTACGGGCACAAAGCAGAGAACAGCAGTCAGGAGCCTGCTAAAAGGCTCAGGTATGACATGAGCATTGGTAGAGATGGGGGAAAAAAGCAGCAGAATTTCAGAGGGAATGGGTTTCAGATCCAAAACCAGCCATGTTTCATCATTCCTGATGAAACAATTATTGTGAAATAAATGCGTCCGAAAAATTCATTTTGAAAATGTAAAAAAAAAATTTTTTTCGAAGCTTGGCACTATTTGTTGTTCTGACAAGAAGTATTCATCGAGACATGCATTGCTCTGTGGTTTTTCTAATAGCTCAAGTTTTTCTCCCTCTCAATATTTGGTGGGTATATACTGCTTCATAAGGCCAGTCAGCTCTCCCAAAACTTTTCTCAAAACCAGCCACAGATTTCTCAGCAGAGGAAAGATCACAACCCCCTCACAAATTTTTAATCCCTGGGACAACACACCAGTGACAAGTTTTATTTCTTCTCACACAGGGCATTGGCTAATGGAAAAACACAGCAACCTTAGAGTTAATTTTAATAATTTGTTCAATGTTTATGGCTCAAAATGAAATATCAGTAGCTAAATTTTATATGACAATACCGATCCTATTGCAGAGGTTTGGGTAAACATGCTGTGCACTTACAAAAGCTTGGTATTTCTTAAAACTCAGGCATACAATTGAGTTACATAGATTTAATGAGCTGCTTGTCAGCTAAGAGAAGGTTTAAGTGTAAATAAATGTAAATAAATGTATGTGACTGCATTTGCCACAGGCTGAGAGGACACACAGAGAGGTACGGCAGCTCTGCCACTGCACGGGGACGCACCATGCTCACTGCCTGCCTCAGCTCCCACAGCAGCCCACCAGGCTCTTCGAGAACCGTTTAATGTTTCTTACTCAATCTGGGCTGAGCATGACCTACATCAGCGCAACCACATGATACAGCCATCAAAAAGCTCCAGGTGCACCGCAACACATACACTGAAGGGACCTGCAGGAAGTTTTTGTGGAACTAGCGTGCAGAATCTGTAGCACAAGGGACCAAAACCACTCACAGTGTTTCATGACCTCCTCCAGTTGCATTTTTTCACAACTGCAAATCATCAGGCATGCTGACACCATGCAGCCCTCTGGAGTGGGTACTTTTGCAAAGCCAGTTTCTGCCAAAAGCAGCTCCGTTTCTCTTGCAGAGAACCTTGGCCACTGAAACAGCACTGTCCCACCTGAAGGGACCACAGCTTGGGTTAATGCCCGTTTCTCTAATGACGATGCCGCACTCCTCAACTACAGCTCTAGGGAAGATCACAATAAATTTTCATATTAGACTGATAAGCAAACATTACACAAGCCATCCTCACTGGTAAGATGAGCTGCACTCTCCCATCAGTCACAGCAGGCGCTCTGGGATGCTCCATGGACTTGTAATCAGCGTGATTCCAATAGCCCTAATTCAGAGCAGAAACACATTAGTGCAATGGTACCGATATCCGTGTGCTATCTGCGCTGCCTGATCCATTGCAATGACGTCAGACTTTAAATTCTCACAGTCATCACTCCAGTGGATTTTGGGAGCTGAACATCTGCTTTCAAAGAGGAGGAAGGGTAGACCTCAAGAGCTAATGTGATTGGCAAGCCGTAGGGTAGGAACTTCTCTTTTGTTGCTTCCAGAGATAATTGAAAAATATATTTACATATCGTTCCTGGCTGATAAAGCTCTAATCACTTCAGAGGAAGACAGGATGCATAATTATCACTAAAAATAACTTAAGTGCTTCTCTGTTTCTGTTGCTTAGTGCTTGGCTTTTGTCTAGCACTGCCCAAATACAGGTGATCTCACACTGCAATGTAACTTTATAGTTATTCATTTCTTACCTTCTCTTGATTTTAATCAGAAAATGTTTTGCCTTTTTTTTTAAGTGAGAAATACAAAAGAAATTACTGCAAGAAAGCAAAAATCATCCCAAAGAACAGGTGTACGTTTCCATAATAGCTTCAAGATTGGGGAAGCTGTGGCACTTTGTTGCATGTGTCTTAGAAGGGAGTTAATAATCTTGATGTGCTTTGTCCTAGTGATTGAAATAAATTACTTGCTTAAATTGCTAAACAAGATGACCCATCCGTTGGCCCATGCATGTTCAGATTCCCAGTGGGTTTATTATTCCAAATAATGACTGCCATATGCAACAGTAAACAGTTCTTTCAAAATTGACTGAAAGATCTTGTGCTACTTTTGAAGGCAACTTACAAAAGTTACTCATGTTCCCCTCAAGAACTTGCCGTTCAACTAAAGTTTTAGAAAGTGATCCTGACTGCTTTACCCTGACAGAGCTATCACACTGCTTTTCTGTAAAGGCAGAGACAAAACTGTAGCAGGAATCTAGATTGGGTCATATTTATTCTTAATAAATGCAGAAGACTGAACGTTATGAATTATACAGCTCTGCAACCCAAACAGCACCAGACATGTCCCAATATATTTATTTGCTTTGCCAAAATGACTATCACTTAATGAAGTTGCAGGAGCAATCAATATCTTTAAGCACGTATTGTAAAATCTATCCAAGCTGACAACAGCCACAGCAACACTCAACGAGCCACCAAAGAAAGAAAAAGCTTCTACCGATCCAGATTCACCTTCCTCTTCAGAAAGTGCCTGAGGGACTAGCCAAACTCTATAGTGCTCCTTGATAGTCAACAAATTCTGCCTCTGTCAGAGCCAGGAAGGTAGAGTGTCCCATGAGTGAGGGCTCTCCCTGAACACCTTATCCCAGGGTCCTCAGAGAGGCACAAATGAGGAGACTGCTGGCAGGAGCACCTCTGCGGGTGGCTGGGGCAGAAGGCAGGACCCGAGTCAGCACAGAGACACGCCACTTGCTGTCAGCATGCCAAGAATGAAGGGATCATGGCACAGGGAAATGTATCTAGATACAGAAGTGGTTTCCCTGCTGGCAAATTAATGAGCACAGCTAGAGGTGAACATTAGCCAAAGCAGGAGATGAGTATTGTCATGTTATTCCCTGGGCAGCTTCTTCTGCCTCTTGATCACTTATTAAGTCCCAGTTCAAGTTAAAGCTGGCAGAGCCACAGCACTGAGCAAGCACAGTGCAAAAAGGTCATCTGTTCTCAAGGAGGGAGATACCAGTGGAGGGTAAGCTCACAGCCTGTCCACCGTACTAAAGTGCAGGTACCTACAGCTCACGGAGCTAGACGGAACTAAGCAAAACCAGACTTACCATCAAACACTGTGCACGCCTCTACAGGTTAAAGCATGTGCCTGTGCATTGGATTTGAACACCTCCCTTTGTTTTATTATTCTTTATTGCTGATTTTCTGTTAAATCCCACTGGTTGCCATCCTCTAACCTTTCCCTGTTAGGGAAGGGCTGAAAGCCAAACTTTCACAAACAGTCCTCAGATATGTCTACTTAATAAATAAATAAATGGCAAGGCTCCTTTTCATAACTTCCTTTGCCTCTAATTTAGACCATCCTTGTTTCATCCCCAGGCTGAACACGCATTCAATTCATACAAGGCCCATAAACCACGTTAAGACCACAGAGCATCCATGATTTGTTCATGATGTTAACAATGACTCACCATGGCCAGATTACAGATGTTAAATTGCTGATGGATGGCCCACATCCAGCACGTGGTATTCAGCTGAGGTATTAATCACGTGCGGAAAGATCTTTCTTTTTTCTTTTGGTCCCTGTGAATAATGAAACCTTTAATACAGTATATTGTACTTTACAAGCTCACTGAAATGAACTCCTTTCTGAAAAGAGAAAAGGATAACACTATTAAAGCAGCTGAATGCTGTACCTGACATGATGACATATTAGGACTTTCTGGATAGCTAAATGAATACACTTGGTTTTTGTTGATTTATTCCAGTGGGACGGGCCTTGCTTTAAATAGCCCATTCCCAAGAAGAGAAGTTTTCTTCTTTCCCTCTTTCTTGGTTGGAAACAGCTAACTCGTTGAGAGCAATACTGGCTTGATAGACAGTTGTTCATGAAAAATGCAAAAGAAAAGCATGACAAGGAGCAGGAAAGAAAGACTAAGTCTAGATTTGGGTAAGAAATAACTCATCTGGAGTTGGAAATAATGTTTTCCGTGGGCATGCTGACAGAGGAATCCCAGGATTCCTGGGTTTTGTCTGCCTTTTCTTCTGACATGATGGAGACTGGCTTAGCAATAACATCTACCAGCTCCCTCAGCACTCATGAGCACATTCCACCAGGGCTTATGGATCTGTGAGTGTCCAGCTTGCCTAAGTGATCTCTAAGTTGGTTCTCCTTAACCAAGGGATAGTCTGCCCTTCTCAAGACTTTCTCTTCTACCTTCAGAGACTGGGGTTCCTGGAGGGCCTGTCTTAGAAGTAAAGACTGAAGCGAAGAAGGCACTCAGTACCTCTGCCTTTTCTGTATTCTCTGTCACCAGGGCTCCCGCCTCATTCGGTAGTGGACCCACACGCTCCCTAATCTTCCTTTTGCTACTGACATACTTGAAGAAACCCTTCATGTTGTTTTCGACATCCCTTTGCCAGACTTAATTCCAAGAGGGCCTTGCCTTCCTCATTGCCTTCTAGCATACTCTGACAGGGTTCCATTATACTGTCCTTGCCTTTTGTTTCTTCAGATAGTCCATTCGCAGGTACAAGTTGACAGAAGACTATATAACTGAATACATCATTTGGAGCAAAAATCTGCATGTAAAGTGGGATGAAGATATCTAAGAATTCAGATACCTTGACACAGGATACCACTATGTACTGAATCTCCAGAAATGACCACATGCTTAAAAAGAAAGTATGAAACTCCAAAACTCCAAAACCCAAGTGTCTCATTCCTCTTTGGGCTCTTCTTAATGTGTGACTGAAGACAATAATGTATCAAAATTAAATAAACATATATCAGAGCAGGGAAATAGTCAAGAAAAATGACCAACAGTCAGTTTCTTCCTGAAAGAGTGAACAAATGGAATAATGTTCTTCCTGTGTGGCACTATAGCCATATAAGAAGCAAGAATAACAGTAAATCAAAAAAATTAGAGGCTTGGAAATATTTTCTTATGCTGCTGAAAAACCTGCCGTTAATGTAAACCACACAGTATGCGCTGCTCCTCAATACGAGAAAAGCAGATGGTTTTGATATGATCATGATTGTCCCTTCAGAAGGGAAACTCAAAAGGGAAGCAATGGGTTCAGCATCAAGGCTAATAGAGATTTCTGGTAATAGTATCACGGATAAGTAGGGACAGTCCCCGGGCAGTCAGAGGCAGGAGAAATGACATTCTGCTGGCTGTAGATGCTGAGGGAGCAAAGCACCTGGGAGAATACTTGGCTTCAAGACTGGTGTTGTTTTGGAAGATGTGGACTTACTTTTGCAGGGAAAGGAAGTAATTAACATAGGTGTATGTGGAACAACTGAAGGTAACACTGCAAACCTCTCATGACAGCTATGGCTAGCTACAAATACTTCTAGGCTCCGTTTGCCACAGCCTGAGATAACAACTGATGGGCTCAGACAGTGATGTCAAGAGGCGATGAGGACTGAAAACTCCATTTTGGTCACCAAGACGATTTCCTTGTAAAAGGAAACCTAAAATTGGCAGAAGGTAAAATGCACCTCATGCAGAAGGACTGCTGTAGGCTTTGGCCCCCACACCTCTCACACCCACTTCAGTCCTTGAGACACCGTCAAGAAGGGACTTGAGCAGGGAACAAATCAGCATGAGGTCAATATGACCTTAGTTTAATTAATCACTACTGTGTTAGAAGCGATAACTGGGGAAATATAATGATAGTTGGACCATATGAAGCAGCTGCAAAAGCTTCTTAGCAACTTTAAGAACGACCCTTCAACCTTCTCTCATTACTCATGATTAATGCTTATCCATGTGAATAGTCTCATTGATTTAACTCACTACTTCCATGAGTAAGGACTTCAGAATCATAGAAATATAGAATTATACTCTTTCTCAGATATTTCAAATCCAGATTTACTTAAGTGCAGTAATTAACTCAACAGACCTTGCCCCATAGAGGCTTTTCAGGAACTACTCTATAACTAAGGGATTCGCTTTAACTAGAACAACAGTATCAACGGCCATAGTACAATAAGCCTTTCTAGGCCCACCTGTATCAATTACGTTGTTTGAACTTCAAATTAGAAGTTCATTAGCAAGCTTTAAAATCAGTCTCCACTTCAACACATAAAAATTCAAGAAGAAAAGAAACAACCTGGGCAAAACAAGAAAAACACTAAAAGCATAATAGAATGTCTTGGTAAAGTTTCAACCAAAAAGTAATTTTGCCCAAATATAGAGAGTTTTGCAAACCTGCCTTTATTCTAAGACTTTCCTGACAATTTTCACAAGTCCAGTCAGTAGCTATGGATAACAAACTGCTCATTTTTTCCCAGGAACACCAATATAATACTATTCCTCTCAGTGTGGTCTCTATTTTTGACATATACAAGAAACCCAGACAACTTCCTCAGTATCATTATTCACTGGGAATCTGTGGCCTGTCTCTTGTTCCATCCCTAAGTAACCTTCATCTATCTTTTTCAACAAATTTTCTTCAACTCCTTATGAATCACTTTGCTGCTGCCTTAGAGAAAATCCCCTTTATTACAAAGAGCTGCTTCTCTGAATGGGTGAGGGAAGCCAGGAGAATATTTCTCTTGTGGTAATGATTTCATACAGGTTTTCATCATGGAATCATCACAGGTATTATAATCCATATCTCAATTAAAATTGTAGGGTATGTTTGAAGTGACACATAGTAGGAGACTTTCATCAAATGCTCCAGTATGTGCTGGTTATTAATATCTCTCCATCAGGTTTGCATTAGATACACAAATCACACCTCAGACATTAAAAATCATCTCTGTTCTAAGCAGAGTGCTGGACAGACCCAGCCTGGCAATGGCTAGAAAGTGATTTATGATCCATTTCAAATAACATCTCAGCTTCCATAAGTAAGGACATGAACTTCTTTACACCATCAAGATAAGTCGGTGGCCTTACTCTCTTTCTGTATATTGACATTCAATTTTAGGTGGCGGGTAGCATTTTTTCTTTTACTGTTGTGTGAAGAAAAGTTACTCATCTGTTCTTTTACTGATGTGTAGGGTAAAGCTGCTCATCTCCAGGTTTACAACACATCCAGAAGAAAACTGACCAAATACACACTGTGGGAGCAGCTACGGATACATTAGCTTCTATTTACCAATATTGTACCTCAAGACTGTATCTTATCATTGTCTCCTCCATCCCTCAAACTCAACTGATGTTTCTTTTCCATATTCTGTGGACATATATGCACACCAGTGCTCACACATGAACAATTTGGCCATTGTGAGGAGACATCATATCAGCCCCTTTCTGCACCAAGGGAGCATGAATACTAGTGACAGCATTGGTCCTACCACGAGCTTCGCACACATTTTGTCAGGTTAGGTTCCCTTCCTGACATATTATTCTCTGACAGGGAATTACTAATACTTATTTGCCCAAGCATTTCCAATTTTCTTCTGTTTTTTTCCCGGATCAAAACATCTCCCATATGAAATACTCTTGGTCCATGTCACTGAAAGGTGTTGCATTCTCAGCAGAGCACCTCAGGCACCCCAGAAGCTATTTGTGGAAATTGTGTTTCCCTAAGGATGTGCTAAATTTGCATAACTAGATGTTCTCAGTCTTATTGGAACGTGCAATCACAGAACTGTGTCTTTCCAATAGAAATGATATAATTATAGAGTGAAACACTAGGTCAGTGCAATATATAGGACTCATATGGAAAGGTCTCAGCACTGAGCTCAGAAGTCTTACCACACCCACCTCAGTATAACACCACACCCATTTTGCCCTTGACTCTTCTCCTGTGTCCAAAAAGTTCAACTGTTTAAAAGTGCACTCCCAATGCTGTACATTTCCCGGCACCACACATTTCCAACACAACTAAGATTACTCCTATGGCACTGCCCTTTTGGTCTCCCTTAACCTCCCAGACACTCCCTTTACAGCAATTCAGAGTTCATTTATTGAAAACGAAACAATAACAGTGAGCTGTTCTGACAGAAAGCCTTTCTACTTCCTCCTTTCTACAAAACTAGCAATAAATAAAGCCAAAAATTGACATTTTCAATTTGCATGTTAAACTTTTCTCCCAGCTCCTACTGACTTGGAACAGCTTGGAGCAGAGCCAGACAGATGTGAGGATGTAGTTCATCTGGGAAGGGAAGCTAGAGTATAATTTGGCAATTCTTCTGGGAGGAAAAGGCATGCCAAAGGGAGCCAAGCCTCTGAAGAACTAAAATATACATAGCTCACCTCTTCTCCCACTATTACAGCAGTAAAGTGATATACCTTTATTAATATTTATTGCCACTGAGCAGCATGCAATAGTTTATAGACATTACTGGCACCAGGAGAAAGGAGATGAGCAAGAAAGAGATGGGCAAGAGGAATGAGTTGAATCAGCTGCTCCATCCAGTGATGATACTTATTTTGGCTAACCACTCTGAAAAGCTGCTATGGCCAAAGGCACAGAAATTGCTCCGAGAATGGACTCTCAGCTGAAGGTTTCCAGTGCAAAAAAGTCCTAATCACAAATTAACCAGGCTAACTCCCTGCAAGGTGGACACTGTCAAGTTTGTTATCCACCAGAAGCACAAGGCAACCTTCAGAATCAGAAGGAAAATCATGTGTCCAGCAAGCGACCTTGTTTCCCAACCATCAGGACAAAGGGAGCTCAGAGGTGTCTGCATATGATGCAGCTGTGTCCTCAGCACAGGAGCAGAACAGCTGTGGAAGAACTTAAACGGGGCACTGAAACCTCTCCTGAGGCAGTGCAAGGCACTGTCAAGGAATTTCAGTCTTCACAGACAGTGATGGAGCTTAAAAGCCAGCAGAAACACTTGCTTACATATTTCACTCTTCAGTGAAGCCAGTGACAGGTCCCCTCCCATTAGCTGAACTCTGGATTTATCAGGAGCAGACATCTGTGGCCACCGTCTACTGGGACCACCCATCAGCAGCACAAAATGCCTCCATGCTCTCAGTGAATATCAAGAGGTCAGGGGTCACTTGCTCCTACCAGTTGACTAAAAGTACCTCCATAGAGCCTGAATAAAAGGTCATTTTAAGATACTGTGCAATTCACTGGCAGGGCACAGCTTGGGACAGGACAAAGGCAGTAGAAAGAGTGAGTCTCAATTCCAGCCCTGCTCTGACTTTAGAAGTCATCGCATTCCCTATGACAACAATTTAAAACGTAAACCTCTTATCAGCCACACATTGTATTACAGACAGAAATGCAAATACAGATATTTTCCTATTTCCAAAAATAGTCACTTCTCTTTTTTCTTTTTAGAAAGTAACAATATGAGGAAAAAGACAGTTTTGTTTCTTCTGCAAGTTTTACATCTTTCTGGCTCCAGAGAAACTAGTAGCAGCTGGTTTAATTTCCTCAGTTTCCCATGTCAAAGGTTCAAACAGAGTTGTAGATACCCTTTATGACTGAAATGTTCTCCTGCTCTTTGGATCAAAAAACTTTAAACAAAGTCAGATGACTCCATTTCAGCGTGCTGGGAAAGCCCGAGTGAACTCTGTATAGATACATTTCTCCTCACATTTACAAGCACCACTCTGCAATGAAATTTTTACAGTGAAATACCTGTCTTTTCAGGGGCCATCCAGTTTTCCTCCTTTGGTTAACTCTTTCTACTCAGTCCACCCTTTGCCAAAACTCCAAGAAAGCCTGATACAAAAATCTAGGTTGGATTTATATTTCATTTGCCTCAAAATCTTTTTCATTGTTAAATAAAGACCAAATAAAAGTAGAAAAATAAGAATAACCAGAAAAGAGAGGCAGTAGAAAATTCATTAAATACAGAAAACATTGAAAAAGATGAGAAAAAAAAATAATCACAGGCAAAACCGGATGCCATGTGTAGACCTATTGGTCTGGGCAATGAAGACTTACAAAGGAATCTGCTCATAAAGAGGCTCTGACAGCCCAGAAATGTCTCCCAGCAGCAGCTGTCAGGAATGGGAGGACAAGCTCTATTCCTTTCCTCCAGAAGAGATGAGAGTTCCCTATTGTGAGAGTAGGTGCTAATTATTATTTCCTTTCTAGGACCAAGGGAGTCTTTTAGATCTGATGTATCAGTAAAATAGGCTGTGACTATATACATACATATTTGGCAAGATGGAACGGTATGGGGCTCTCCTCACTGTGGCTGAGAGGTAAAATAGAAAACAAGCGTTAGTAGGAAAGTTTAGTACTTCTAGTATGGGAGGTGCATCTGGTTATCCAGGCAGTGGGATCACAGGGTATGTGACCATGGGGGATCTGATAAGTTGCATTTCCAGCAGCTTGCAGGTAATTAATAGGAAGGCTTAGGTTTGGTTTATTCCTGTGTGCATCAAGTGCAAAGGTTCAGATTTTTGTTCAGCCAGAAACCAGCAGTGGAAACCAACACTCGTCACCAAGGGAGCCTTTTCACTTCAGCAGGTGAAGGTGCTGATTCCACTTCCCACAGGTAAGCCAGACCTTATTTTGCTGACTGAAAAAGATGCCACTTAAAACTCGTACAACCATATGTTCCAAAACTGTGGGTCATATTTTATACAAGAACGACTGTGACAGGCTGTATATTTCTGCTGATTTGCTGCATTTCCACAGTGTCCTGCTAATTAAAGATATCAAACGTTATCCTGCCTTTAAGTTAAAAAAGTAACTATCAAGCCTGTGTATCGAAAGGATTCCTCATGTGAACTATATATTGCCATAAAAAATGCACTATTTCAATATTAACATTTTTATGTAATGTTGATGCATTTATTTATAATGTGTGATTGTATGCATTTAAACCATTCCATTTAACCTCACAGCGTATTGTTTGGACACTATTTCGCTTATGTGGGCAGCCTTGGGCTTCGAATGATGCGTAACACAGCAGCAGAACAAATCAAACAGAGTGGCCCAAATCACAGTCCATCAAACAACAGAGTGGCCCAAATCGCAGTCCATCATACCATCAAATACAGTAAGGGGCCCTCCAGCATACCAGATGGGGTTCAACAGGTATATATAAATTAAACGCATAGAAAACAAAAATGTTATTAGTTTTGACAGTCAACACCAGTCAGCGTGGAGTTGAGATTTGTTGCTATGAAAACATGGGGCTCTGTCACCAAGATTCACATCTGCAGACCAGCAAGTGCAGCCATCTGGTAAATCCCAGTGAAAAATGCTGAAGTGGATGCTGCTTAGGTCAACGGGCTACCTGAAACCCAGGAGGAAACCCTCAGGTTTACATCATGTCTTAAATATAATCATTCCCAACCCATGTGCTCATACTGCCTACAGTTACCTCCCTCAGGGAACAAACGACACAAGGCAGGGAAAAATACATGCAGGCTTTTTTTCACTACTCAAATATGTCATGGATCTTTCTCAAGGTATTTGAGAGAAACAGAGCAGAAAACCTCCTGAAGGCAGTACCCAATTTCATTCCTCCTCTGGGGCTTCACCAGGTCTCCTTGTGCAGTGTTTCCCTTCATTTCCTAGGTACTGACAGGTAGTTGCCTTCCAGATAAACTGCTGAAAATGATCGAAGAGGGACCTACTTATAGCTGCTTCAGGTGCTCGTGTGAGAATAAAAACCACAGGGACTGTGTCCCAGCAATGTAGGCAGAGGCACTAAAATGGGACAAATATGGCCTTACGATTGAGTTTAAAGCAGCTTGAGGATTCACCAGATGAAGAGTCTCACCTTCTGGCCATGAGCCATAGTGGGAAGGAGAGAGGGATATCTTTAACCCCAAGACAAGAGCCACATCCAGGTCTCAGCCCCCTACATGTCCCAGGAATAGTCTAGGCAGGCATGACTGTACTGGTAACGCAGCTGGGACATTCACAGCTCCCCGTGGTGACATGAATGTTCAAGACACAGCTCCCAGCTAAACTCTGAGATGAAATAACGTTTTTAATCACACCAGGGAGCAGAGGCAAAACCATGTTGTTAACACAATTCTCAGATTACTGACACCTCACTTTAGGTGTAGCCCAAACTACAGTCACTGAAGTATTTACCAAACCACTGGGTTTTAGCGGATTTCTAGGGGCCCACAGTGAAAGAGTCCACAAAAACACTTAGGAAACACAAGCCTTTCTCTCTTAGGGAGTAAACTGGCTGTATAAGAATACACACCTCTCTGCACAGATTTGTTCTGCCAGTCTCACTTAAGCATCTCTGGATTTGGAGGCTGTCCTCACGACTCTTCCCTTCTCAGTGAAGGGAAGAGTTCATCCCTTGCCCTCATACCCAGAGCACCTAAATCCTCTGATATGCTGCCAAAAGAAAAAGCAGTCATGGAGAAACACACAAGAACAAAGAAATTTTTTTGAATAAAAATAGCATCCAGTGTTTTATCATCTGTTACAGACACATTTTTAGGGAGAACATAAAGTTTAATCATATGCTAACTTCTAAATAACAGAGAGAAGCTCAGCCAAGGTAATTCTTGGTTTATCTGTTCAACTGTGATTTTTTTTTTTCCACCCTTCTCTGCAGTGTCTGGTCATACATGAGTGTATAGCCATGGTCACATCAGCTCTAAAGTAGACTGGTTTTTTCCCCGATATGGTAAGTCATATATTCCTTAGTGACAAAGTAAAGTCAATGCCAGAAGCAAGATTAACATTTAAGACCTATTGATCCATCTTCTTGAGAAGCAGCTCACTGAACCTTCCAGCTCCTGCCCCACCAGAAAAAGGCCACAGACCTTGAGAGTTGATGTCAAGGCTACAGCTACACCAACTGGTTGTGATTCGGTCTATCCTCACCCACTATCAAACACCAGAAAAAAAAAGTCCCCTTAGAAAGACAGTTTTGACTGAAGAAGTTTGTGTAATTCTATGTCAGGTGAAGTTTCTTTGGCAACATCTGGCAACGTTGCAGAATTTCTGCACTCCGCTGAGATTTAGAAGAGCATATGGTTTCCACTACAGCAAAACAAATCATTCTGTGAACAAAAAGCACTGGAAAGGAGTGGGAAAAGGAAGATGAAAGTTTCAAGTCTGTTTGTAAATTATGCATTATCCATGCCTGTAATGCCCAGAGGAGCCATAAATTCAGAAGTTTCAACAGAAAAGCCTATAGCTGACACTTTACATTCGTAAAACTCATTAACATCCCTGGAGTGAAAATGAAGGGGAAAACAACAGTGACTAAATAATTGACAAGATAAGACTGTTTCATCATTTCCGCTTGCTCTTTTTTAGCTTTTCACTACAGTTTCCAGACCAATATAGGATTCACATCAGCTATGGTCTTAAAAATGAAAAGTGACCGGTGTTTTTCTAGTGCATTTGATTGCAAAATCAAAACAGTTCAGTTAATCTTACCAGTACAGATGGTGAAAACAGGAACCTCGAATCTAAGGTATTTTCACTTCCAACACCCAGTTCTGCATCTGCCACAGACATCAGTGCTGTAAACTGAATCCAAAACCAATCTGGGCTGTCATTATATTTTTGATGCAGCTGAAATCTCACAAGGAAGATTGGCTGAGAATGCAGACATTGGTCTTTTAGGATTTATTTTGTTTTACTATTTTTGATTATCTGGAGTTTCTACAGTATTTTAAAACATTTTCTGTAGTCAGTACCATTTTATAAATTCCTTTTATTCTTTTTTCACCTCTTTTGCCTTTCTATATGTTGTCCAAAATCTATAGAAAGGTTATTCTCAGAAGCCCATGTGACATTAGACTCAGTATGAGAAGGAAACTGGAGGAATGAGCGAGTCATGCAGAGCAAATGTGCCCAAGGATTAGAAGCAAATAAATCTGGGGAAAAAAAAATGTGCTTTTTGTTACTCTTTCTACAGAAACATTAATGCCTAGTATTGTACTTCTCTGCTTTTTCCTCATTTCACTTTAATCGCACATGAAATATCGAGAAGTAGCCGCACTCTGGATGCAAATAGCCCCTTTCCCTTCCTTTTTCCTCCAGCATAAAACACAGAAAGGAAAAAAGAAGACTGCATTTTTTTTTTCCTCTTCAGTATTAAAATTCAACAATTTTAATTTATTTCTGCAACTGAACGGTGACCAGCCCAGGTTCTCTCTGTAGCTGGCAACTGCCAGCTCCAGGCAGGAGAATCTAGAATCACGTTCAGTTCCTCCCTACCTTGGCTCACCCCTGCTGTTCTCCATCTCAACACCTTCAAGGGGTTTCTACCCCACAGGCAGGCTGCACTCCCACACTTCGATCAGCTTCTCATTTGACTGCTAAGCCCAGATTTGCGCCTACACCTCTCCTTTCCTCTGCAACATCTCACTACCCAGAAACACAGGTTGGATCTTACCTGGAGCCAAGAGCAGCCTTCTCCTCAAAGTACAGATATAACCTTCAGTTGTGCCACATGTTTCAGGAAATAAGTGCTGAATATTTCAGCTGAGGCACAGACACGAGTGGGACTGTTTTGCAAAGCTCTGCCTTCCTAGACGATCCCTCTGTGAGGAAGCCAACACCCAAGCCTCAGAAATAAATAACATGTGGGCCTGTAGACCCAGATGAGGCTCATCTCCCATTAAATCTCAGTAAAGGACAGAAGCCCCTGCTGCTCAGGAGACCAGATATTGACATACAATTGACAGTAACAGTCCTTGCTCCACTTTGCTGTGAGACAGAAGTCACCACCCTCTCCTTGGACAGTGAGCATATCTCTAAACATGACTTGGAGTGATGAGGCAGAATTAGGGATCCTACAGTCTTACTGTTCCCTTCCACGTTATTTGCTCTGGAGGAACTTAGAGGCCAAACTCTTTGACATCTTTCCTGGGGCCAAAATCACTATGAAGACAGAGCGGAGCAAGGCAACCGACCACAGTACCCATTTTCCCCTCAGACCATGGCTGGCACCTCTTCCACAGAACCCAGCCCCAGTTCCAAAGCCCTCCTTCCTTCTCCCTGCTCGCTCAAGGCCTCTGCCTAACGAATGCCAAAGAGCTGAGGCTCAGCCAGCAAATGACTCACAGATGCTATTGAATAGCTCTAAAAACACTGTGCACAAATGAACAACATGACACTTAAGGCTGCTAGTATTCCTGCCAGTCAAAAGAAGTCCACAGGAAAGCACTCTGAGTAGTTTTACAGACAGGAATGCCCCATGGAAAATTATACATAAACACAAGAGATTGGCAATACAGTGCAGAGCAGTGTTCCCACATAACTTCGTTTAGATTGCACTGAGCTGGTATATTTTTGTATGTCTTGAAGAAAAACATCTTTCTCATTTGCAGAAGATAAATTTAAAACATCAGTGGTATGCTAGAGCCCAGGGCCTTTTATGCATCAGCTTTTACTATTCTAGTCCATGAGTCATAAGTTAGAGCATTTATCCCATAGGAACTTGTATTCCCTGGGCTGTTCACTCAGATTGGCAGGTTTTGCAAACCAGCATGTAGTCCATAAGAGGCTGAAATTAAAAAAAAAGGAAAGGTAACATGAAGAGACCCACCCCACGCTCACCCCCAACCCCCGGTAAAATAAACAATGGCAGTGGAAAGCTCTATTTATTGAGGCAAGAACGGGTCTTTGCAAAAGAAGAGTGACTTCATGGACTGAGCAGCGAAGAGTGGAGAAGGCTGCCAAATCTGCCCCTGAGTGTTGGGAGCCAAATTAAAACCACAGTGACAGTGCAGGCTGCCTCACAGTGCATCCCTGCGATCACTCCCAAGCTGTCCTTTTTTTCTGAAAAGCCAAGACACAGACCAAGTCCTGGCAGACATCAAGGTCTGCCTGGGCATTGCATCTTCTTAAACAGCGACCTGCATGCCCAGGTCAAGGGTCCACGTGCCTTGAGCGTTCAACAAGCGTTCAACAGTGTACAACAGCAGTAAAAATAAAAGCAATCAGTACCGTAGGCTTAAGTCCACTGATGGAGCTATTTCCCAAGTGACATGTGGGCACCCTCAGAGTTGATGGAATTAACAAGAAGCACAACCCATGTTACGTCTGGTTGCAAAATGGTTGCTAAACTTCCGTTTATTGACCGAGCTGGCAACACCAAGTCTAAAACAGAGCTATATCCTGCCTGGTCCTTTGTGGCTGTGACTCTGCTGTGCTGTAAGGAAAGGACTCTGCAGTGGGAACACAGAGCAGATACTGCCCCTACTTTTGCACTCCACCAGCTCCTACCAAAGAAGTGGTCCGTAGCCTCTTGCTCCCTTCAAAAGGAATGTTAACAGTTTCACATTGTCATTTGTCCCAGGTGGTGCAAAAGTCCTATCCTACCCACTGCTTTTCAGCCTGTGGTTTGAGGAACTCTGGGAGATTCCAGGTCTCGGGAAAAAGATGAAAGAAAATAAGTTCATAAATATTAGATAGCCATCTACAGATGTAACATTTTTTAAAGAGTTCACAGTTTAAGGAAGGATACATTAATCATAAAGGGGTGGAAAATTACCATGCTAGCTTTCAAAATACAAGATCATTGGTCCAGAAAATTGCCTTTCTTTCTTTTTAGAGGCATAGGTACATATGACATCATATAAACATCATATTTAACAATAGCTAGATGTATCCAGATGACTACCTCAATTCATAACAACAGCAGTTCCCAGGAAGCATTGTTGCAGATTATTACTGAGTTCAAAGGTTCATTATGCTTTTTGGATTTTGCCACCTGAAGAGACTGCTTGTTTCTCAGGCACAGCTGAAGGACCCGCTTTGATTCCACAAATCCAGGACTGTTACCTATCTTTACATGCTCTAAATGCTATTGAACAGCTCAGGTCTTTCTTTCTAACCTTTGAAAAAAAAAAAAAAAGACTTTTCTAGGAAGACTCTGACGGTAGCAGAGGATTTTGCACTTCCATGCAACTCAGGCAATGATACATTGGTGCAGCTGCTCACTCTGATTACAATTACTTACCCAAATTATCCTGCAAACATTAACAGAACAACCTGAGCATGAACTGGCCCATCCACATGTCCAGGAGGTTTGTTTGGCTGCACTACTGGAACTGATAGTGCACCCAGCAAGGTAGGGTAGGTGCGTCTCACCTGTAAAGTGACCCCGCAACACCGAGCTCGCGGGAAAGGAGCATTTCTTACAAGCTTTGTTACATTTGGCTGAATGGCTAAAAAGACAGAGTGATATTAATTCTTCTAGAAGAGCATTTTGTTGTACAATAAACAGTCCCCAGAGGACATGTGCTCCCAGTCAGCAAAGGTGATGTTTAGAGGTTTTACTAGAAGTCAGGGTGTATAAGGTTCCAACCAGTTAGGGAGTATAAATGTACAGTATAGATCATTTTCAGGTACAAGGTCAAAGTTCCCTAACCTGGCCCATATTGCTATTCTAATACTTAACTAAAAGGTCCAATTTAGGCTATTTATATGTCTATGTACTTAATTGTGCCTTCAAATTAAGTAGTTAGTCCCCGAAGTTACTTAAATTGTACCTGTAATTATTCAAGTCCAAAAAAGAGCAGAAAGAAAGAGCCCTTGGTGGGCCAGGCCAGCTCCTGGGCCCCTGCAGAGGCAGTCAAAGAGCATTGGGATACCCCTGTAGCTCCCACTGTCCTCACAAGAGCAGTGTCCTGGAGGTGCAACTGTCAGTTATCCTGAAGGCAAATGGAAAATCCACCAGCCTGTGGGCAGTTGATGGGTCTGGCGCTGTAGGGTCTGGCTGCCGCATCTGACTGTACTCAGCCAGGTGGAGGGGGGTCTGGTGTTCAAAGGATGCCGTCACCAACAGGCTGCAGAAGGTGCATCCGTCAAGCTCTCCAGTTTCGTGGCTGTTTTCTTAACGTGTAACAGAGGGTGCAGGTTTAATATCCTGCCATAATACCTAACAGTGAGGGTCAAGAGCAGCGTTGGAAGAATTGGAGTAAACTTAATGAAAAGAGGCTTAAACATCTTGAAAGAATATGGCTACGCAGGTCCAGGCGCAGGTCCAGGCACAGTTCGAGGCCCCAGGAAAGACCTCAGGTGTGCGTGGGGGAGTGTAGATCACTCGGGAGAAGATGCCACCTCGTGGTCTGCAAGACCTCCAAGTGGGAAACATCAGCAAAAGAAAAGATGAGTATTTTGGCTGCTATGCAAAAATGAGAAGCATCTACCTACAGCAGCAGGACTTGCAACTCACGGGTTATCCGAAACCAAAACCTAGCCCCGGCCCCTGGGCCCCTAGCCTCCTGCCCCTTCCCACCATCGCACTGAGCTCCGATCTCTTCCTTTGCCCGCAAGGGATCTGAAGCTGCCGCCTGCAAGCAGCAGGAAAAGCCACACGCTCCTCCCCTGGAGCAAGCAGGATCCCGAATCCGCAGCGGGATTCACCCCCAGATCCCGAGGAGAACAGGCAGCAGCACCTGTTTGAAATTAAATGCCTGGATTCAAAGCAGGGCTTCTAAACTCACTGCTTGAAATCGCCGTACCGCAGATGAGGGTCTTTCCTACCCCCACACCTCTTTTCAGGGGTAATATAAGCTTCTTTACAAGAAAGGTTTTTTGAAACTTTCCATTCACCTTTAACAATAACCAGAAGAAGTTTCTAGTGCTTTAGGGCCTAAGGAAATGAAGGAAGGAAGGATCTCCTGTTCATTGGGCTCTTGACCTGGTCTCTGATTTTGTAGGCGTTATTTTGCAAACAGGAACACCTGCACTTTTTCCCCTACATGGTTAGCAGGGGCACACACACATACAGACCCTTCTGGGCATAAAAGTACAAATTTTGAATAACTTCTCCCTAAAATGTATCCACCCACACGTACATCAGTAATTGGTTGTGCAGCTGCAGATTTTGCTGGATGAAGGCAGGACCAACTGTGTTTAAAAGTGCGTGTGTGACTACGACAGTTTGATTGTCCGGGTTCATGGGTTTCTGTCAAGAAAAATTCAGTGTGCAAACATTTAAAAGTAGTAATAACTTACTAAAAATATTTTATCTTCTGTTTTGGAACTAGAAGGAAACTCATAGGGAAGTTTTAGGGTTTGCAGTCAGTGTTAGTAGGGGAATACTGGACGTATAAGGACCTGGCAGCATCGGGCAACCGTTACTGCTCTGTCACTGAGACACAACCTTTCAGCAAAATGACAGTTATTCCAGTAGGAGACCCAGGAATGCAGTTTATTTGAATGAACAGCTCCACTTTCTAGTTAAGTCACAGTTAATAAATGGCAAGAAGTACTTCTCAGCATGGGAACATTCAGGCACAGCCTGAACAAATGGGGTGCAGATTTTTTAAGGGTTTATTTTCATTCCCAATATAATATATGTCTCAGCTTGTAAATGCTTTTATGCCAACAGTAAAAATTTCCATTTATATGGGTTGAACTGAGCCTTTGCGATTCAGTGGCAGTCCGGCCACTTTTAAGCAGATGTTGATAAGGCTGGAAACTTATTTAGCTGAGTGAGTGACAAGCATAGCTGAGCATACAGACAAGAAAGACAGGCATCCAAAATGATACATCATTCATTCCTACCCATGCAATGATATTGTGATAATGCCTGTCTGCGTGTGCACGAGATCACATCATAAATACTTACATGCATAGTATAGCAGACCTACTTGCAAAGGAAATTCTGTTTAGTTCAATAAAAAGACCAAGGACACTAACCAGCCTGGGAAGATCTCAGTGCATTCTGAGAGAACAGGAATTCTCTTTCCCACATTTCATCCCGTGATGCAGGCTAACCCAGGCGGTGTGGCTGGGTTTTGTTTCAGCTATCGGCTAAGGCACCGTTAAAGGAACCCTTCTTTGCAGAGAGGTTTTCAATACACATCAAGGGCCAGGCCTTCCCTCAGATCAGCTGAACCCCAACAGGGCTGTCTGATCCTTCTCTGTGAAACAAGGACAGCTTATGTTCAGCAATTACATTCCTGTCTGTGCACAGACAAGAGGCCATCGCCTTTGTCAACCAGTGCTCCTCGGGCTTCTCTTGCCTTTCAGTGGGGACGGTGACCTTTCTGACCACATCAAGATGCACCATCGCCATGTGCTCCACACGGGGCCCAGTGTGCAGCACGGTTTTTTTCCAGGCATCACTGGAAGAGGAGCCAGTTCGTCTCCACTGATCCAGCCTGAGGACAGTGATGGACTGCCCTCTGGGCCTAATTACTCCTCCACACAGAGGATAAATAATCTACATGACAACAGACTCCATTCACTCATGCCCTCCCACACCTCCCTCTGCCTGAAACTTAGTCTTGAGTGACAGATGGAGCAAGAGTCCACCCCGATGAGATGGGCTGCCCTCTGATGGACTTGTGTTGGCCATCCCAGTCACGCTGCAACATCCTCCTTTTGGGGCATAGCAGATACTCTACTAATTCAGTTGCTCTGTAAAGCAGCTTGTTTCCTAAAGAACATAACTCAAGTTCATCTAAGCAAAGGCAGCCAGCTTTCTGTGGCCAAATGCAAAGGACTTCAACTCACCATCTTTCTCAGGACTGTCCTCTGTGACTTAGCAGGATGAATTCAGATTATTCTCCACTTAACATTAATTCTCAGTTATACAGAGGTATATAGGTAGTTTTCTAAAATTTTGTCTTTCTCTGATCTTTTCCTTTGATTCTGAGAGGAAACAAGTCAAGACCAGGGGAGGTGACTCCTTACACCCCTTTAGATCCCTGCCAGGGCTCTGTATCCCCATGGCCGTTAGCTCTAGTTGTTGTTCCAGTTCAGTGAAAGGAGACCACTCTGTTTACCCTAGGACATACCCACTGACTTGAAAAATTATTGTAAAAGCTGCCAACACTATAAATACCTCCTGTCGGCATCAGTCAAGTGTGTTCTTAGGGCTCTGTTCAAGCAAGTCCTATATTTCAGACTTTAACCCATTAGATAACTATAACAGGAAGTTTTCTACAGCAACAACACTTTCTATAGCCATAGTTATCAGTATCCATGAGAGGCAGCTTTCAAGGAGCAGCTGAAACTCTGAAACAGTCCTTGCCAAGGGCTGGTCAAAGCCCCACAGACCAGATAGGGCTTCATTGCTCTGAGTTAATACAAGAGAAATCTGTTGGAGCATAGGGGGCAAAGTCAGAGGGAAGGCATCTTGCTGCAGCACTTAAATGTTGACGTGATAGATTCTGTCTAAATTAGCGAAGGACAAGCTGTGAGAGGCCACCCTTTTTTCATGATTTTGCAGAGAAGTGAACAGGCAGGACGGGTGACAAGATGCAGCACCCATTCCAGGCAGGGGATGGCTTCCAGCAACTCTGCTGGGCCTGGCATCACACCACAGGTACACAAAACTAGATGGGAAGCAGAGCAACACCGCAGGGATACAAACTCAGTGCGTTACAGATGGAAAGGCAGCATATTCAAGTGCATCAGGAGTCCAGCTGCCACAGTAACACACAGAACTACATTGTGTGCAGAACCAGTTTGCCATCTCTGTAAAAGCAGGCAAGAAACATTCCCTGTGAGATCTGATAAGAACAGGAGCTGTTTGTTTAAATCTACTCTCTCACTGAAAAAAAAAAAAAAAAGAAAAAAGATGAAATAGCAAACCCTTGAAATGCAAGTAGAGGATCATTATTCTCATTAGAGCAACAGTGGGCACTTCTCATAATGCTTAGTGAAACACCGCTGCTTGAGTGAATAGGACCAACTGTTCAGCCCCGGAACAAATTGCACATCAGTCTTAACCTAATAGGTAAGATTAATGGAATGTCATATAATGGAGGAAACTCAAAAAAATTAAGGTAATTCGGTAGAAATGGCTTGGAATCGTAGTCCACCTAAATGCATTTCATACGGAGGATTACTGTCTCCAGTATTTTAGTTAAGAGTTCGAGTAATTTGAAAGCCATGCCTTACACAGATCTATCCTGTGCTTAAAGGCTGGCTTTCTGTTTGAAATGCTTACTGTGAAACCTTTGCTGAAAATTTGCCCAAACCTCTCACGGCCGATTGCAAAGCAGAGCGTCTGGAGGCTCGGAGCACCGTATCTCGCCTGTGTTTATGAGCGGCTGACTTTTTGGCTCCAGCACCTGGATTTGTCAGGGCCTCTTAGCTGCTGCTGGGAATGTGCCCCAGCCGAGCCCGGCTGCTCTCCCTATCACCCCTCTGACAGATTAAAACACAACAGGGTCTGTTGGATGACTGACACATTCCTCCTCTGTCTGACTCTGAAAGGACTTCATTTAACAGCCCTGGAGTTGAGCTTTTGACTGACAGATTGTGAAGGGGAAAAGTCATTCAGTTCCATTAAGCTCAGTAACTGCTGTAGAACAAAACACCTTTAAAAAAAAGGGGATGAAAAAGGCTGTGGAGAGTGGGGGCAGGAGCTTTGGGGAGAAAAGAAGGGATTCTTTTCAGGTTCAAAGACAATCTTTCCCTTTGCTTTCTGTCCATCAATGAGGGCAGCATTCCCAGAGGGAATACAGTCCAGTGCTCATTGGTGCCATTCAGCTGCCAATCTCCCTGACAAGGAGACCAAAGGGCCTCATGTTGCGCTGCGGAAACTATCTGTCAGGCAATCAGCAGCTGCCATGACATCATCTGCCTTGTTTTTCTAGGACTATTATAGGAGACCGGGTCCAAGAGCGCTGCTCCAGAGCAGTATTCATATTTTCCTTTTGCCCCCCAACCCAAAATTTCTTTATAAAAGGAAACACGGTCTTGGTTGCCGTGGCTGTATTTGCAGGAGAACTAACTCTGTGCCAAAGAGTGAGGGCTGCGTGGCTTCAAACCGGTCTTTTTCCACTTGGAACATATCATGCCAAAGTTGCGCAGCCCCTTGGCTATATTTTATTGCAAACTGGGTTTTATTGTAAACAATATTCCAAGTTAAATAGCAAGGATAAACCTTTCTCTCTCTTTTTTTTTCCCTAAAAGCTTGTCTCACTTTAATCTCTGCTTTTGCTGTAACACTAAAGTATTCACTGAACTGTTACTCTTACACAGCCGTATGTGTGCATGCATACACACAAATCCATAAGTATAGAAACCAGGTTCTGGCCATATTTACACTGCTGGTGCAGTAACTGAGGCTACAATCCTCACTAGCCAAGGTGCTGCAGAAACAAATTATTAATCCTGATGATAGCGGGACAGAAGTTAAACACGAAACACAAACAAGCTACTGAGTGTAAGTGTGAAGTCTGGCATTAAGTAGGGCTGGGACACACTACTTGGGCTATCCCCTTCATTCTGTCACAGGCCACCAAAGACCAGTAGATTTTGTTGGGCAGGACCAATATTGGCAAGATTTAGTCTTTCTGCTCCTCCAAGTTCTTATCTGTAAAAGCAATATAAATAACCTTAGTACAGTTGACTTCAAGCTAAATTAATTTGTGACTTTACAGCACATTGTGCTTACTCAGGTGAAGATCCCAGGGAGCTAAAATAATTTTACCTGACTAATTCCTACCTACAAAGCAAGATGCAGAGTGGTCCTGACAGTGCTGGCACAAGCAAGGTGCTAGAGATTTGTCCCCTCTGTGTGATGCTCACAGTTCTTTTCTATCCCTTCTCTTGGCTGGCTGGTCGGTCAGTTGTTTGGTCAGTTGGTCCTAGGCACACATTAGTGCAGGCACCAGCATCAAGGCCAAGCTGCACGAAAGGATAACAGCTCAGTTCCATATGGAACCGTGCACGGGTTTGTTCGCCTGCCAAGGTCCTGCTGCATGAACCATTTTCAGCTGTTAAGCCCTCTGTCTTGTTTCGGTAAGGGATTATTGCAAATCTTCACACATTCCACATGGACCTTACCAGACAGTTAGTCAGATCCTGGATGAGCTTGCACGCAAAGACATCCTGCTGCTGCTAGGGTCAGAATGTCTCGCTGCTTTTATTATTATTTGTAGTTTTACAGCCTTGCCAAAGGTCTGTAAGTCTTGAGCAGCTACCATTTCAATCCCCTCCAGCAAACTGTAGCCTGATACTCCAGCTATGTTTGCTCTGTACATTCAGGCATTATTCTTTCTCACCTGGCAGTGAACCATGCAAATTAAGACAGTCTCCAAGCACTCACACAAAAACTCACGGAAACTGGAGCTGCCATATTTCAACATCAGAAGCATGTGAGGGGAGAGGGGCAATGATCGCTCAGGCTTCTCTCTTCTCTGTGCTCTTTTCTACACGGCGAGGAAGGCAAATGCTGTGATTTACTCTTCCAGTGCTCATACCGAGAAGATGGTGCTGGTGCAGTAGGAAGCACTAGTAAATCCTTTGTGAGATCTCCAGATTAGATCTGTAAAGGTTGTCTCCAATGTATTTCAACATGCACATTTTTAACTAACACAGAGCAAACACAGACAAAGAATAGATTCTCTGTTAGGGCTGAAAAGCAGCAAATACTATTTCTATGATTATGCTGTTTCTGTGGACACCAGGAGGTATCACAGAAAATAAGTCTGGAAATATCAGCGCACTCTGTCTTCTTGTGACTCTCTGCACTTGCATGGTAGAGTGAACCAGAGTAGCATGGGCCAACAGGGACAATACTACATAAAATCACTGGGCAAAGCCCTGCATGGGGTGGGTCCCCAGAAGTGAGGGAGACCATTACCACATTGTACATCTGAGTTTCATCTCTCAGTGCAGTGGAACAGGTTGCTCACTCTCCTGAGTGACAAGAGTCTGAAAACGTGGAGAGATTCTGTAGTACGAAGCCTCCTTCTGCTTTGAGAAAAGAGTGAATGAGAAATGAGCTTTGATGTGAAAAGAGACACATCAAAGTAGAAGGACACCATATATCCATGACTCCATTCAAGTCTCTTCCCAGCCCACATAATATAAAAATAAGGGTCCCAAATAAGGGCGTACTGGAAGTCCTTTGACAGACTGCTTCAAAAAATACTACCTTATATGTCCTTTTAATACTAAATTCATAATGAGACAGATCTTATTCCTTTGCCAGTGTCCCTGCAGTAAAGCACAAAGTTGCTGTTCCAATAATTTCCTGGGTTTAAGTACACTTTAAACATGTCCACTTCTAGTTTAAAAAAAAAATGGCTTTGTGCAGTGCATTTCATTTTCAGATCATTCTGGAATGCTTTTAGCAGGTCCTCTGCCAAAAACACTCAGCTCTCTTGTTTCTATGGATAACAGGAGCTTACAGCTTTTATAGCAATATTTTTTTCATTTTGTTCAAACTTTATATGAGTTGTGAGACCTAAGGTAGGGTCCTCCACATAGCTTCAGTCCAAAAATACTCCTTAAAGAAAAAGAGAATAGTCTGCATTTCCTTATAATGCCAGACCTGAACTTCTTCAAGAGAAGTCAGGAAGTGTGTGGCTTCCCAACCAGTTCTTCTGGCTAGGGAATGTCTACCTAAGAGCTCATACAGTTTCTAACACAATGGCAACATCACCTCTTTGAGAGCCTCAAGTACCAGGATAGCAACAGCCCAGTTAGTTACAGCCTGGCCATGGTGGGCACACAGAGCAGCAGAGGGAAGGAGGAAGGATTCTGAGGAGTTTTGGTGAGTTCCACACTCCTAGCAAAATTAACAGGTGGCTGTGGCAAAATTAAAATTAAGTAGAGATAGATGGACCATTTGTCCCTTTGTGTTTTATCCTGGGGTATTTTCTTAATACAGTGACACTGTAACACCACGGTTATTGATTGTCTGCTGACAATTTCTTAGCTATCGAAGGCAAATTTTCATTAAAATAATAGATTACACTTTCTCAGAATTTTTCTCCATTTGCTATCCTCTCTCATTAAAACTCAGTATTTTAATTACTTCCCCTCCAAAATGAAAAGCTAGGAATAACTTTCAGCCATAAATTGGGTAATTTTTGCATGATTTTTGCAAAGATCAAATGCCTAGGGCTTCAGTTGGGTGCTCCTCATTTTCACCATCTCCAAAAATCAGATCACAAAATTAATGCAAATATTATTCATTTAAACAGCACTCATCTAGTCACCTAAAGAGGCTTGAATAACCAGTGTGTATTTTAAGTTGTTGAGAGCTTCAGATATTCAACACCAGGGAAATCAGACCATGAAAAACGAAGCTAGTTTGTATAATCATTTATAAGTACATCAAAATACTAGACTTTATCTCTGTGCCCTCTTTTCATCCTAGGATTCCTCATCTCATCTACACTAATCTGAGCTTCATACACAAGGCCATCTTTGGGATGGAATTGTCCACAACACAATGTCAGCGCTTGCTTTTGAACTCTACTGGTTGCCCAGGACTGCAATTTTGTTTAATATTCCCCAAAATTCATAGATTTCAGTACTTCCTTCTGTGTAAAATCTTTTCTGATCAGAAATACATGAACATGTTTTATGTATTGGATAAATATTCCTTCACTATTCAGGATGACCCCATCTCCATCCCACATCTTCTCTGACCCATTCATCAAGCAAAAGGCAGTGACACGGGTGGCTTACGCTCAGTGGCCAGCAGGCTGCTGCCAGGCTGAATAAATCTGTTTAATTTTCCATATGCGAGGGCACTCATCTGGCCTTATCTCCTCTGTCCAGATGCTGATCTTCCCCAGCTTTGTGGGAAGCCGATAATCTCAGAGCCTTTTACATTCTGTCCAATTTAGTTGAAATTGGCCCGTGGATTCAGAAGTTATTAGGAGGAAAACCAACATAGAACACAATCACCTTCACTTCATTTTTAGCTAATGTATTCCTGTAGGAAACGTGCCAGACAGGGAATGGACTCTGAGTGTTGCCTCCTGTATTTATTTTCAGCAATGAAAATACCAATGTCAGCTGTGAGACACACTCATGAAGCTGAGGGTCCTGGTGAACAGCAGCAGAACAAGCAACGCTTACTGCATTTGGTTGGCCACCACTCCAAACCTGAAGACCCTGGAAGGTGATGTGTTTGTAATTTGGTGAGCAGGAAGTCATGAACAAGCAAAAGACTTGTGTTCTGAGAATCAGTGAATATCCAGCCTATTCACAGCTGTCTGGTTTTCACAGCTTCTCATCTCCCTCTCCCTTTAGGATCCAGTTGTTCAACTCTTCCTCCTGTGTTATGAAAAAAGTCTCCCTAAAACCAAAGTGATTTATGCTGGGAGCAGAGATTACTCCTTTAATTCCAAAATATCAGCATGGCTGTGAGTGCAGAACAAGGCCAAGGAGAGGACAAGGGGGATTTGTACTTTGTCACTCGTGTTAGTCTTGATCCAGTCATTGAAATCAGAAGCCACCAGCTGTGATAAGAAATTTAAGGAGTACAGAAGATGTAACTGAGCACAGGGGAAAGGGTGCCCTGAAAGGCTTTTTCTTTCTGTGTCAGAACTGAAATAGGGATGTGATAGCAGAAGGCAAATTTACATTCTTCCCATCAACACATTTGGGGGATAGGCGTTATTTTTCTAAGGGAGGGAAGAAAACTTCAAGTAAATAACATCAGGTTTTATTTACTTCAGATTTGAATCTCTACCAATTATTTAATATTTTCAAGGCAACCTTATGCAATTAATCTATCACAGAAGGCTGTTTACTAGTAACATTAAACTCTCGGTGACACATACTCAGGCCCTTGGAGTCAGTCAGCTAAAAAGTTTGGAAATCTTGATTTATTTTTTGCATGCTGCAAACAAATCTAATTAGAAAAACATGTCTGAAATTTTAGTCGCCATGAAATCGACTTCCTTTTTAAATAAATGATTCAAAAAGTACCTAGGAAAACATCTAGCACTTTGAGTAAAATTAAGGTGAACTATACTATTTGTATTGCCACAATACCAATAGCTGCTAGCGGGGTGTGATAGGAGCCCTGTGTGCTAACTGGCGTATGACTGAAAAGACAAATGTGTGAATAAAAAGACAGCCCTTGGGCCATAACACTCAAAACACAAAGCAGAAGCCTCCAGCTACCTATAGACAGGCAAACAGCAGTGTACAGGCAATTGTTAGGACAACAGCAAGTGCTGTCCTGCACAGTGAGCCAAAGGGATGGAGCTGTCATTGCAGGGAAGCCCCAAATTCCCTTGTGCTTGCAGCACTCTTGACCCCCTAGAGCCTACCCATACATTTCTCTGAGGAGCATTTGCAGGTAAACTGTAATAACTGTTACTTTCCTACGTTAAACACCCAGATTTGAGGTGTGTTTGTTGATTCGTGGTCTAGGTGATTTCTCTAGACCAATTAGTCGTATCAATGACCAGATTTGGGGGGATTTGAGATGCCTGACATGCTGATTGGATCTTCTGATCATACATGAAAAAATTCACCCTTTGTGACATGCACCAAATTAGAGATAAAGAAACCTGCTAATCAGTTGCTGGCATTATACATGAAGAAGTTTTGCATTTCTGTAATTAGCTTATCCACAAAACTCTACTGCAAAGTTCATACTATGACACTGTTCAGCTCTGCATCTGTATTTTAATTTGCACTCAGCTTCTTCCTTATGGTACACCTAAATTGTGTTTTTACAGCATAACAAAATACACCTTGCAATTTTAAAATGTATGTGGGTCCATGATAGGAAGCTTTTTTTTTTTTTCTTCCTGCTTTAACTATCCCTTATTTAACATGCCACTGCAGCTAGTTCCCCAGCTGTCATCTGGGTTTCTAAATTTTTGGGCTGGTTCCTAAGACAGCCGTCAACTTTCTGAATGTTAATTGGTGGTTTTCATTTTCCTCCTAACTTTTCTCTTTTCAGATAGACGGAAAAAACAGATAAACAGACAGAAACAGCTCTTTTGCATGGAAAGGTAATTCTGTATGGTTGTTGAAGTAGACACTACTTTGCTTTTCACAGTATCCAGGTTTTTTTCCAGTATTGAAGCCCATTAAATAAAAGGAGAATTAAGTTGACATTCCTCACAACAACAAGGCATGAAACTGCAAGTCAGATCTCTAGTTATTTTTCAGCTGAACATATTTAATAAAGTTATGGAGAATTTAACTGTTAAAACTATTATTTTTAATTTACTTAGTGTTTGCAGATATTGCTGCTTGTAAGAAGAACCTGATTTCTCATCTACAACCAGGTGCCTGTTAAAAAGCTCAGTGTACCACATGCTGTTTAGTGCCTTGACAATTACAAACAAGATTAGCCCTGTCACAAAGACAACCACCTACAGGTTTGTGTAATCTGAATTTTCTAAATGAAAGTAGTATTTTTATGCCTTGATTAACAATAAAGACATGAATCTCGCGTATGTGGGCACTTCTGTTGACTCGAAGGGGAAATACAGAGAAGTTAGGAACATGTCCAAGAAATCAATGAATTAACATACGCAAGTAAATTTCCTGAGATCATTTTACTAATACTGAAAAGAAATATTTGACCAGAATATAGAAAGTGTGAAGGTTTAAAGAATCCCAAAATTTAGAAAATAATCTAGATAGATCTTCTTCTGAAAACAGACACAGAAGCTCCTTTCACATTTAAGAGTACGTTTCTCTACAAATCTCAGTGGACAGAGAATCCTTGGTCCAGTGAAAGCCTTTGGCATGTGCTTAACTTCTACACATATGAATAATTCCATTCACTTTACTAGGCTTGGGTAAGGTAAATCAGAATCTTAAAGATAAACACATGTTTATGTGCTTTCTGGACTTGAATTTTAAATGGCATTTCTATCTATCCAATACTCATAATCCCATTTCTCTTTTTCCTATGTCCCTTCGTAATACAGGCATTAGGGACAGAGTTACATCTGCCTTGACAGGAGCCTTAATTCTCCATTTCATGACATCTGTGAATTTTTAAATCACAGACTTTAATTAATATAAGGAGTTAATTTTTTTTCCACTGAGCATACAACAGCTAGGTGTTATATGCAATGATTTATTTACGCACCAAAGATAATTTTAGTATGTTCCCTGAGTTTTTACTTCTTGCAAGAGTTCAAGGATTGTCACTGGAATTGTTTTTCCCCAGTTAAAAGAGCTGTTTCTCTCTCCTTTCCAGCATGATACAAAATTATTAACATTCAGATGACTGTGCAGAGACCTGAATCCAAAGCCAATTAGGAAAAGATGATGTAGGGCTGCCAATTTACAATTACCACAACACCTGTGACATTTACAAATATTACCTCATGAAATTCCTGTGTCCTTAGGTAAATCCTTAGATTTCACTCTTGTAAAATGGATCACACGTGTTCTCTGCTTCTGCAACTTGACAAACATCTTTATTATAAAGCTAGCTGCTTTATAATAGTTTGGTATTTAAAACATTCGACAAGCAGGACTATTCCTAACATTTTTGCTGCTGCAATTAAGAATCTGTAATTAAGGATAAGCTACCAAACGTATGTTTAACTAAACAGTCTGCCTAAGCACCAAGAAATACCTGACAACCCAGATCAGACAAGTGAGATCCTACAATATAAGGGACCAGGGCTTAAGCAATGCATAAATGTACTAGTGCCATATCTATATTGAAAAAGAATTGTTACTCTTATAATTGCTTAGATTAACAATATCTACAATATTAACAATGTTCTTAGTCTTTATTAATGGTAATAATAATGACAGCTGTTTTTCCTGATGGTATCACAGGTAGGTTCACCAAATCAAGAAGTTGCAACCTATCAGTTCCTTCAGTCCGCACGAGCTTTGGTTTCAAAATATTTCCAACAATTATTTGCTGAAAAATTGTTAACTGATATTACTGTTTCTAGAAGCAGGATGTGAAATAGCTTCGTAGCAAGTAAAAAGCCCTGCTTGGGTGGAGGAATATCGAGGAAGTCATTCAAAAGTCATGCAAAAAACTCAAGCTGCCCAAGGTATTTGCTTGCACAACAGCTATGACAACTTACAAGGGCACCTCTTCTCGGGTTTTTGTCCTCATCATTCAACTGACAGATGATAAACTGACCCCAGGAAAGTACCCTGAACCATTTTATTCCTAAATATAGGAGGTGAACTTAAACATGAAGATGGTGGCAGCTAATAGCAGGAAGGCAAAAATTTCATTGTTATGACTGTTTCACAAACAGACACCAATGGTGGTAATGCTATTTTTAAGTCTTCATCTCCTTGTAGACCACTTCCCCACAACTGTAACAATATAAGGATTATTAATCACATTAGGGCTATTTCTTCAATTACACAGGCAGGCAGAAATATGCAAATGCAGCTCATGATGCCACCTAGCCCAGCTCTGGTTGTCGATCATAACGACATAGATGTGCCTGATTTGCCCTATGTTAATTACTGAATGAGGAATCAGTGACATGCAGATTGCATGATGGGGCTAAACTCAGAGATGACTTTTATTCTTTGAATTACTATTTTTTGTGATATTGAAAACCAAGTGAGAATAAAACTGACTATCAAATTCACTTAAATTCCACTGTTTATTTCAGTGATTCGACATTTACAGGAAACAATGACCTTGTCTCTGACTTTAGTTACACCAGCATAAACCCTGAAAGAGCACCATGTGACCCCAAGGGAACTATCCAAAATTCACACTATACAAAGTGGAACTTGAACCCAGCCAATCATCTTCAAAAGTAACTGCATCTCTCTCCCTCTTTCCCAATCACTCTTCTTCTGTCTCTCATCTGAAACCTCTACCTGAAATGTCTTTCATGTATTTCTACTCCTTCTCATGTATCTACCTCCTCTAGGGATGAAAAAAATAGGTATGAGTAATCATACAATCTCCTAACATGATATATTCCTCATGCCATACGCAGGTCAAAATCTCTCGAGTCACATGTCAGTAACAGTTTATCTTTCTGGATGCAATTTCAGATGAAACTCCTATCAATTTGATGTTTCTAAAAATATTTTTGTCAAAAAAATTTCATCTGATTGTCTATGGACTTGACCAAGATCCCGTACCACATATTTCAGAGGGATTCTCATAAATAATCTAAATTCATTAAAATGCTAAATGTAAAAAATTCCTATTTGTGGGGCTAATTTCCATGTTTAATCCTTTGAAGACCTCCTCTTCCTGAGTTGCTATTTTTCCTTCATCAAGGAAAGACTGCCCTCAGCTACATCTTTGTGATCAAAAACTCTCATGTGGGAAGGCTTCGGAACAAGTGATTCTTGATAATGAAATATTTTACCATACAAGTGTTCTTTAAGTTGTAATATCATCCAGAATACCTTACTTCTTATCCCAAAACAACAACATGGAGATGAAAGACATCTTAGACATCAAATAACCCCTAAAGAGTAAGTGACTTTCTGTTTTGTGATGAAATACTATCAAGTGAGAATGGCAGTGCGATACCCTTGGAGGAAGGCAGAGTCAAGCTAAAAGGACAACAAGTTAATAAATTACAGAGGCGAACTGAGAATACGGACACAAGGATTTCAGCTGTATAAATCACAGCAACTCCAATAGCACTATGCTGATTTATTCTTTCTGTGAGCCTCACTGGCTAAGCTCTGCTGGCTCACTCACAGAATATACAAAGAAAATGAAGATATAGAGAGGTGAATAGTCAACACTCTGCTTCTCCCCATGGTATCGGTTACTAAACCTGCAGCCTCATCCTGGGGTATGAAATGAGAAGAATGGTGTCAGTCCTCAAGAGGCAGAAGCTGCAGCTGTGATAGGAATGAAATAAGGAGTGCCAGTGTGACAAGGCTTGCCTTCTCCCTGTCTTCTCTCATCTCTGGCATCCACAGGCAGAGTCAGCATCAGATTTATGGAGACCTCAGGCAGAGGTTAAGGTATGGGCCCTTCTCCCTTCGCACGTATTAGATTACTTTCAGCACCACCCAATTTAGTGTGGTATGACCCTCTGCCCATGTCCTGGACCCTTGGGCAATTATTCTGGGTATTCATTTCTAAAGATAGCCTTCTCTGCAGGTCTACAGCAAAAATTCACCTGTTCCAATCCAAGAGCCTGCTGTTATTTGGCTTTATTTGTCAAATTAGCAGATGTCTCCTTGCCTTCTTCAACACCCCCAACTATTTTGCCGCCTCTCTTCCCGTTCACTCCTGGGGATGCAGCAATACCAAGGTTTAAAATCAGAAATAGCAGAGATCAAAAGAGCTCTCAGACCATCTCACCACTCTCCTGATTGTTCCCCAGGGTACCTTCCTCAAATTTGTTCAGTCCTGTTCCCCATAACTTTACTAATAGGGCTTTCAGCGGCTTCCTTCAGTAGACAGCTCCATGGTGTTATATTTCTGAAACTTGACAATGGCTATTATTGTGCCTAAAGGGGGGAAATTAGGAATTTTGCTTTCCAGTAATTTTCTCCTCCATTACTAGAAACTCTAGCCCTAAATTTCAGTTGACCCTTTAGGTCACTATTAATCAACCTTGTGTATCATTTGAAACTCCAGGACATGCTCTTCATTTTTCTAGTCTAGTGTTTTCAAGTCCAGAAGTGGGTTGGGGGTTTTTTTTAACATAAACATAGTAAATACAGCACAGGCAAACATGATAGGAGGATATCATATTCTTGACTAGTACCACTGGTCACTGTCAAACACTGTGAAAGAATTAACCAAGCCTGAGCTCAGAAGCCAGGGCATAGGGATCCAAGAGGCTTCTTGGGAATTAATGAGAAATCATGTAGCCATCTGCCAACAAAAAACAAATAGGTACATAACAAATGAGGTTGAATTCTGCACTTACGTACTTCCTTTATATGTTCTCTGGGCAGAAAATGTGCTTCTCCGCCTAGCAGAGAAATCTCATCTCCCTTTAAGTTTACTAAGTGCTATACAGTTCAGAACATATAACTACTATTAAGTAGGATCCATTTAAGTTTTGCCAGAGTAGAATATACATGAAGGTAGCATCTCTTCCCTCTAATATCACCACAGTGCTACGGCTTCCAGTGGGAAATCATCTTTTGAGTTGTCCCCTAGTTTCCCTGCCTAACTGGGATATCTGGAGAGCTTTGTTCACCATGAGCCTTCAAATATTTCACTTGCATACTTATACCACATTTCAAGAGTGCATCATAAAGGTAATGTTAAGAGGCTGAGGATTTCCCTCAGCCTCATGACCCACTGAGCTGATTACTAAATACATGACAGGAGTTCATAATCAGTGCTTGCAATGGCCGTTGTTTTAATAAACAGAGGCAGAGCACGAAGACTGTGTACCCTGTGCCCTTTCCTCCCACCCAGCCAGACTTTTCAGAATATTCTCCAAGGGCCCTACAGACAGTCATACACGTCTCTTGAATGCAGATGGGTGACATTTTCAAAGAATTTGTCATTTCTTCTGCAGAACAAACCTGGTTCTAATGGCTGTATCTATAAAACAAGGAGCCCCCAGGACTACCGTGAAGTGGCTTCACTGTGTGTTAGCAAAATTATCCATGGTTCTCATACCTTGGCCTTCAATTTCGTAGTGACAGAGCAAGCTGCCCCATTCTTGTTTACACTGCTGTAAATCTGGTGACCAACTTTTTGAATGTTCTGAATACGTTTCATAAATGATCAGCACTATGGTAGGAGTGAAGTGAAAAAAAAAAACCCACACCTTTCTCCCAGCCCTATCAAATTTCTGAGTCTGAAATATATTCCAAAGGCATGCCTCAAAACCTTCACTCCAATACCTGGGCAAAGACATGGACACCTGAAAATAATACAGGATCAGATGAGAGGTGCACATCTGGCCAGAGATTCAAGGGGTGATAATTTTCACTGATGCATGAGTTTCAGCTCTTACCCCAGGCAACTGATCTCCTATCAGCCAACCGTGAAAATCGGTCACATATGTCTCCTGAACTCTTCCACTCTTACAATTTGACAGGGTCCTGCACACAAACATCTCCCTTGACCCTTTTCAGCTTGCCTCAAATATTTTATCCAAATGATAGAGAGTGACCAAACAACTTAGGGCAGTTTAGGATAGGGCTTGGTAGAAATCAGGAAGTGTATTCTTATCAAGAAAGGGGGAGTTTTAATGAAAGGTAAGGGGAGAGATTTGTTTGCAGGCCTTCTGAAAACTAAGTTGAATTTAAAGCTGAGGTGATATTCAAACTCTAGGGAACAAAATTGTCTTTGGCATAACTGTCCTTCCTGTCTCCAGTTTGTAAAATTATGTAGTACGTCACAAAGGCAACCAAAACAGTACAGATGGAACAACCAGCACTGTAGAGAGCTTAGTCCTGAGGAAGTGGGATAAACCTTCTCATAAAGACCAAATAAAAGCCAGACCTGAAGTGCAGAGGAACTGAAGGTCAGTTTGGATGGAGCTTTGAGCAACCTGATTAGTGGAGGATGTCCCTGCCCACAGCATGGATGATCTTTACAGGTCCTTCTGAATCCAAACTGTTCTACGATTGTATGAGAAGATTGTATCTTCCTTAGATGACACTTGGCATTTTCCAGGAGCTAGGTTGGTCCAAACACAGCAAGCAATTTACTAGCAGCTCTCTGCTGCTGTGTTTTTCATATAATTGTTATTATTCACTGTAATAATTCTGTTATCAAAGCAGCAGAGAAGAGGCAGGTTAACTCAAGACTGTTTCTGTACGCAAAAAAAAAAAAAGACAGAAAGATCCTAAAAAATATTTTATGAGCGCAAGAAGAAATAATAATATAAAAACAAAATACAAAGAAGAAAATTGAAGTTATTGCATTTTCTGCAGGAGCCGGGAAAGACAACCTGAGCACAGTGAGTAGACCCTGGCTAAGCTGAGCCCACCAGAGGAACCTGGGAAAGTTCCTTTCCTTAGTGGCTGAAGAAGAGCCATGTCCCTTTTTCCTTTGAGAAGGGTCATGTGCAGAAAGAGACCACTGCTCACTCTTGAGAATATGATTAGGTAGTCTCTCCTGGAGTGATAAATCACGCTCTCCTACGCTGTTCACTATTGCTAAATACCTCCAGTGTTCAATATTTCAAGCACTTCTGTTGGTTAAAGCCCACACTGATTTTCTGGAAGTAGTTTCATTCACATTATACTTGTACAAAAACATGATTTATTTTAAATGTCAGGAGTAAATTATAGTTTTACAGATTTTCTAGTAGGTTTTTCTTCCTGACAAAATAAATTATTCTTCCCCCAGAATTACCAGGTTTCCTCAGGTCTTGGTTTTCCTCCTCTTTATTTACAAAGCCACACATATGAGTACACTAAATATTTATGAATATAATTTATGAGCCCAGTTGCCTGCTTCTTGCCAAAAGTAAGAAGTTGGCCTGTGTGTGGCCTGAAAAATGCTAACTATGACCCAACTGAAACCACGGAGATGATGACAATTTCACATTCGTTGGGAAAAACATCCAAAACTTTCACATATGACATAGAAAATATGTCCTACATAATAAGGAGATATACATCATCTCTAAGCTAACCAGGCTGTTAATTCAAAATAAAAAGTGATAAGGGAAGTTAAGCACAAGACACTTGTCAGCAACATAACAAAGGACATAAAAACTGAAAACAAAATGTGTACTATTTTTCTGGCTGAACAGATTTATTTTGCTTTGGGGTATTTTCTTAATGGTTTCCTTGTTATCTTTGAACAAGGTGATTTGGGCTTCCACTCAAAAATTAAAAAGAATCTCTCCATTGAGTATATGAGAAGCTGGATCAGGCCCTGGGAATAGATGCAGCACACTCAAATCACCTCTCAAGACTCTTTCAAAACAGCCTCTCATTGCACTCAGGGAGTAAATCCTGCCTCCTCTTATGCCTTGCATAGCCCCTCAAATGTTTGTTGCCCAGATTTCTGGAGAATAAAAAGCAGTAAATCTTGCATCACTGCAGATCATCCCGAATATTGTTTTTTCATTGATTAGTATATCATTCTTGACAAGCAAAAATACTCTTTATCCTAGGAAAAGAGAGCACAATTGGGAACAAATCACTAGTATTTGCTCTTCACAATTAGAAAGAACATCAGATTGATACCCCAGAAATTACAAAAGCAAAGCTTTCCTATTCTCTTAGATTTGTCAGGTTAGAATTCCTCCCAGTCAACTTTTTGACGTGGCTGAAGTTAAGAACTAAATATATTTTTTAAATTAAGTAAAAAAAAATAAAAAAGCACAATGTTCAGATTTATATTTCAGAATAATCATTCCCTGAAGTTCAACAAAGCAAACAGAGCTGAAAAGACAATGATAGGGAGTAGGCTTTTTTGAAGCAATTGTTTTCTCATTCCCACTGGACATGGAATGGGAGAAACACTCTGGCACCACACAGTCCCCCACTTTGCATTTACTAGCTTCACTCACCTCTTTAATTGGGGAGTTCATGCTTTCTTGCCTCTAGTGTACAATTTACAATGGAGCTCAGATGTTTGTAATTGGGTGCTTCTCATGCTCCCCTATGAGCTGTGCATTAGCCTGTTTTACAACGTTTTGGTAAAAAGCGACATATCCTATAAATTTGAAGTTTGAAATCTGCTGGGACTTAGCAAGTATCAGTTTGAGGACTCAGACTTTGCTAGATAGCAAATTTCTCTGCCACCACATATTGCACCCCTAATTAAGGGAACTTTCCTGTTTACACAGTGGTTAAAGGAAATTGCTAATCTTGTGTTCTGTAGAAATGCAAACAACTTTCTGAATAAAGCGTGTGTTTGAAAGCTTCCAAAGTAAAGAAAGAGGTCTCTGGGCATGGAATACTTGTCCATATGAACAAGGAACACCTTCAGGTATATTTCTGATAGTGTATGGATCTGTGGCTGCTGTAAATGGATAACCTTCACAGACCATTAGTTTTGTTTTTGTTAATCCACAGAATTAAACCCACGGGCACATTTAAAAGTTTATTTTGGTCTGATCTTCCAATGACCCCTCATTCTATCTACAGGAGTCCAAATATTTCCAGAGTGGATACATAACCAATTATTTATTTCATATGTAATTTATCTTGATGGAAATTCAATCAAACATCACAGCCTTCTTGAGCACCATTCTTTACCATTGTGTCAGCCTTCAGAGATGTCTTGAGGTAGAGGGTCCATAATGAGTTTTATAAAGCACTCATATGCAGTACCTGCCACTGTACACCAAAAAGAGCTTCTTAATCACTTCTGTAAGAGAGAAGCTGTTGCAGCACCATCTGCACAGGTTTTCAGATCAGGCACTTCCTTCCTTGTTTTTAATGGGTTAAGAAATGCCAAGTCAGCTGGCCTATCATTCCATCCTAATTTCTCAGTCATTATCAGTGCTCAGAGTTGATGGGGATGGTTGTTACTGTTTTAATCTAGATATTCACCTATTTTTAAATCTATTCCAAGATTTCACTTGTAAAAGACCTATCATTTCTGGGTAGTCCAAACCTTTGCTACAGGGAAAGCAACACTTCAAGAAAATGTCTGAAAAAAGCGTTTGCAGATTTAACAGAAAAGTCTCAGGAAAAAAAGAAAAAAAAAAAATCAGAAAAGCTCCAACATAAGCAACTACACATTTGCAGCTATTTACTTCTGATGTTTTCCCTTCCTCTGGCCAGACTCAATTAAATTTTTAGCTTTGTTTGGCCTTTAAGCGGACCATATAAGCATTGGATCCGATTCATTGCAAAACATCGTGAAGTTCATAAATAACTGTCCTCTCACATATTTGATGTGGTATTTCTGTGGGGCGTGCTCTATTGTCATTCTTAAGCAGTTTGCAGCAAAATGGTGCTGTGAAGATTTGTTGTCCTCTGGAATAGTAAAGGTAAGAAGGAAAAGGGAAGCAAAAAGCTGCTGGATGCTCAGGGCATGAGCACCTCTTGCTGTATTCCCCCATCCCTGTTGCTTCTCTAGAGCCAGCTGCGCTGGGGACCTGGGGCAGGCAGGTCTATCCTGCTGAGCAGAGCAGTCTGTATCAGACCACCAGACCACAACTATCCTTGCTCAGAAATCAAAAAATGTCAACATCCACCCAAGCTGCAAAGATATCTTGTGGGGAGGAGAGTTGGCACAAACCTCCTTCACACGTGCAGATTGGAGCCCTGCAGGACCAGTGCCTTCATCTCCTGAGCTCAGCACATCATCCTTGAGCCTGAAGGATGCCTTGCAACATGAACAGAGGACATGGATCATGAGTTTTATACCTGCTCAAATCTATTAATTCATCTGTGCTTCACTCTGCTCTGCAGCTCAACCCAAAGCCTTGGGAGATCCCTCAGCTCTGAAATACCAGCAAGAGACGCAATCCACCCTCTGTACAGTTTTGTGTTATCTTTCACCCTTAAACCAAGATCTTAAACCAACTTGCTGACATTAATTAAGCCTCATAAACTCCTCTGGGAGTTAAATAAATGCTGTTCTACATGGTTTATACCAGAGTTTACCTTAAGAGAGTTTCTCTACGTGCTCATTCCTGCTGACCTACACGAGTGCAGCAGTTGGTATGAATAGGCTGACATTTTGAAAGGCTGCTTCTTGCAGGTAAGTCTCAGTTTAGTTTTCCACAAAAGTAACATATGGAAAGACATATACTTAACCATGCACAGAGTGATTTAAATATGTTGCATACTCAAGGGCATAGTGAAATAAAACACATCAACTAGACTGTTTCAGGTTTTTTAAGACAGCCAATATACTTGCAAGGTAGATTTTGGACATGATTATAACATTAATTTTAAATACCATGAAAGTCAATTGATCCTGGTTTAGATTTTAAACACTGGACAACATTGGACATGTTATTAGGCTTTTAACTGACAGTTGTATGAAGGGTACTTTGATTTTCCCACAAAATCCCTCTAAAACAGTCCATACCCAGTCAGTTAAGTTGATGCTGTGCTCTGTTATGGAGAAGACCTAAGTTTAAATCCTAGATTATTCTGTCATGCTTCAGAGATGGGGCTGTTTGAATCCCTTTACTTATTCCTGTACAACACAGGTGATATTTTTTGCATTGGTGCAAGACAATCTGTTTACATTGCTGGTTCCCCCCATCCAGTCATGAAATGAAACATTTTTTTCCTTGAACACCACAAGATTTGCTGAAGTTTCAGTTCTGACTACTAGGAAACTCATAATTTTGTCATTGGCTTTACTAGGACCCTAAACTGAAGGTATTCTATTGACAGTGAGTAGACCCTCGGGCATAGATGGACCACTCCTAAGGCAGCACACAAAAAGCTAATCTATCGTGCAGAGGCTTTAATTCTCTCTGAAGACACTCTGGAAAACTATTATAGATCCATATTGAGAAAAATGTTGAAAGCCACTTCCCTTAGTCACTGAGAAAGCTAAGTTCAATAAAACGTTGAAGTTATGTCAGCACTGCTCAGTTAGGGGCTATATTGAGGTCTCTTGACAACATTAAAAGCCTGCTTCTTACATACGTTCGAAGTGTGGTTCAATTTGTGGATGTCCCAACTTGATGGACATTTTGCCTCTGTGTTTAGCAGCACGTACCTCACCTGCACATTGAACAGCCCATTCTAGTGGGCAGGAGTGGACTTCACAGCATAATCCTGGCTCCAGTTTCCACTCTTCTTATGCTAAGTTACAGTCTCTCTGTCTTTCTTTTTCTGCATTTGCCTCAACCTTAAAATATCACAAGCCCTCTGCTCAGCTGTGGGGTGCTTAGGGATTTTGTCAGTGCTAATAAATGCAGGAAATCTCCTGCAACAGACTTCATAAGGTTTGAGTGTCAAGTTGCCAAATACCCAAGTTTAGCTCCAAAAAGCCAAGGTTTTGGGTTATTTTAGGCTTCAGGACCCTTGCAACAATAGACCTGCAGGCATAAGGCAGAAACACACTTACAAACCCTAAAGAAAGAGAGGAACCCGCAGAGCCATTTTAGAAGTGCTCCTGCCATAACAACTAAGGTCTCTAGATACAGCTTTCTGCCTCTTTTTTCCTTTTCCCTTTTGCTACACTTCCTCTCCCAGATGTTTTTCATCATCGAAGGTAGCAATTCAGGCATTCATGTAACTGATCCTAAGGAGTGTGCTGCATGTGATTAGCATCAAGTCACCAAAGAACAAAGAAATGCAATTAATCCCTGTTTAAATGAAAAACAGATTAGATCAGATTAAACATATTAGCAATGGGCAAAACTCAGGTGGTTTGGAGACCAGACTTGGGCTGGAAAAGTGTTTGGGAGTGCCAGTATAACCCAGATCCTATCCAAACTTTCTGATGCTTCCATCCAAGAACACTGGAAAGCACAAGGAAAGCTCTTCTGTATGATCCTTTGCACTTCCTGCTCTCTGATGCAGTTGGAAAAAAAAACAGACACTCTCATGGTATGTTGACTTCTGGCACCAACACCCCTGATCCTGCTCAGAACACGAAAATATTGAGGGCAGAGTTGCCTGCTTACTAAGGAGAGGTTTAGCTAAAATGACTTGCTATGCTTAAACAGATTTCAGGGTTGATTTGCTTCCTTAGGTTTGTTGTGGGTTGAACTGGTTTCCAGGCTTTATGGTAGAAACACCTTTCTGTTATCCCAGATATCCCTGACATTCATGATGTTGCGTGTGCACCAAACAGAGCATTTTGAACAACCCCTCTTCATAAAAATAAGTCCCGTTTGTTGGTGGATGTTCAGTTGTCAATATTCTGATTTCAACAACATTTTTGTCAACATCTGAAGCAGAAACATTTCAATCAACTCATGATTGTAAATAGCAGCAAAAGACCTCCCTAGCAGCTAGCCTGATCTGTCACCAGAAGCGGGCTTCAGCTCATCTCTGAAGGTTTGGGTATTTAAATATATGAATTCCACATACACCAATATCTGAGTTTGAATATATGGGGTTTGCGTTCAAGTGTCTGCTCCTTGGTCGCAGATTTGTCAGGATTTCACGTGTCATTAGTCCCAGAGACAAAGAGACACGTAACTGACAGCTCAACTGGCTCACACCAGCTCTTTTCTGCAAGCTTCCTTACTTCTCTTCCAGTTGTGGGCTGAACTTCCTAACACAGACACAAACATTCTGTCTGCAGAGATGGAAATACGTATTTCTTCCTGCCCAGGTTTGAGAGATCCCTATGACACCCCCAGAACCACTCTAGTGCATCATCATTTGCCTTAACCCTCAAATGTCACAAGTGCTCTGCACAGTTGCAGGGTGCTCAGGGGTCTTGTCAAGGCCAAGACATAAAGCTACAACAATTCAGGATCCGCACCAGTATTTTTAAAGTGGGCCTGGAATCTAAGCTTTTAAATATCCCAAGATTTCTTAGTTCATCAGAATCAATCTTCTTTACCCTTGTTCACAAACATCTACTACCTGTTTCTACATGTATAATACAGTTCCAGAATTAACTCTATTTCAGTCAGGAAAAAAAAAATTCATTAAAAACCATAATTTATAAAGTCTTTCTGGGAAGGTAGGACAGATAGGTAGATGGCTAGAGTGACAGCACAGTTCTTTGAAGAATAGTATTTCGTGCTGTTCCTCCCTGAAAAAAGCATCTCAAGTTTTCTTTTACATCCAATCCAACAAAAGTAAAGAGCGGGGAGCAAAAACACTGTCTCTGGAAAGAAAAAAAAACCTCAATGCCAGAATCATGAACTGGTTTCAAGAATTTCCTTCTAAGAATGGTCACTCCAGAAAACACATTTATAATGAAACAAGCAGAGGCTGTTGGGGATTAGAAGTATATACATGCACCACGATGCAATCATTTCCCACATCCATGACTATTTTCATAGCCTTTAGTTTGAAGAAATGAGATCAGAGGCAGCCTGAGCCTCTCCTGTTGATCTGGTCCAGCTAACCTCTGGAAAGCAGCCATTCAACACACACAGTAATTTGCTTTCAAACTGGATGAGAGCACCAGATACACGGGGCCAGATCCTCAGCTGGTGTGAAGTAAGTAGCTCCGCAGAAGTTAACTGAAGAACTGATCTATGGTGTTAAGCAAAGTTTCAGCCATCGGGCAAAAGGGATTTCTCACCCAATGCTCAAACATTTGTTATTCATGGCTGGATTTCACCTCCTTTCCTCAAGATGACTAGCATCCTCCTCAAGAAAGACCCTACTGAGAACTCTGGTATATGTGGAAAACAAAAATAAAAAGGCTCAACAGGAGGGGATCGTGATCTTCAGTGCTAAAAGAGTGAACATTCAGAGCTTTCAATTCCCAGCCCTTTCACAAACTAAACAAAAATCCTTCTCTCGCCTGAAATGTACACTCAGAAACTTTTAAAAATACGGTTTGCCAAACATTTGGGATTTTATTTCTAATTAAATGCTAATAAAACTGTGGAACAGTAATTTATTTTGTGGTGCTGCACTCAAAGAGGGAGAATACTTGGTAGCTGTGTGTTCAAGATGAATTGCTGGGAAATGCCTTTAAAATATGTCTTGTCCTTTACCTGTTTAGATTTATACCACCTCATATGCTAACAGCTCTTAGGTGACTTCTTAATGCCATATGTAAATACAGAAACAAGAAGAAAATATTCATACTTACCTTTCCTGGCAGAAGGCCACTTCTGTCACTCCGAGCTGACTGTTCTTTTAATTTGGCATCAATTCCATGGCTGCTGTTAATAGCATTATTGGTATTGGAGGTAAGCCAGACACTATACTTTTCTAACCAATTTAGCCAATAAAATGGATTGTTTTGTTAGTTAATCTGTCATTTCTTGGGAAGATAAATCTTCAAAAGCATTTTTACAAATAGCCTTGGTTTATGTCTTAACGCTTTCTTATTGCTCAGCATCAATACCAAAGCTTCTACAGGAGCTAATTAAATTTTGACATATTCACAGAAAAAATGACTGTTCAGCATTGAGCAGAATCTTCATTTTGACACTTTATTTTTCCCTCCAGAGATTTAAAAAAAAGTTAATGTTTCAACTCTGGGTTGATAATTTTTCTTGTCTTATTCCTACAACCCTTTCCCCTCACAACGCACCAACCTTTTCTGTATGCAAATCAAAAAAGACAGAGCAAAACTGACAAATTTGACTTCTCAATGGGCACACACCCTGTGTCCCTGCAGTAACTCCAGCTCTTTAGCTTCACTCTCACCACTATCCTGTCTTCCTTTTCCTTCTCCTTCCCTTCTGGGTCTTTATGCCATGCAGCAGTGCCATCAATCAACTCCCTCTTCCTTCCCCTCGTTAAATCCTGAGCAAAGGGCTGGCTCCAAATGAGGCACATGTGGCTGAGCAGCCCATACAGGTGCAGGTTTGGTGAGCTGGAACACTGAACAAGACTAAATGAACACACTCTACAGATTTTTTTCTGTGACCTGTTTTTCCTTCTTTGCAGATCTATCAGTTTTCAGAGGTTTAAGAGCTCACGTCTGAGAGCGTTTTTGCTCTGTCTAGAAAAGTTTAAAATGGCCAGCAGGTTCTGCAGGTGGCCTGGCAGATGAGCAGAAACAAGCTGGACTATCAACTTCTCTTAAAATTAAGAGCTGGAGAATACAGGGCAGAGAACAGAACATGAAAATGTTCATAACCAAGCCTCATAAAAGTATTCATACATAAAAATCAGATCAATAAAATATATTTTAATAACAGTGCTGCAAACAAACAAGCAAACAAAAATACCTCAGAAGTGTTCATTATTTCCTGTGCTGGACTGCAAAAGAAATAGAGCCAGCTCGTATGACAAACGTTGCACGTTCATTGACAGTCTGTTTTTACCTTTAATACAGCTTAAATCAGAAGCAGAATAAGCAGGTCTGCAAGGAGGCGTTGGCCATAAACTGGGTAATCCTATCTGGCCCTGGAAACTCTACCTTCAGCAGGGCAACCTTAAGTACCTACTGCTGCCTCCCAATATGGATTCGGGTGGTTAAATGCATTTCTGCAGTGTACTGGGGTCTTGAGTATTTTCTAAGTGAATGCAGGCAATGCTATAGAGTTTAGGTTAACTACTTTTATTTTCTTTACCTGCAATAATCTATACGCCAACACCCTGGTTTGACTGGTGTTCTCTGCCCCAGGATGAGCTCACAGCCCAGGGCAATGTGACAGGGACTCAGCCCTGTGCCTGCTGCCAGGGCAGCAGCCTGCCCAGCCCCTGTCCTTGGGCACACAGAGGCACCAATGCACAGACTGCTGCCTACTCTGCATTAACAGTGCCCAGAGGAGCTGTGGCACAATGACAGCAACACCAAGCTCCGCTTCAAAGCACCACAGCTTGGCCAGCCACATTAGCATCATGCCATGCTCAGCTGATGTCACCCCAAAAGCCTGTCCACCTGAGAGCTGCTCCTCCTCTGGAGCTGGAAGAGTCCCTCAGGGAAGGCTATAGAACTTGGCCTGATAAAAAATTAAACCAAAGACTATTTACTCTCATGCTTAGGAGTATAAAAAATGACAATTTCAATCTGACATCTCTTAACTCACAGAAAAGCTTGATACAAACGTGTTTGGTGTTTTCTGGTTTCTTTCTCAACCAAACCCTTTAGAAAGTATATACACACTTCATAACATTACAAGCAACATTTTCCTACCACCGCATGCTGGAGAAGTGCTTGGCAGGGCATATAATTCCAGCTTCGGTCTCCACGTTTAATCCCTTGCGCACAGCAAGGTTGAAGCCTGGACTCCATACTTGCTGTTCCTGACAAGATGTGCCTGGAGTCCAAAGGTGAGGGTTGTTTATGAGCCCCAAACCCTTACACCTGGTTTCTTGCACCCCATTTCCGCACAGCCTTCCAGCCTGGCTGGAAGAGATCCTCTGCACTCTGCGTTCCTTGGAAAGCATCTTCTGTTTAACAAAACTCAAACTTTTTATTAAGGAAACTCAAATACAGGCTCTGCTGTTTTTAAATACACAACCTTAGCCACTTACGGCCAAACAGTGCACTCCTTACAGCATTCAACATTGCAAGAAGTCCCAGAGGTAACACTCTGCTTTATCCACAAGGAACACTGTGGTTCCAGGCTGAGCTACACGTGGTTTTGCTCACCTGTCCAATTCCAAACAGACTGAGGTTTACCAAACTGGTCCCCGTGTAATTTCTCACTAGAAAACGTACTCACCTGGTGACTTGAAATAACAAACTGACAGGGCTTTCTTTAAAGCTTTCAGGGGGATCTCTGTTTCTGAAAAATACGTAAATATAGAATAAAAAATAGAAACATTAGTGAGCAATTTAGTGGAATTGGAGGCTCAGCTGTTTTATAACCTGTAACTAGACTACAGAAGCCATTTCTTTAAAGACCCTTGTGTTTTCCAAACCAAATACCACTTGGTGCACATTTATGTGCTTACACTGCAGGCACTTTGAGTGCCCCAGAAAGGACAGAGCAGCAGCAAGGAGCTGAGACTTTGGCTGAACTCTGAGTTTCTGCATATGTGGATTGGCACTGAAACCAGATTTGTCCAGAAACACCCCAAAGCAGGGACTGAGTTACCAAAATGCCTAGTAGTCAGCTTTCAAGGTAGAAAAGTAGCTCTCAAAACAAGTGATCTCACACTATTTACCAGACAAGAGTGGAGCCCAGTGCAGTGGGGGAAAGTAGAAATAAGTAACCTGAAGAAAACCCTCAAGCCTGAGTAACCTGCCCAAGAACAAAAGATGTGTCTCTTGAAAGGAATTGTCCTGAAGCTTGTGTCTCTGTACACACACTGCAGGTAGCCAAACACCACTAGGGAACTGCAACCCCAAAAACTCAAATTACAGCTCGCCATAGGGTTTATAGGATATCTAGTTTGCTAAGTGGTTTCTAATGGGCTTTGAGGGGCTAAGAGATTGCCTCTGTAGACTAAATGACAACAGGTTTGTGGACAAGAGACTGCAAACCTCAACAGGATCACCAGCCTGATAGCAGCTTAGACTATCACTATCATAAAAAAAAAAAGAGTTTAGGAAACACTACTGGTGGTGACAGAGCCACATAAATTTTGAAATTAATGCCTTGGAAACAGGTGCTTCCCCAGAGATCAGAGAATACACAGAGAATGCAAAGTTCAAACTGTTTTGTCCAAATCCCCGAAGTCTTGTACATCGGCACTGAAAAGGTATTGGCACTAATAGGTGTACTAGCACCTTTTCACAACGCTAAAAATCTAATGCTGGTGTCGCATAATAACAACCATCATCTTTTCCATCTTCACCCTATCAGCTGCTCCCTCAGGTTTGCTGTTTTATGTGCACTGACAAAGAACCCACAGCTTGGCTCTTGGGCTCCATTTCCCACCTCGGCCCTGCTAAATCACACCCTCAATCCATCAAGGACTGCCCCGCAGTCACTGCCTGCCACACTCTGATGATTCAGCCCCAAACACCTCGGAGCCACCCCAGCAGCCTTGCTTTGAGACCCATTTCTGCACCCTTCCTCCCAACCCAACAGCTGCTTCCCAGCTGCTGTTTCCTTAACTCTTTCCCTGCCTTGCAGGGCTTTAAAACCCTATTAATGAGGGCGGGGGGAGGTCTATCCGTACCATATGTTGACAAAACTCCTTTGCAACACAGGCCCGGTTTTACCTTCGCTGTATTTTTTGTGTACCTAAGGATCCAAAATGAGGGTATGGAAGAGCCTGATTTGTACAAGTCTGATGGCTGGGGGAGGAATCTGGTGTAAAAAATTCCCTGCCAGATATAAAGCTCAACAGAAATATTTTCTGAGAGAAATCTGCAGAGCTCCTTAGACAACTTTAACGGCAGCAGGCAATGCCATACCCATGGATGAACACTGTTGGTGCAGGGTTTGCCTTGTGTTTAATGAAAGCCTTAAAAATCCCTCCTAAATAGGCAGAGATTTATACACTATATGTAGGCACGGCTGCAGCAAAGCTCTGTCACACACACGAGGTGAATCCACCTCACTTTCTGAAGACTGCTGAGGTCAGCCCCAGTATCCTGCCTTACGCAACAAGCCCAGCAATCGTTCTGATGTTAATACTTCAAAGCATGAAGCATTCCAAGCAGAACTAAAGGGAAGTGCTTCGGGTTCTGAGACCCTCTCTAACCTTTGAGATCGTTAAAATAAAGTAAGATAAAATAGAATAAAATAAAACGATAAATTTTGAGGCAGACATCCCACAACGAGCTCAAGATGCGTGCAGCATATGTGGCACAGTGTTTCAGCTTGGAGGTCTTTATCCTCATAGATACATACTAAATAGCTTTAGCATTAAATATTCTAATTTATTATCATTTGAAAGAATCTGGACAACCTGGCAACTGTGGCAGGGTTAGGATTAAAATCTGCAGTGAAACCTGTAAACCAAACGAATGAAGTAAAATGAGGGTATTAACATGTGCTATTGATGTGTCAGCTTCAAATCCACATTGACCACACGGTGAAGGTGTTGGGGTGAAAGTGCCAAGGCTGGCAAGCCACTTTCAAATGAGCTTCCTGAGAGATGTTTACAGGAGACAAGCACACATCCTTGCACCCAGGGCGGTGTCAGCAAGTCACAGCAGCGGAGCACACTTCCAACTTTAACACGCTCTCTTCGAGGGTGTATCTCTTCCTGCCTTAAGATCTTGGCTCTTACTTGCTTGTGAAGGGGCTTACCAGTTTTGCTTTTCTGATACTGTGCCCTGGCTTCAGCATCTTTGCGTTTTGTTGCACTTCTAGTGAAACCTGAAAAAAAAACCCTGAACTGCCTTTGGCAGCCCTGCACGGGGCAAGCACTTGTAGCGAGAAGACTTTTCCAAAGTAAGCCAAACTGTAACCTTTGACACACAATACGGCTTTGCAAGGTCCTTAGTCTGGGCTAGAAAGGGCTGTGCACATACCTGAACCATCAATATCATATGTTGGCCTAAAACGGCCAGGAGCCCATCCTCTCTCCTCATGGGCAGCAGAACTTTTATGAAACACCCTGACACTTCTCAGTTTCTAAACTTAGGTGTTATTTCGTACTAGCTACCTCCTGCCAGCCATCATTAAAAATCCTTGTCCCACCCTTAGTTGTCCATAGCACTTCCCAAGTCACTCTGCTCACGTGTTGGCAGTTGTGACAGCTCAGTTCCCCTCAACTGGGACTGACCACTCAGAAGCAGCACCTCTGTCCTGTTGCCTGCTCTCAGGAAAGAAACTCGGCCCCCATTCCCTAGAAGGCCACAAAGAAAAAGAGAAAAAAAACACCAAAAAACAGCACAACACAAAGAAAAAATCAAAAAAAACCCCAACCAGTTAGACCGTTCAGAGTTTTCACAAATGTGTCTCAAAAGGTTGGTTTTTACCTTGCTTGTTTCCTTCATTCCTTCAGCTTTTATTCTTTCATTTTCCCATTCATCCTTTCTTTCTGTCATTATTTTTTCTCCCCAATCTTCTCTTGAAAAACAGCAGAAGAAAGGAAAAGCAAAAGACAGAAAAGGACAAAAGAAAGAAAACTGAACATGAAAAGCTAACTGGTAAACAATGAAACTTTACCAAGTTGTGGGAAATGTGGATGAAAAACCTCAACTGCTTTAATATTTTTGAAAACTAACCATGAAAGAAAAAAAAACCAAAAGATTAAGAAAAAGTATTTTCTACTTTGAATGATCTGTATGTTTTACAGCTCTAGCTCCACACCCATGGAAAATATGCATGTTTGGTAGAAGATGGTTAGTTCAAATCCAGACTCTGAGAAGGTTTGTATAACATCTCTCCTCTTACAAAGTTTTAAAGACCTGGATAGATCCTATAGATCTGGATACTCTGTGACACTTACAAATTGTCTGTAATTTACTTAAGGAAGATTTCAGTTTAGTGGATTGATAATCTTTAACCACCCTGGTACAAGACTGACCTAATTTGTGGGCAAATTAGATGTCTGTTGCTCTGAGGACCAAAGTACTTCTTTTAGCTTGGTGAGCTGACAAAACAGTGGGTGTAGTCTGCTACTGTGTACAGGGAGGAAGGGGTGGCTTTGGATATTTCACCCCTACAGGTAAAAAATTGCTAAGCCAGTTCTGTACGGATGTGAACAACTTTAATTGTTTTTACCGATTTTAATAGCTAAAAAGCGATCCTTAATCTAAACAAAAACAAATTTTAAAAACCCAAACAACTAACTTCTTTTGTTATTGTTGCTGTTGTTGTTTTAGAAGGAAGGTTCATGTTTCTTGATTTTTCCATGGAATTAATTTTGGGCTTCTGGCTTCCAGACAGTAGTGTGGGGACATAGTCCCCTTGCAGCTTTGCCCAGCATCTCGTGAGCATCTCATGAGCATCTCATGAGCGAAGCATCACCAGTTTTGGTAGTTGGGTGGGGTTTGTTGGCTATTCAAGGCAGAAATGCAATGACCCAGATGCTGTGGGACTGTGAAGAAGGAAAGCCTTCCTCACATATAGTGGGCAGAGGTGAGAGGCAGAGAGGATGAGCTGCAAGGGGGCAAACACACCATGAAGAAGTGGCAGGACTGAAAATGTGAATGATGATGAGTTAGGACATAAACCATCTTGCTTTCATTTAAGACCAGGGTTTAAGGAAGAGGCTATGAGATGCTGGCAATGCCATCATTTCAATGGAAGCATAAAACCAGGCATGCTGATCAAATTCCAAGTTAGGTCTCCACATGTTACTTTCCTACAATTCACCCCATCATTCCACTTAACACACTTGCTCCTTGAAATAAGGCCACCGTGACAGCACATAACCTCAAATCAGTATCAAATGATAACTGAGAAATCTGCTTTACAACTCTGTCTCTGCATCTATCTCTTTCAGCCAGGACCCATCCAGATAGCTACACCCATACAAATGATTTTAGATTACCAAAGGTATCTTCATAAGCACAACACCTCCCTGTTTCTACATCTGTAGTTACAACCACTTACTTAACACTTATATATAACAAGATGCCATGACAGCCCAGCATAAAAAGAGCTACCCAGCTCTTGCCATCGCAGCCCTGATCAAAGTAAGATTGCAGCTCGGGAAGAGGAGAAAGTGTAAAAGAAGATAGTAGGGGAAAAGACACCTCCCTTTGCCTTGCATAGAGCTGAAGCTGAAGTGGCCTTGAGTGGTTATTATCCAGTAGTTCAAGTTGATTTGCTCTGCCTGTGAGTTTTGATTTGGAAATATAGCAAGCCCGAGGAAAGGGATATGAAGTGACCTGTAGTTGGGACTTATTCCTTTCCCAGTGGATGTCCCTGCACACCTGCTTGTGGTGTAATAATGCAATAAATTGAGTCATATCTATATCCATAAAGGGTCCAACTCTGCTCAGAATTACACCTGTGTAAATCCCCAATAACTCCACTGGCCTCACCGGAGTTATTTGGCACAGATTTACACTTGTGTAACTGAGAGCTGGTTTTAAGCTACAGTTTGAAATGTGTTTCACCTTCAGGGTAAAAATAATGCTACTAATGTCAGTTGTTGTTACATTTAAAATAACCAGAAGGAATTTCACCTGGATGGGATCCATCCACAATCCATGACATTCACATGAACCTTTCTGCCTTATTTCTGGTGTGCATGGACAGATTTCAAATCTTAATTCGCAGTGCATCCATGGCATTCGTTTTGGAAGGACTCTTATGCCTTAGATCAGTCGTATAGGAAAAGGTGTCTATATTGATAACACATTTGTCTCTGAGATGCTACAGGATGTTCCAAGCCAGATCTCCTTTGAAGCCAGTCACTGCTTTTATTATCAAAGCATGAAAAATAGCTTGCACTTATCACATCAAAAGCAGCCAGCACATGACACTGAGGGCTAAAATGAGACCCTAGTTACATCATGTAAATCCAGAAGATCTCTAGCCACTTATGCTCCCAGGTCTGCAATGTAGCTGGCCTCGGTGTGGGTCCTGTGGCTCAGAGATGGCTGCACTGCCAAAACCTGCATGGATCACCCTTCAGGGACAGGGCAGGCTGCCGCTCCATGACCATAGACACACAGGTGAGAAGGAAAAAGTGTAAGGATCAAAAAAATAGAGGCTGTTAATTGTGACCTTTTGCACGCATCAATCCCAAATTGAGCTCAATGTCCTTCAAGTACCTGAGCCATCAGTAATGATGTCAGAAGGCTTCTGGCCCTAGGGACTCAAAGAATCATTTTCTTGAGGTCTCCCCACCTCCTTCTGGCTCCATATTGGAGATAGAGGGGGAATGAGCTGACCCACATTCCTGCCAAACAGCTAAATTTCATTAAGATACATCAGAAAGGTATGTGAGTTTGCCTTGCAACCTTATTAGAGCTTACAGCTATCCACAGGCTAGCTTTAGTTAGAAATACAAACTTTGTTCTTTGAATAACCTCAGCTTGAACCGAGTCCTGGAAGGACTATCTTTGAGTTAAGGTAATACGATGCAATAAAGCTTCCTGAGAACAGAAGACTGCCAAAGTTTAAGTGGTATATTTTATGATCTGGATTATTATCCATTGGGGGACTCAGATGAAAACACAGCCTCATTTTATTTAGGTCTCTAGTTGTGATTTGAACCATGATTCAAATTTCTAATAAAAATACCCGGAGAGAAAAGCTAGTGCTTTATCCACTACATACCAAGCCTTACTGGCTCTTTTCTAAAAAAATCACTGTAATCCAAGGTCAAATAATACACGTGCAACAACTTCCATATTCCACAGAATTTTAGCTTCCATCATTCCAGCTCTTTCAATAGCACAAACCATAAACAAAGTGATGTACATTGGAGTACATCAGATGTGATAACAATTATGCAAATCATCTGCAACAATAAGAACAAGAAGAAAAATGTCTTGGGTATCTTTGTACAAACGCAGCATTTCCACAAGCGATTTTGTGCAATAAATCTTCACTATTTATTTGGCTCATCTTAGGAAGCAGGCAGTACAGTGAGTGTATTCCATTTTGTTAGAGGAGACACAAAAGTGCAAGCAAAAAGATACGTACCCAGCAGACCAGCGTCTGCATCTCTGGAAGACAGTCATATTAGCAAGCGGTCAAAAGTATGTTTATTATTTTCTCCTCAAGGGAATGAGATTCAAACGACCTGGTTTCTGCAAGAAGCATGGGAACAAAACAAAACAAAAAAAAAATCTCTAAATAAAATTGACTACAACCAGCTACATTCTCTCATTCAAGATGACAAGTGGTCTGACTTTTCTGAAAGGTCATTAGTCAAACTCAACTATAAGCTATATCTGAGTCAGGAGAAGACAAATAACTATTTTTTTTTTCCTCTGGCAAGAGTCAAACGGTCCACAGAATTCAGCCTACGCAGAAATGCAGCGCAGCACCTTTATCATCCTACAAAAGAATCAGAGGTAGCCTGAAATAACAGAAATACTCAGAAATACAGTCCAGTAAAGCCACAGATCAGGGAAGCAACAGCTCCTTGTCCTGATACAGCAGCTTACAACGCAGGAGGGAGAACTGGTTCTCCCAGAAATACATTTTGATTTCTACTAGTATGCTAGTAAGATGGCCTACTGATTCAGGTACCCTCCCAGAATCACAGCATCTCAGATGCAGTGTCCTGCTTGAGCAGAGCCTCAAGTCATTTGTATGAAGTGGAATTTCCTGCACAGGAGAGATCGGGAAATATCCTTTCCCAAATGCTTGAGATACAAGACTCTCCCGCCTCTCTAAGGCACCAGGAAAGCCCTCTGGATTACTGGGTGTTCTGGCTTCTTTTTCTGTCATGTTTTCCGCAGAAATTCTGGTCTGAACCAGAAGTCTTTCTCGACGACAGTTTTGCTAAAACAAGAACACATTTGCAAATCATCATTGCCCATCCCAAAATGCACTCTGTCAAAAAAAATACCAGATTTCTTGTGTCTGAGATTTGTCACCCAGCATTCATTGTTTAGCTTCACTGTCATGACTGGAAAACTGACCCTTCAGAAACAGTGAGAAGTTCACAGGATAAAAAATACTGTTCTAGTGAAAATTTCAACTACACTGTCATTTCTGCATCTGTATTAAATTCATGGCATCTACAGTCAACAGAGCAAATGCCCTTAGACCTGCATCAACAATTGTTTTGACATCAACCATATCAGAATACTCACAAAACTTTTCCCAAAGGTATCTGTAGTCTATTCTTCAGCTATTGCTTCTGACTACATGCATAGCTCAGGCAGACTGGGAACCTAAGAGACATATGAGAGCCTTAAAGTTGAGAATTTGGATTGTCCCCCATGTTAGAATCACAATGAAATTAACCCATTCTACCCAAAAATCCAGGAGATAATTCTGTATAGGACACAGGAGGCATGAAGTGAAAAAATCCACTTGTTCATCTTGAACATGAGCTGCATTATCTCATTGCGACTCCTCTTTGTGGAGATCTGTGGCCACCTGGGATTTCAGGAGCACAGAAATTCATTATTCACAATTTATACTTACCATTCTCCCATCGTTGTTATCTTACCCAGTCAGGAGGCAGAGACAGACTATTTGACGAATCACAAATAATAAACAGTAAAGAGCACATGAATAAACCTCTAGTCTGAGAATTATTGATCCAAATTCTCTGTCGAAAACTTATGAGTACTGCATACAGCCATGGCTAATAGGACTGCTTGGTTCATGGGGGATTCTCTCAAGCTGAAGAGTTTTCTTAATATATGTATGATTAAAAATTTCTCTGTAAAAATATATCAAAACTGTCAAATTTATAGAAGTCAGACAAATCCTCCATTTTTCTGTTTGCAACCTCTCTAAATCCCTTTGTGGAAGATCCCAGACCTCAACTGCATTCCTCAAGGATTTACAGGGCACCAGAGGAACAGCAATCAGCTCCAAATGACTAGGTGCTTTTAGAAGTACACGGAGCTTTTTCCAGCTTTTCAGGTACTTTACTCAGATTAATCTTCCTGAAGCCACAGAATATATTTGTAAGAGCAATTTTAACTGTTGCTCCACTCTGCCTTTTTTCAGCACATCCATTGTGTCTTGCTGATGGGAATAACCACCATGTAACCAGAGGTAAAAGCAAGAGCAGCCGGGATATTGGAGGGAACCCACAAAATCAGGAAAAAAAAAATAAATAAAGCCAGGTACTTAAGATTTACTCCTCCTGGAATAACACGAGCTAAGACTGTGGATCAGATTCTGATCTCAGTTACTGTGGTGTTAATCTGAAGTACCAGAGCCAATTTTGGCAGAGCCACCCTGGATTTAAGGTCTGATTCAAAGATTGCCAGTGATTTACATTGCCTTTTAACAGCTGGTTATTCCAGCGTAAGAATTTAGCCTAGAAAAAGATAACAATGCTTTTATCAACAGTACATTATGAAATGCTTTGTATTATCTTGCACAATGGTTAACAGGTTTTACTATTTTCTCCTTTCTGCTTGTTTAGACCATGTTTACATCCTGCTCCAATTCAAATAATATACACAAAGAAGTAAATTTTATTCACTTCTTCTGCTATGAAGACAAAGAAAAACACTACAAGAAAAGTGTGGGAAAATGGTACAGCACAAACACATCACTACAGAATAAGCATCAGAACACCAATTATTTTTCTTTCTTCCTTGCAATCCACCTTATGTTTTATCTGGAATAAATCATTATTCATATCACATACCTTGTTTTGTTATTCTCTGGTAAGGAATGAAAAATGTCTTCAGACATGGATGCTGAGGAAAAAAACATGGTTAGTATGTTGTCAAGATTTGCCTTGCTAAGTAAAAGTGACAGTGCTATTGCACACAGATTTTTGTGTTGAATTTTTACGTAGATAATAGGATGAGCTGGATGCACTTGTTTTCTAAACAGTTCAGTGCGAATTAGATTAGTGGGATATGATTTATTTGAGTCAATAGAAATAGATCTTCCCAATTGTCCCAGAGATCTGAAAAACAAATATGGTAACTGCTATATTTTTGCACTACAGGTTCTGAAGAAAACCGTGTGCTCTTGTGAAACAAGGCTTCAAAAAGGAAAAGGCTGCAAGGATCTTCCTTGCTGCTCTCTCTTCTCTCTCTCTAGGTGGAGGCCTAGTTGGAAGCCTCCAGTAGCATTTACAGCCATACAAAGATGTGGTCAAATATTTTTCTTGCGGAAAATTTTGACAAACAGAAAGAAAAAAGAACATAGGTCAGTTTTTTCCTTTTTAAAAAAAAAAATCCAACAGCTGCTCCCTTAAAAAAAAGAAAATAATCTTTCTCACACAAATGTTTTGGCTTGCCTGATTTTTTTCTTCTCTTTCTTGATGAAAATGTTGAAACTTTCCCAAACAAAAGTTTTCAGAGAAACTTCCACAGGTCAAAATCAAGTTTCCTGGTGAAAACCAGTTTAAATGAGGAAACATTGGCCAGCTGCAATTGCCAGTGGGGCTGTAGGCAGTGACTGAGGACAAAAGGTCAAGAAGGCGGCAGCAGCAGTGGGTACCTGTGTCCTTCTGAAAGAGCAGTGTGAGCTATAGCCAGGGCAGGCTGTGCAGCCCAGGGCCGTTGCATACATTGACTCTCTATCAAGTGCTCCATCTGTGCTCTCCCCATACCTCCCACTGCCCCTGCTAACGATGAGATTTCAGCCTGAGGTGGATCCTGCTCATCCTTTCAAGGAGGAGCAGCTGTGAGCTCTTGCCTTGTCTAACAGTCTTGGTAAGAAGTTTGCAAAAGCTTCAGGTGGCTTTTAAAACAACCCATCACGGAGAATTAGCAGAAGAGCATTAGTTGTCACCACAGAAGACGGTATTATGTGAGTGCTAGGAGAAAAAAATCGAGGTGGCAGGCATGGCGAACGTAGCATGAACATACAGATCGAGAAGCCACCGAGCAGGGAGATGCAGCGGGAGGCTGGTTCACACCTGCTTCCACATTGTTTGACCATAGTTTATGTCCTGCATTAGGTGATATTTGGGGGCTGAGAGGAAGCATAATAGCTCTTTCATATCAGTTCCTTCATATGCCAGAGCTTAGACACTTCAATATGGCTGAAATTCTGCCTCTCTACAACCAAATAAATAAATAAATAGACAGTTTCTTGCATGGGTTGGCCAGACAGAGACTGGCCTCCCTTCCACCAAAATAGACCTCCCTTTCTCAAGAAAAATCTGGAAAATGGCAGTGCTTTTAAATCCCCACATACTGAGTATACCTTTTTTAATGTCATCGGCTGCTGCCTTTTTCCATCCAACACATGGTAAGGATTATATTTAAATAAAGATTTAACACTCATAAATGGTTTCTTTTAATATTGCTGTAAAGTAATGGTTCTTTTATGGGCGAATTTAAAAGTAATTCCCCTCTGTACAGCTGTGCCAAACAGTATGGTATCATTTTATGCAGCAATAAGCAAGGAGGCACACTCACCAACAGTGCCTGTGGGTAGAGTGTGGATTTTATTAGCCAATATCAGCTGATGACCCATGAGCAGAGTCAGCTTTTACATGGCGGAAAGTCAACCATTGTAAAGGTACCATCACGTGCGGAGAGCAAGAAGCTTCCAGCCCAGAGCAGATGAATGCTTGGGCAGCAGCAACTCCTCTTCAGCTTTCAAAGGCTTTTTCCCAACCCTTCCGCCTGTTCAGACGTCACCTCTCCTGGCAGGGATGTGACTAGGCTGGCTTTGCACACGCTGCTGAAGAGCTGGTGTCAAACACCTCTCCCAGCATCTGCCCAGCTGAGCCAGCATCAGACTCCCTGTGGCCCTGGGCAGAAAGTCAGGCTTTTCTCTCCCATCCCCACCCAGGAGATCTTGCACCGCTGCCTAGCTCAGCCTAGCAGCAGCTGGCACACACACAACCAAGCGTAAGGCTGGTTCAGATTAAAAGTTGAGTTCCCAGCCCAGGCTATTACACAACACAGATATTTGCAGCTCTTTCCAGCCTCACAAGAAGCAACATTCAGTGATTTTTCAGAACTCAATGTGAACATTTTTTGTTCCAGAACTTGTTGCTGGGATGGGTGATTACTGTCTGCTTTTAAAAACATTCTTGACTTTTAAAAAAGGCAGGATTATCTTGATGCCTCATTTTTGCAGCATTATAGTCCTTGCACTGGTGAGGTTACTGTCACTCAATAAAATCATCCATGGGAAAATATAGAAGAAGCTGAGATGGGCCTAACTGTCTTAAAACAACGGTCTCTCCCCTTGCATAGTGTCATGTCATATTTCCACTGCCACAAGACCTCGTATCCAATGATATCTAAGTAATCATGCATTTTCCTGACATGATTTCCTTCCTCTTTTTTTTTTTTAAAGAATCTTAGTTTCTGATGCTCAGAATAGTGAAAATACTTTTCCAAGTATCTCACAATAAACATCATGCCCACCCCTAGCCACCGGAGCCTCTCCCATGCTCTTCTACATTCCACGATAGGCAAGCTCCTGCCAAAAGAAACCTTGGCAGATCAACCGCCCCAGCGGAATGAAGGATGAGAAAAAGTTATTCAAAGCCCACTGGGGCACAGCCACTTGGCAGGGCTCGTTGCCATGCATGCAACATATGAAAAGAAACCCGTTATTTATTTCAGTCAGCTTCTCACCAGCCAAGTCAAAGGCATCCCAAACTGCTCTTGGGTCTTGATTCAGCAAATTATCTCAGCACACTTCAGAAAATATATGACCATGAAATATTTTGGCTTCATTCGAAATGTGCACCCACATTGTTTGTTGTGTGCCTCGCATGGCCTTGGGAGATGTCCAAGAAGAAATTTCCAGAGATAGCTGACTTGGGAACAACCAGCCAGGACCACATTTTCAAGGGCAATTTTGGGCCAAGTAAAGAGACCATATGAGCAGCAACACTTTTCAGCAGGGCTACTCAACTCGGTTGCAGTGGTTCATTAAATAAATCTCAGATATTTATATAATTTTTACTTCCAAAATGAGAAGGCCAGAAGTAGCACACCCCATTGCAGAGAACTAAAACCCATGTAGGACTCTTTTATTTCCTGCCTTTTATCTCACAGAGGAAAGGAGTTGCCCAAAATTCTCAACATAGGTATTTACTCCAGAAAATGCGACCATTTTCTGTTTGGGTTTTTTTCGTGGGTTATTTTTTCCCGGTTGAATATGTCAGCACCCTCTGATTTAGGTTGATTAGTTTTATTCTGAGCTTGCTTTTGGTTTGATGTAGATCTGAATATTTTCTTTGCACTTTGTGAAGACTTTGACCACAAGAACAGCGTCTTATTCAACATTAAAGCTGCAGTTTCCTTCCCCTTTTAGACTGTGAAGCATGCTATGATTTACAGTGGCATATATGTGGAAAACTGAGCCAAGGCTTATATAACTGTATGCCCCTAAAATCCTATTTAAATTTCTACAGGGGAATACTGTGGCAGTGAGGACTTCTTAAAATCAGGATTTATTTAAAAGACTGAGGAGAAACCCAGGAGCTTAACTTTATGCCCTAGTGTTGGAAATCTTAGCCTAGATTTACATTTTAATTCATCTGTCAGCACGAGCTCTGGGTAATGCAGAATTTCACTCTTTCTTTCCCCCCCACCTGCTCATGAAACCTCAACTAGCAATTCCACCTCCTTTTCATTAGGAGCCTGGTACTTCTCAAAGGATTCAAGTTGCATGGAACTGTCTCTGTGAAAGCTGAAACCAGGAGAAAATGCCTGGACTTTGGGGTTTCATTGCGGAGCCAAAAAAGTCAAGTTCATTTAGCTGCAATTTAGCATATCTCAGGAGCCAAGGCGAAGCTTGCTGTGAAACTGTGCTCAATTTAAAGTGAATGTGCATGGAGATGGTAACGGGGAGTAGGCACAGACAATTCTATTTTCCTAGGTAGTCTCAAAGCTTAGCATAAAAATGAAGAAAACTCTAATATAGCTAAACTGTAAACTGGAAAAGGTTTTATGTATCAGTATTTTGAACTGCACCCAGAAAAGAAGGGGAAACAAAATCAAAATGTTGAACTACACTAATATGTCCAAGGAAGAAGGCAGTTGTCTTCTGTCCTGTTTGGGTGTACATAAGGCCCTCATGCACATTGCACATCTCTGCTTTACCTTTGCTGGGGAGAAAAAAAAAAAACAACATTATACACGTGAAAGCAGAGCGGAAATCATCTGTGGGAAATGCCAGAGATCAACTCATAAAACCTACTCAAAATAAAATGAACTCCATGTCTCCTTCAGCTCTGGCACCAGAATTGCCTCTTAAGCCTCAGGAAATTCTGGCTCCCTTCATCAAGGGGTTAAAAGCCACCATGCTGTGAATAATACATATTCTGCTCTTTCCTGTTCATATTCCCTGGTGGTTAATGACATCCAGTCCCTTCTGGATACCAAGCACCATGAACAAACATAACACCCAAAGAATGTTACCCAGATAATTGTCTTTGATGACAATCAATTGCATGATGTTCACATTACAGGTCTTTTTAAGCCAGTCACTCATTTCTGAAGATTTAGGCAGGACATCTAACAGCTCAACAAGCCTTCTTCTAAACATAACTCAAAGGAGCTACATCAGGCAGATAGATGGTACCAGTTCACTGAGTGTGAGAGAGAGGGAATGGCAGATAGTGGCCATGGGTGCTGGGGCATCTCTTCCCAAAATTGATACAGGATTTCTGATAGATGAAAAAAAAACCTGGTTTTCCAGTGCCCTTCAAAAGATCTCCATGCAGCACATAGTGTGTTACTGTCTTTAGACACTGATCTTACCCTACTAAAATCTGTAGAAAACAAATATCCTGTGGTAAAGCTTCAGCCTTATGCTTCTCTTTTAATATAAGCTGTCATTATTGAATCACAATATTACTCAGATCTGTTTTACATGAGTCCTTGGCAGGACAATGTCAGCTGTACTTAATAAACAAGGCCTGCATTTATCGATTCATCAATATTGTAAAGGGTAAAGTGTCATCTGGTGTTACCAGCACATCAAACCTGCACATCAGATGCAAGGCAACTATCAGTCCCTAAAGGACTGCATTACCTGCCAACCCAGCAGAGAAAGTGGTATGTGAAACTTCCATGAAAAATCCAGCTCCCAACCTTTAAGCAAGAAAAGGATTTCCTCTGTGACCAGTCTTCCATCTCTCAAGCTGGAATGATGTCATGGCCCCATGCTTAGTCCATGACAGCATCTAGTGTAGACTGGGCGTCCAATTTTTTTCTTGGCCGTGTTTCCCTGAGGCATCCCTCTCCATCCCAGAGCCATTGAATAAAGCAGCTGTTGCAGTAAATTTGCCCACCCTGCTCTGCTTCTGTGCAGTAATCACTGGGGTGCTTCTCATTTGAATTATTTTCTTTCTATCTTCTTTTTTTTTTCAGCAATTTGTGGTGAGTTTCACTTGAAATAATATTCTCTTCTTCAGTTTTCCAGAAGAATGTGTCAGCCGGGCAAACCATAGCTTTTGCCTCAATTAGCTGAACAATAATAGCGAGAGAGAGGAATTAGTGCCAGTTGTGAGAGCTCTGTGGCTTGCAAACATGATGAAAGCTGCGGTTACAGGCATCTGCAAAGGCATTTGTATCTGCACACTGTCCGAGTAGGCTCCAGCTTGGGCTCTGAAAAGAGTAAATATTAAGACTGTTTGGAACTGATAACAAGAGATAAGTAAGAACCTCTGATATGTATCAGAGAGCAGAAGGCGATTAGCACCAAACAGCTCCAGAGCAAATACTTACTAATCGGACAGCTTTTCATTACAAATGTAAAGGTTGTGGAGGCCTCTGCCTCATTCCTCAGGATGTTCCTGGAATATAAAGCCTTTATCTCCAGACTTGCCCAGAAAGTCTATCTATCTCTCAGCAGTGTAGAGCCAGGCCCAGGACAATCCATGAAGATGAATGCCAAAACACGAATACATACCATAGGCTCACACCAGCCATCTCATAGCTGACAACCAATCCACAAAGACCCCACTGAGAACAGCTTTGAATAAAGACATTGCTGAATAGACGAAACTCCCAGCCTGGAGAAGGGTACACCTTTCCCCAAAAAATGTTGGTTTGGGTGTGATCCAAGCCAGTGGTCGTATTCTGCGTGCACACATCCAAACCCCCATGAAACTGAAATGTCACCTTTTTTGGCCAGATGTCCCGGTGAGTTAAATCAGAAGTAAAATAGCTAGATGTGGAGACCTCCTATCTAACATAAAAACGAGTGGGCTTGAAACCATTTGTGTAGCCTACCCCGGCATCTTTGGGGAAGAACCTCATTTGTCCTTACATTCCTGACCTACACTATTATAGACCTCAGCCTGCTTCTTTTGCAGATACTTTTTAAAGGGGCTGAATTAAATTGTCCAGAGATGTCAACAAGTTGTGAGAGGCAGGCTCACACTGGCAGCAATTACCAGAGGGCAATGATCAATGGGGGTCTTTTGTTAGTGTTACAGGATCACTATTGACTCAGGAAGGAAGTGCCCCCACGGTTTAGGCTGAGCTGAAACGGACAGGCAGCCTTGCCCTTGGCTGCTCACAAGCCACTAACCTACACTTATCTCATTAATTATTCCTGTCCAAATGGCAACGATCGTTATGATCCACAATCAGCTGAGGAAGAAGAGGTCACAGCAAACACAGAGGCTCCATTTACCAACCCAGGACATGCATCCTCTCTCTTACTTGCATCCGGGCTATTGTTCGATGCCAGTGCAGTGCCTTTAACAAACAGGTAACAACACATGACAGCCACACCAGCTATCTGAGAAAAAAAAAAAAAAATGGGAGAAAGTTGACATGTTTTTCTACTTACAGAATTAAATCTACAAGGCACAGTGACCTTGCTAATTGTGTAGATGGGGAGAGGGGAATAGTCTTCCGATTCCAGTGCACCCACACTGCCTTGATCCTCACAGACTTCTATTCCAAACTATGGCCAGAACCACCAGTGGTTTAGAAGACACTTGATGCACAATCCCACTGCTTCAAAAGTATCGTTTGTGCAAGGGAATTTATGGGGGGAAAAAAGACAATTGACAGGAATAAAAGACATTTGAGGGATGAGGGTTTCTGGATGAAAGGATGGAGTCTCCTATTAAAGTCACCTTACGCTGCTGAGGGATAAATCACTCCCTCGAACATATTGCACAGTCTGTTGTAAAGGCAGATGATTAGTATGACTGAGAATCAAACCACGCTCGGTTGTTACCCCCCACTGTGTTATTTTTCTCCCTTGCATGGAATTGTTCAAGCCACAGCATTTTAAATCGAGCTCTGATTTAAGAAAAGGAAGAACATACAAAAGGAGCAGTATATTCCAAACACACTCTGCCCTTCAAGCTTAGAGCTCCCCAGCCACTTCAGCAAGAGGCAAATCATGAGCCCCAGAGGAAACCTTACAAACGTGCTCTTGCAAAGTGAAGTTTGCCACGTGTACCCAGCTGGGAGAGGAAAACTCCCCAGCACCTCTGCTCAACACCTTGAGCCCTGGGGGGAATGCATTTGGAGGAGGGTTGCTGTGCCCCAGTCTATCCTGCTAACTAACAAGGGAGCAGCTGACAGCCTTAGGAGTTTCAAAATAAAAAGGAAGGCCCCCTCCAGGAAGCCATTTCCTTCTCTAAGCTGCATTTGTGCAGAAGGGGTTCTTTTCCTCTCCTTTTCCCCTCAGGGGGGATAAAATATGGAAAGAAGGGACTTTCAACATCTGCTCTAGATTTTTATTTTCTTAACTCCACTGATTTTTTGTTTCAAGATACTTATCCAGTGTCTAGCTTTAAGCAGTCCATATTTTCCTGACAAGCAACTGCTGGGCATGGTACTGCCTGTCAATCAGGCATGCCATCAGCCTTTGACAGAAGTATTTGCAGTGGGTAAGAGCCATCATTTCTGCTGCACCGAAAACACCTTAAAACTTTCTTCCACAGCCTTGAGAGGCAACTGAGCAGAAATTGAAGCATTTCTTTTCCGTGACAGTCTCCAACAGCTCTTAGGTGGGATATGGCAGAAGGGACGACGATCACGTGCTCTGAGGAGCTGCGCTGATTTTCAAACACTCCCCCTTCTGTGCTCTGCTAGCAAACAGGCAAGGGAGTTTAGCAACTGTCGTTGTACTGCTACACCATCAGGCTGGAAACACCAGCTGGGGTTTGTGTTAGCCTGCTAAAAATGCTCCCATTTACAAGAGGCACCCATGGAGTCTTGCCATCCTTATGGGTCAGGGCTAGTGCTGGCCAAACTCTGTTACTTCTGTTTAAGGGAAACCTATTCTCCCTCCATCGCTCCCTGGGGAGCTGGCTGTGCAAGAGCTGAAGGAAAATCACCACAGCCGAGACTAGCAGCTTTTGTTCAGGGCACGAGGGATCAGGGATTCACATCATTATTAACGCTACTGCAAAGAGCTCACGCTCAGCAAGAGATGATCCCTCTCCAAGCCATCTTCCAGACACAGAGCATTCCATCAGATAACACCAAAAGGGGAGCAAGGATGGGAAGAGTAAGCCAAGGAGGACACTTCCCTGAGACTAAGGAAGGCTTCTGCCATCCCCACTGCCACGCTGCCTCATCAAGATCTGTCTGTGTTCATTTCCATAGTCTGTGAGTGACATCAATGATCTCAACACACAGGATTAAGGGCCTCCTCTGGAGAGCATTTCAAACCGATGGTGGCTACAGGGCCCAGATATATGAAAGCAGATCCCTAGAAATCATATTAATATCTATATGCCAGTCAGGGCAGCCATGGTGGACGGTGGAGAGGCCGTGTTGTCTGTCAGGGCAGCTACGGTGGCCCAGCCAGCTCCTTTGCCCTGGCAGAGGGCAACTATCCCCAGCGGGGCAAGCCCTGTCAGAGAACAGCCGCTTCCCCGTTAGCAAGAGCCCAGCAGTGGGAGAAGGCGAAAACTCAGCCATGCCTCCAAGGCCGTGCTGCGCTACACCCCGCACGCCACTGCGCCTGTTTATATAAAGCCGTTTTTTGTTTTCCTTTCCAGAAAGAAGGCTGCCAATTGCTGGAGGCAGTCGTGTTTATCAAGACATGTATCTCGAAGCTGACATGAGATCTGCAGCCTCTGGTGCAGCTGAAAAACAGTCTGTCAACACCTTGGAGAGAGCGAGCTGGCGGGGGCCAGCGGGGGACCAGCCCAGCCCGAGACCCTGCCAAAAGCTACAAGAGGAGGGAAAGTCAAACTCAAGCCGAACAAACCTTTTCCATCCACTCTGTATCTGGTAGGGGCATCCAAACCACAAATTGGCCAGCTCTTACGTGAAAGGAGAAGCCTTTTTCTTTTATTATTAGTTTTTAAACTCTCCCCACTCTCCGTTTGGAGAACTGCTGTGCCCTTAAGCCCATGAATATATCACTATATTAGGCCTGAAAGTTTATGTCAGAGGGATGTTGAAGTCCTACCATGCTGAAGATTGCTCACTTAGGAAATAAAACACCCTCTGAGAGGGATCGCTGCTCTTGATGACCAACCTGAATAAAAAATACCAAGGAGCAGAGTAAATCCTTCAAGCAGAGACCTGCCTGGGAGGGGAAGGGGGTGAGTCACAGGTTAAAGAGACTTTTGGTTAATGCTTTCAGACTCTGCTGCCTCCAAATTGCCGTGACAGCGAGGACAGTTTCTGGGGGAGTAGAGGGTCATGGAAGCTTCCATCACGGGATGGAGTCACCCACCATCCCTGGGGCACCAGTGAAACCTACATGTCCTGACAGGCTCTACCACATCCTTATCCAGAAACACCAGCTCTGGAAGCAAGGAGTAAGACACGTCATTTGCAGGGAACTTATTTCGCAGACTCAAGGCAGGAAGAAGAAAAAGAAGGGGAAAAAAAAAAATAAAAGAAAAAAGAAAGAAAGAAATCCTGCTTTCCAGTGAAGTGCAGCTTCTCTGCGTTACGTGGAAAATGTTGCCCATATCTGCAAAATTCCACTAGATATATATTACTTACCCGGTAATCAGCAGTCAATTACATTCACACTCAGCTAAACTTCCCGAGGCAGAGCAATCTCCAAATCACCTCTTTTCCTTAATCATTCTTTCTTCTCCACAGCTCTTCACCCCAGCACCTTCCCCATCCCTCCTCCTTCCTGAGGCTCTGGGGCTCGCACCGGACGAGGTGCCCGAAGAGGGTGATTGCAGCCCTCCTGTGGGAGACACATAGCCAGCATTTCAGGAGATCCATGTCCTTGCAGCCTGCAAAAACGACAAATAGCTGAAGAAATAAAAGGCACATACACAAAAAAAAACACACACTTTTCACAACTACTTATCTAGGAGAAGATCAAGGTTGTATGTAGACAGGTCCTGTGCCAGCCTCCATACATTTTGAGACATCCATGAAGATGGATTCCAGGATGGAAACGTTACCTTCTCAACCCACTGGAAAGCCCCTTTCCAACCGGAACGTGTTTGCCACCACTCCTGGTCCATAGGGAAAGCGTAATTCCCCAGGTCATCCACAGAGATGGTATGTCCTAGCCCTGGCCACATTAACCATCCCTGGACTATGCTTCTTACACTTAATGTAAGGTAACTTCTTACATGCACTTGATTATTTTTCCTCCCCTCTGAAGTTCCCTGTTACTCATTAAATTGTGACATGGGTACAACAATAAGCAAATCCCAATTCTTCCTTGTTTGTGGGTCACACAGAAGAAGATGGGCAGGAGGAAACCTCCTGCCATCTGGTATCACTGGTGGGATCTAAACAGATGTAAAGATGTGAAAGAAAGCTACTTCTTTATGGACCACCTGCAGAAACGCAAAGCATAGTGTTTATGCATCTGCTGGGCTTGCAGGATTCACACCTTTGGGCCACCAAGTTTTCCTTGCCAAGGATAAAGGTACAGAGCATGGGACTGAACTTGCTGGTTTGCAGTATCCTGTTCTCAGCAGCAATTGCAAGATGGTTTCCCATAACAGTGTCTTCCCAAAATATCTAAGTCTTACCCAAGTCTGCATGGATGGTTCTAATGTGCTTAGGGAGAACCATTTCTAAAGTTCAGGCTCATGAGAAAGAAAACGTTCTGTGTTCTCCCATAGTGCATGGTTTTGGTTATTTTCCAGAATAACAACCCCAAATATACATTTTTTTTTTCCCTTCCATTGCCCCTGCCCGCAGCTCAAAGCTTTGGCATCGACCACAGCATTCATTCCCATGTACTGTCCACGAGCTGCAACTCGTAATCTTCACACCAAATGAATTTCTGTTTATAGCCCCACAGTAAGTCATGATGAGAGGGACTTCCCACCTTCAAAAATAAGCATCTGCCTCAAGCTCTGATTTTCCATTTAATATCTAGGAAAAATATAGCAACAGGGCCATGGTATCAAAAATACATGACAACTTTTTTCCACAATTTATGCAGAAACTACCCAAACATGGTACATAAGCTTCTGTGAGGGGCTTTAGGTTGGCAAACAGATAAAGACCACAGTGGGACAGATTTCCCAAATGGACTAAGTCTACACCCTTCTCTTGGCTTCATTCACATAGTGCAAGTCTGGCCTGAGACATCTAAATCACGCGCACCATGATCAGGAGCTAAACAAGAGCCTGCAATTCCCGTTAGTATTTCTTGTAATGGGGATCTTGGCTGGAACTGACCTATCTTGGTGCTTCCTGAAGCATGAGTAATACTGGAAATCAACATCAGGAAAAAACTTCTTCAGGATACAATCATGCACATACCTACTTTGGTACGTTGGGCACACCTTTGCAGAGAGCCTGGCTCATTTTGCTGGGGAATGAATAAAACATTGAATTTCTAGTTTTCAGGATGATGTTTTGTGCATGTAGATGACAGCACAGGCAAAATATCAAACCAATCGTTTTATCTGGCTGGTGAAGAACGAGGCTTGCAATGTCCAAAGTAAAATATATTACCCTTTGGAAAGACCACATCAGAGCCGACAGACAAAACCGATCTAAACTGCTTATCAGCTGTGCTTGGAATAAGACCAGAGCACTTCTGGATCAGAGGCCTTTCTTTGCCCGTACATCACATCATCTGTGTCATCAGCCACTCCACCGCAAGCTCCCAGCGAGGCTCGCCGTCGTTCCCCTCCATCCACCGAGCAAAGCGCCGAGGCCCAGAGGAGGAGGATGAGAAAGCATCTGAGCTTCTTTGCCGAGTGTTTCCTGTTTCGGTTGTTTCTTTGTCTTGAAAAAAAGAGAAGAAAGAATCTGTCTGGAATGTCATGTATAGAGACTCTGGCTCTGAACCGGCTGCAGTGCTCCTATTGAGCTCCAAGCACCCCTGCGCTCAATGGCCTTTTATCTCCCGATCACTGACATGACAGGAACTGCGGTTACCATGTCACCGGCGGCTATTGCAGGCTCAGAGGGATCAGGACCTTCAGCCACAGCTTATGGACTCAATACATATTCACAGAGTCCGCTGAGCTCCATGATCGCTCAGACCCCGCCATGTAATGTTGGGAATGCAGCTACCTCCTCCAGCACAGCATTTACATTCTATAGCATACACAAAATCTAAACATTTGAGCTTTTTTTAAAAAAAAAAATAGTTTATAAGTGTTAGAGGAAACAATTTAAATTTCCACTAATTTATTTTGTGGGTGTTTAGTGAGCCACAGTTTTGCAAGAGCACTGTGAAATCACTGACAAATTAATTGGGTCTGCTTTACCTGCTCTGGCAAACAACTCTCGGTTGAAATTACTCAGATGCTTGTTTTTTTTCAACTGTGAGTTTTGTTTATTCTAGGGTTGAATGTTTGAGCTTGTCAGTTCCCTGCAGTTGGCTAAGTCATCTGGTGGTGGTCCCCAGTCGGAGCTTATGAGCAGGTTGCTGATGCAAGTGCCAAGAGAAAGCAACTGGGCAAATTTGCCTTTTGCAGCCCTTTGGGGTACCAAAACTCCATCACATGAGTGATGCTGAAGAGAACTCAAAGAAACGTCAAGCTGGACAGAGTGAACTGGTTAGAAAATCCCAGTGAATATCCACAGAAAATATACTCTACTGTGTATCCAGCTGCAATTTGTGTACCCATTGCCTGCTTTGGGTTAAAAGCTCTCTTCTGAATTAAAAGCAGATATTTTCCCAAGAGTTCACAAGACCCCCACAATCGTTTCTGCATCGAGACGACAGCAAGAGAGCCCTCAGCTTTCCCAGCACTGTCTTACGGTTTCCTGGGAGGGAAGGGATGTGAAAATTTCCCCAAGCCAGCTACAATCATTTCAAAAATTTGCCCTGGTATTTTTCAAAAGATATTTAAAAGGATTAGTTCCCTCGCTAAGGATAAAAGAATCGGGGCGTGGGCGTGGAAACATTGCAAGCTTTTCTTTATAGGAATTCAGCTCCTACTAACCCAAATTTTCACTCCTTTCCCATTGTATTCCGCGGAAAACTAGCCAGCGGGCTTCGTCTGAAGACGAAAAGTGGTTGGGCTGGGGGCGATGGGAGCCGAAGGGGCCCCCGCCCCGTTACCGGTGCCCGC
>VWZK01020899.1:552928-834217 GCA_013396935.1 Baryphthengus martii | reverse complement strand
GCAAAAGTCTTCTTCATTGGTGGCACGTGGGCAAATATAGTGGAAATAATTTTTCTCTTACAGGAAGGAAATTCAGCTATCATGGGCTTTTCTGTTATGATGATGAGTGGATCTGAAATATAAAACTCGCCAGGCGTTTGCTGTAAATCGGGACAAACCCATCTCTTCAGTTAACAGCGTAGAAATTTCAGTGGCAGTGCCGCTCTGGGTGTGTGTGTGTGTGCGCTTGTGCACGTCTGCCTGTATGGCGTGTGGTTGATGTGGGACTGGCACCACCACTTTTTTGGAAAAAGGAAAAAAGAAGTTGTTCTTGCCTTAAAACAGAAGATATCCGCCAGTTAGAGCGGCTCTAGCACCACCGTGCTGTTGAGATTTGGCAGGAGAGCGACTTTCGCTTCGTTTTCCTGCCAAACTCGGCCACTTAATGAACATTTCAAACTTCTCAGCTTGCACGTGCTCGGCTGATGTTTGAGGGGAAAAATCTCGTCCTCGCAAAGCTGTCCTGGGCTTCTCCCTGCTGCGTGGGGGCCACTCTCCCACAACCGCTACCCATGACGAGTCTGTCCCTCAGGGAGGTGGAGGGGGGCACGGGTAAGAGAGGAATTGCTCTGTAATTGCAGCTGTATTTTCAGGAGGGGAGTGATCTTGGCAAAGACTGCGTGTCTGCCTGAATTATCTCGCTCTGTACTCATGGGAGGGGGGTAGGCGCTTGCAGAGAGCTCCTCTGTCCCCTTGACGCATAGATACCTGTAGAATAGAGTAGAAAAGAGAACAGGAGACTTCCATATTTTGGGGAGGCAGTAGCAAAGTTTGTGCGCCCTCTCATCCGCACAGCAGAAGACAACGTGCTCTCCCACACACAAGTACTTTGTTAGCTTTAACTACTGGGGTCTCTTCAGTAATTCCAGGGGTTCCAGCCCTGCTGGAATTTGCTTCCAGCTATTTAGTGGATTTTTGTAGCTTCATTTTAATGTAGTTTTTTTACGTCAAGGATATCACACATGTGTGTGCGTGCAAACTGTATTTAAAAATGCTCGGGATATACCAAAATTATCTTTGCGACTTTAATTCTCTTTCCAGCCTTGCTCCCATCTTCTGTGTTATGATAGTCTTTCATTAGACCATCTACAATTAAAGACTTGCTTGTGGAATGAATCAGGATTGTGTGGTAACAGATGCCATTGTCCAAGGATCTCTACCCCACTTCTGGTAGGAGTGGAAAGATGAATGGTGAATGAGGCAGGGGGGTTGTCGAAAGAGGAAAAAAAATATTAAAGGCTGTTCAGACGTACACTAGAGAATTAGCACTTTCAGTGCTTCTGCCAGAGTTATTCCAGGCAAGTTACTTAAACCAAACTCTTCATGAGTGGTCACTAACTAAATGTTCCTCATATTCTGAGCATCTGAATTGAGACCCAGGGGTCTGACTGAAATCCTGAGCAGTCACAGTCGCAGTAGAAGCTCAGGAGAGCTCCAGTATAGAAAAGTCATTGTAGTGCTCTGGAAAATGAAAAGCCTTTGCTGTGCCTGGTTGCACTGTCCCTGTAGCCATGGATCCTTCAGCTCACCTTTTCCTTCCTTGCTTCCCAGACCAAGGGAAAAGGAGGGAAAGGTTGTCCCTTCCGTTTGTTGGGAAGCAACAAAGATCGATTCCCATTTGTGATGTGCCTAATAACCTTGAGAGTGCCACAGCAAAACAGATGAGGACATTGCCGATTTTGCCGCTGCAGTGGGCCTGGGAGCCCACCATTACCAAATTGCTTCTCAGGATCAGACCAACCCCTTCCTTGCACTGGCCGAGGCCAGGGCAGGCACCCTGCGGTGGAAATACGAGCGTGGTCGTATCGCTACAGGCTGTGTCATCGTGCACATGCATGAGGGGAGGTAACATTGCTCCATTTACCGTAATTCTGGCTTTTTCTCACTTTTGAGCACTCACCTTGCAGGAACATCAAGTCTCCTTTATCTGTTGTGTGAGTAAGAAACATTGCTATGCACCCCCCAGCAAAGAAATGCTTTTCCTAATGGTCCTTTGAGGCAGAACGCGCCGCCTTAGTGGCTTGTTATTAGGAGGAAAACTTGGAGGCGCAAATGTTGATCTTTTACTGCACAGCAGTTTATGGTTGGATGAAAGGTTTCTGAAAATAGGTTTGATTTAAATAAAACAACTATCTCCACTTTAATTTTTCATGTGTGAACGCTTCAGAGAGCGCTTCTGTAAACTTCATTACTACGCATGCCCTTGCGTGCCAAATTAAGTTCCAGGATCTTTGAAATTAGGCATCTGTTATCTCTTGCTAGGGTTTACTTAAGGAAAACAAGAATTCAAAACATGAATGCTCACAATCTTTACAAAAATACTGATGTTTACAGCTTGACCTTTACTTTCTAGTGTTTACCTAAGGGCTAAGTATTTGAAATTATGCTTTGGCTTATAAATGTTTATCGTCTAATAGGAATGATATCAGAGCTCTTACAAAAATAAGAGTTCCATGGAATTATTTGACCAAAAAAAGAACCCCAGTGGGGTGTGAAAAGGGCCAGCAAGAGCTATAGTGTGGCTCTAAGCTTATACTTTGTCTCCCTTACCACCAGTATCCTGCTTTTCCAATTTCCTGAGCACCTCAAGTTGCTGTCATTCTCTGTAGAAAATGCTGGGATCTCCTCTTATTGGAAAAAGTGATGCTTTTCAACGTACCTTTGCCACACGTATGCAGGAAGTCAGTAGGAATTCAGTTGAAGACGAATGGCTCAAAGTGCCTTTACTGTGTCCTTTTCTTTGCTGATGTGAGCGTACTAAGATGATGTTTGGATTCCTTTGCCTTTGGCAAGGACAACTCTGAGTCAGTATTTCACAGGTTTCTTGTATCATTTCTGTTTATTGATGAGCTTATTGCCTGTCTGCTCACTCAATTTCTTTTCCTTCTTTCTATTTCTTTCCCTTTTTTTCACTCAGCTTAAAAACAAACTCTTCATCCCTCTCTCTCCCTGTGAGCAGCACCCATGTATTTCCAAATACAATACAGCTACAGAGCTCAGCATGGTGGTTGACTCTGGACAGCCTGGTGAACCTGAGCTTATTTCAGACCACACCCACGATCTGGCCTCTTGCTGTGGCAGAACAGAAGCTTATGGGAACAGGCTGGTTTGCTGCAGCAGCATTTTTTATGGCCCTAATGCACCATTAATGTACAGCAGGGCCACCGTATAGAGGGAAGGACTAAAATTCATGCAAAGGCAGCCAGTTCGGTTTCTGCTCTCTGGACCTCAGATGTTCATGTCTTCTGTGACGGGGTGGGCTTCTGAAATGCTCTTGAAGCAATTGTGGATTTTAGGGTAGCTGGCTTGGCGGGTTTTCTTGGGTTGCTTTGGGTTTTTTGATTTTTACTTTTTCCCAGCTGCATATATCAGGCTCTGCATGTTTTTTAACTGTAATCTTGCTCCAGTTATGAACTCTGTGATCTTAATTAGCTGCTCTCTGATTAACTTGCTGTGGAGAGGATTATATTTACGTGAGGTGGCAATTTTTCCTGAAGTAGAGGGCACTCCCTGGTTTACTTTGAGACCAGCAGGCACTGCTTGGCTCCTGGGATCAAATACACCAAGGTTCTTTCTGCGCAGCTTGCCTGTGCCAATATATAACATTTGGTGGGTCAATGAAAGTGCATGCCGCAGGTATAAATGCTACTGTTCTGATTGAATTTTTTTGTACTGGATTTTTTTCACTGATACATTTGGCTACAAAAGCCACAAGTGACTGCTGAGCCATGCCCAGACGTGCCGTGGAGCTCCATTCGGGTGGCGTCCACAGACTTAATCACTTTGCTCTGATCAGGGAGAAACATAGTTTGAACACATGTCACTTGTGGATGAGAAAGATGGCCAAGCTGAGCTACGGAAAGCGCTGGATCAGTGGGAGCACCTGCAATGGAAAGCATGTTGATAGCAAACCAGGGAGATGTCAGGGGACAAAAAGCTGTTGTGAGAACTGAGGTAAGGGGGACAGGGTGCTTTGCTTAGCTCTTGCTCTTGGTCTTGGGCTGCATAATGTTTCTTCTGACCTGCTCCTTCCCTTCTTCCGATTTCTCTGTGTGGCTTGATTTGCCCAGCCAGAGTAAATGGGAACACGTCCAACTCCTGCTTCTTGGAGATCATGGCCCTTGTCGCTGCCCAGAGGAGCAGCATGGGCCACAGCAGTGCTGATCCTGCTGGCCTGCGAGATCTCTGCACACTCCTGGTGATGCCAGGGCAGCTCTCAATCCCAGTCCCAGGGGTTATCTTGACTAAGCAAACTTTTCTGCTGTTGGGGTTGCTGAGCATTTGTATAACGTAATTATCACAAAGCTCCTGCAAGCCTGGCTGGGTGAGGAGTGCATATGAATTTCCAAAACCTTGGAGAGACCTTTTCCTACGCTATTCTTTTATTTTCTTTCTCTCCCCAAATTTATGGCAAGAGAATTAAATGTGAAGCAGGTTAACAAGTTTTCTGCCAATGCCTCTGGCATTAGCTATGATTCATTAGCCCAGCCTTGAAGAGATCTTCAGAGGTCCGATCAAACCTATTCAAAGTCTTGTTTTGAAAGGCATACAGGAATAGGGAGAGAGAGGTTCTTTGCAATGTAACGCCTTCCCTTGCTCTTCAGGAGCAGGGTTGAACAGTTCTGTTTTCTGCCTGCCTTTGAAGTTAGTTTTTTAATGTGTATTAAATAGTACTCAGCCACATATTCTGATGTGGATGGGTTTGCAGAACTGGTGGTGAGGAAGACAGGCACTCCTCTGTCCTGTCTTCCTCCCTGTGTAGCCTTATGCTATAGAGGAAGAGCAAAGTGCACATAAAATAGAACTTTTTGAATTCAGTTTGCATTTTTTCCAGTTGTTCCCATACCATGTATGATAAACAGCCACTGCAATTCAGAGGAAGAATCGCAGAAATAGCATTTTTAAGCAACCCTCAGTGTAATTCTTCCAGCCTCTATGTATAGATGTAAAATCAAACTCTCTATTTTCTACACCAAACACTCTATTATTCTACACCAAAAGGTGTAGAATAAGTAGAAATGCAAATGTAATTCCTTAGATTACACATTTGTCAGAGTGAGCACCAACAAATCTTCAGAGGTATTGAGTTAGATTCTAATCTCAGTTACGAGAGATGTGACTCCAGTGGTTTTGGTAAAGCTGTTCCTAATGGCTACTGACCACTTAGGACAGAATGAAGCCCAGCCTGTTTTACCAGTATTTAATTCAGGATGATACGTATTAATAGATGATGACAATGCTAATTTGGTCTGGGTGCTTGAGATGGGCTATTGACGTGCCAGCTGGAATTGTCCGGGCACAGGAAAAGCAGAAATCCTCAGTTTTAAGAGAGTCTGCAGACTATCAGGCTGGACTCATGTGTTTATTCTAGGAATTATGTTCTCTAGGTTACGTGCAAACTCTTTTTTGCTCAGTTTGGAGGAATTCCTGTTGCAGATCAGTGGCCAGAACGTGGATTCAGGATTTGCCTAGAGACATGCTTGACAGTGTCTAGCTTGCTTTGTCCCTGGTCTTTTTGGTGTATTTCAGCTATTTTTCCTCTGCTTCCCACTTTGTGGTTTCCAAGTGCTTCCTCTTTTCAATGGCCAGTGGCAGATGATTTTCTTTTTCTCTCTTTTGAGCTAACTGATCAGCTGAGCAAAGAGAAAGTGTAGGCACTGATGGACTACTCCTCTTCAGCTAAAGTTACATATCATCTGTTAGGAAACCTGTCCAAGTTAAATGGCTGTTTATGTGGAGTGGTTGAATTTCGCAGCTTAGTGTCTGAATAGGAGCATTATTTTTTATTTATTTATTTTTTTCCCCATGCAAACATTCCAGTACTTCTTTCTGGTTTACCCACCTTTCCAAACAGGCCATTGTCCAGTCTTATCTCTGAAACCACTGTCAGATAACACTGGACAATGCGCTGGTACAGTACGGACATTGGTCAGTTAATTATCAACTCCTCTATCAATATCTTTTTAACAAGGGAACTTGTCTTAATGGGATGACTGGCTAGGAAATTAGCTTGTTTCCGTCTTCTGTAAATGCTGTTACTGGTTTTATGTTGATGACTGCACGTTTTGGGCTAGATTTTGACCTTAATGTACATCCAGGCTGAGCAGTGCACTTGTTATGTGCTGATAGCTGTTGCCTGATGCCCTGGATGGCAGCCTTTCTTTCACCATGCAGTAGGGAAAGAAAAAGAAAAGAAGAAACCGCAGCCACCCACCAAAACACCTCCAAAATACACCAAAAAAAACCCAAACTTTAAAATATATATATTCCATGAAGACATTGGATTTATATGCCATTGGAGGGTCCAATACAGAGCAGACATTTCAAGTTTGTAAACTGTGTGCTGCAAAAAGCAATCAGAATTCAGGCCCTGCCATCCAAGATCAAGGCTGTGTGGCCAGTGATGAGCTGCATGATGGAGACAGCAATGGCCAAACCACCAGGGACTGTAACAACACAGATTTACTATTTTTTTTTTTTTTCTAAAATGTGGGTTTTCTCTGCTTTTCTCAAGCCTACATTGTGCTGGCATCACTCTGTGATAGGTGATAGGGTCTCTTAAGAAAGAGGGGCCTGCATTTACTCTGGGGGAAATTAGACTGTTTTGCTGGCACTGTTGCCCTCCCTAGACTTTCTTGCCTGCGGGGAATCTTGTTAGATTAGTGGTACAAAATGAGAACTCCTGGAGTTGGAGACTTGCTGGTGAACGAGCTCTCTTGTTCATGGCCGCATATGCTTTTCCAGTGTGTTACCTGTTTATCCAGATGAATTACACTCCTGAACTAGCTCTAGGGCAAAGGAGGTTGTGTTAGCTTTGAACTAGTGCAGTTTTCTCACCCTCAAAGTGATGTAGTTCATCTCGTTTGAACCTTAGCAGAGGCTTTTAATACTAGCAAAAATCCAGAAGGAAATCCCAAACCCAGCGTTTTGGTAATTCATCTAAACAGCCACGATAGGTGATGTTCCACCTGCCTGGTGAAGGAGGAGCCCAGGAAAATCCACTTTGAGGCAGAGAGGGTTGTAGAGGCTCCTGGTTTGTATGTGGGACTGACTGGAGAAAGCAACGAGCAACATATCAGCTCTGAACATGCCATTTGTTTGCAGGGAGACTCTGGAATCCTGCTTCATTGTCACAGCGATGAGTCTTCTGCCCTGTACGGATGCTCCTTGCAGTTTCTGTCCTTCTGTGAGCTTTCCTTAGGTTTTGGGTGAAAGGCAACGTATGTTATACCTACATCCATTTACTGGTTGGGGAAGAAGCCCAAAGCTCTTAGTAAAGAGTTTTCAAACTGAGCTCTATTCAACTGCATTATAAGCAAATTTAGATGTCATTGCTAGACTGGACACAATCACATTTCAGCCCAAGGTTCTGCTCATTGAGTTTTACTCGTTGACTTCTTTTGAATCCATGCTGAATTCCAAGCAGAATTTACATCGCTTTGATCATCTGGTCATTCATCCACCACACTCCTCTCTTCCCATTTCTAACTTGCTGCTGAACTCTGTAGTTTCATGATAGTGCCATAAGAGTGTGAGCCTCGTTACTGCACTTGCAGGTGAATGCTGCTTTCTCTGCTGTGCTGTGCTTGGTTCAGCCGTGCCAGGCGGCCCCTGTCAGCAGAGGGATGCTATTTTACCTGGTAGACAGACTGCACCGTCTATCAGCATGCTTCCTGTTGCTGAGAATTAAAAAAAGCTCTGTGCTCTGGGAAGCAGATGGCCACCTCTCCACCCATCCTCTCAGGTATGGGGAGACAGCCAAAAACTGGCTTAAAAGAGCAAAGCGTAACCTGTTCAAAGGAGAACAGAAAAGGAACATTTTTCAAACAGCTTAATGAAGCACTTGTTAAGGACTGCCAGGGACAGATTTCCATTCTACACAGGATATTCATTAGAAAAGTAAACACCCTCCAGCACCTTTTGGAGGAACAAAGCAGCTTGCATTTTATAACGAGGTGTTAATTTAATGAAGGGGGGGACTGGTGGAGGAGCAGGAGGCACCTCACCGAACGACAGCCACCTTTTCATGGGAGGACAGGGCAGCTGCTCTGTCCTGCTTTGCTGGGTGCTGGAGGAAGACTACACAGCAGGCAGGAACGGTGCTGGGCTGAGCTGGGGGGATGTGGAGGTTGTTGGCCGACACGTGGTTGTTGAATCGAGCCTCTCCTGAACCAAGTCTCTCAGCTGAAGAACCAGGTCCCCTCAAGGCTATGGTTTCAGGGTAAGCTTCTGGGCATTTGATTTTTTCATGTACAGGGATTGCTGGGGTGTGTAGTTTCAATGCAGCTCTTCTGTACAGCTTTGGGAGTTGAGGATCTTACAGCTTCCACCTTTGCTGCCCCTGGGCAGGGACTTGAAAACCCATGTGAGTGGGAGGTTCCCCCATGCTCCTGCTCTATGCCCTGCGCCAGGACCTGGAGTACTGGGACTTCCTGAGTCTGCTGTCAGGGTCCCCAGTGCTTATTGTGACCCCAGGGCAGGGTAAAGCAGCAGGTACTCAAATGTCAAAAGAGCCAGCTATTTATTTATTTCACAAGGAAACAAATCCTGTGGAAAGGTTGCACATGTTTTTCTCCTTAAAATGAAACAGAAAATCCTGAGTAATTTCCTTTCTTTGGGGAATTGTCTTTCTGAAGCTGGTCTCACGCACAGAGACGCTCATGAAATGCCCCACCTTCTTGCAAAGTAGAAGTGTGGCGGTTCAACCACCGCCGCTCAGGTTTGGCTGTCAATGCTTTTGTGACTTGCTGGCTAGAAAGAGCTGGTTCTAGGGCTAAGATGTGTTCACCAGTGGGGTCAAAGGTAATCTGTGTGCTCCCAGGACTAGCCAGATGTCACAGAGGGAGACATGGGAGGTGAGGAGGGCGAGTTTTTCTGCATCTCCTGCCAGGACTTTAGCCTCAAGCCTATCCTTTATTTTCATACATGTGTGTTTCCCACCAGGAAAATTCTACCAGAGATTTCAACCCGCTCAGTTGCTCCCTGTGGGGACAGGGCCAAAGCTAACCTGCCCTCCCAGCGTCGGGAGAAGGGGAACGACCCTGCTGCTTGGCCAGGGAGGAGGTTTAGGAGTCAGAGGGAAAGCATATGACATGAGGCCAAGTCTTATTTAATGATACTATCCTGGTTTTGATTAGAGCGTATGGCAGGATGGAGGAGAGAGCAAAAATAAAGCCACAGGAGAAATTCTGGTCATGAACCTATATAATCAGTCTGAAGGTTGGCACAAATGAGGTCATTTCTCATGTTTATATTTTTATGTGCATTGTACGCTTCCCCGGTCCTCCTCCTCATGTCACTGTGATGTGAAGGGAATTTCCTGCGCGCACAGTATTGTTGTTGCAGGGCTTTTGTGAACATAAACCGCTTCAAGTGGCAGGGAGAAATAATACTCTCTTCTGGCAGTCAAAACACAACGTTAGGAAAACTCCCACTCCCTCAAATCATTTTACTTCTGGTTACTTGCTGAATATTTTAGTAGAAGATTAGAAGGAGAAGTGGCCACATTTAGCAGCTGCTGACACATTTGAGCACTCTCAGTATGCAGAGGTCAGCTCTTACGCGCTGTAGATCAGACGGACTTTGCTGCCGCCTGGCCCTGCTATGGCAGCTGAGGAGGAGGCTTGTGGAGTAGGAGCGGGTGGAGCCCTCCTCTTCTAGTATCTTATAGATTATCTATGTGATCTACAAGCAAAAAAGCAAGTGGGAAGGGTGAGTTTTTTTCCTCACAGTTTCTCACCTTTAGGTGTGTGCCACTCGTGATAGCAGGACAAGCTGAAAACACGTGTCCCCTTTGGCTTCCAGAAATAGAAATATATGTATTTCTTTGGCTGTAGAATAAAAAAATCCTGGTATGTGCTGGGAGTGAAGGGTGATGAGGCGCAAGGTCTGCAACCAGCATTCAGGTGCAGTCAGCCACAGGGTCCTTGTGTGTGGGCCAAATCAGGAGTGATGCAAAATGGCTGGAATATTCCAGCAGAGTCCGATTGAAAGCAGATGGGCAAAGGAGAATCACCACCCCCTCATTCCTGCCCACAGTCATTTAACTGAGAGCAACCCCAAGGCTGCTGCCATAGGCACATCTTCCCTCTTCCACCACCCCCTGGCAGCGCATCTCTTTCTGCAGTTGTTGTCAATTTGGCAGCACAGAGGTGGTGCCTGGGCTCTGGCCAGAAGCACAACTTTGCTTCCTATACATACTGCTGATGTCCCACCTCAGGCTCTGTGATCAGGCAGGGTGGCTGTCACCAGCCAGGTGACAGGTGTGGGGCAGCGCTGTGGTCCAGCAGCCAGCCCTGAGAGCAAACCGGTGGTGCCCCAGACACAGTGATAACGCACATCTTCTAAAATTACACTTGGAAGAGGCTTCAGAGTGCAAAAAAACAACAACAGAGAAAAAAAAAAAAACAACACTAAACAAAAAGCCAACCCTCGTGTAAACCCCAGGGGTGGAGGAATAGAAGTGCCAGAAAACATTTCTATTGGGCTCCCTTGATATCAACACAGATGAAATGGATCCCCATACTTCCCTCCAAACCGCAGGCTCTAAAGTGGATTCCAAATCCCATCCCCACTCTAATTTAAGGGCCTCCCAATTAGACCGTTGGATGCCTTTCAAAGCTTTGTATGAATTGGAGATTATGCATCTAGCAGCAGAGGCTTGTCTCCTCGCTGGAGCAGCCACCAGCCGTAGCTCGCTGCCCAAGTAACCTGGGCTCTGACAGGGAAATGTCAGGGCCAAACGCGATATCCAGGTGGCCCACACAGGGTGGCTCTGGTCCCACTGCCCCATGGTCGGTATCTGCTCCAGCCATTCAGCAATAGAAAATCCTCGGTGCTGCCAAGGGGCTGGAAGCAGCAGGGCTGTGAGAGTGAGCGATTTCTCTGGTGTGCTGACCGAAGTGGAAAAAATCTCAGGAGGGTGAAAAAAAAAATAATTCTTTCAGGTTGATTTGAAATGTATTTGCTGTTCTTCCTCTTCCCTCCACCCCTTAACTGGCAATCAATAAAAAACTCATCACAGAACGTGGCACAAATTCAAATAGTTTTGGTCAAGCTGTATTTTTCATAGTTAAACATTTTTATTGTTGTTGCCTAGACCAAGGATTCTCCTGTATTTTCCTAAGAAATAATACAGTCCCAGGTGGTGGAAGCATTTTGTGGGAGAAGGAAGAACTGGAAACTTTTCATTCTTTTGCGAACCTCAAGCATTTTGTCCCATCCCTCTTGCATCCTCCCTCGTATGTGTTGTTCCTCCAGGAGCTGCGCCCACACCTCAGAGGCTAATGGGCAATTCGTGTTGTCTGCAGGACTGAGCTGTGTGAAGGTGGACATGGAAAGATGTCCCTGTGGGAAGTGGAGGAAGAGCTACAAGCACAGCCACCTTCCAGCATGTACTGGAGGGTAGGTTGATGGCTGACTCACTTAGCAAAGGGGCTCCAAGGGTGACTGGAAAAGGCCACCTAAAAGTGGCTGGTGGTGTTGGGTGGCCACTGGGATCTTGTGTTTCTCCTGTTACTCACCAGCTCTGTCATTTCCCATCTGCTCTCCACATGGGTTGCGACTGCTGGGCTGTCAGATCCTGAGCAGAGGCTGGGGTCTGTCCCAGTCTGCTTGGATATCAGGAGCTGCCACTTGTGGTACTTTAGATTTCTAAAAAAAAATGAACCAAAACAGCTAGAAGATAGATAGTTTTGTTAAGCTTCGTATTGATGGAAATGAGATCGTTGTCTTAACTTTAAATATTTGCTGCCAGGCTTCTGTGCCTAGATCAGCTCATTGCATTGGCATTAACTGGCTTCAGTGAGTGGATTAATTAAATAATTAATGACTAAGTGATGAAGATGATGGGAAGTAATTTACTCAGGCATCTCCACATGAGTTGGGGTCTGGACTTCCCAAGGAGCTACAGAGAGTCCTGAGTGGTTCTGCCAACCACAGCAGATTCCTCACTTTTTGGACCAGTTGATGTGTCCTGAACACAGGGTTCGATTACAGCAATTGTTTTGGTTGGGGTTGTTTTGGTTTTTGTGCAGCTCTTTAAAATCATTTTTTCGTGATCAAATGCCCTATTTGGCATAGCTGAAATTAGCACAACCTTTTTTGGTTTTGGCACAGGAGCAGAGCACTTACAGGATGGCTAATTTGCCTCTAATGCCAACTGCTTTAAACTGCTGAGCCTTGAGGGATGGAGGACAGAACCGAGCTTTAAGTTGTCTTTTTCTCATGCACAGGAATAGCCCGTTTTTATCAGTCTTCCCTTGAAACATGAGTATTTTTCTTTGAATAAAACAACAGGCAGGAAAAAAAAAAACATAAAACCCAAAGGATTAATTTGTGTCTCTTTTAATGTAAAAACCATGACATCACCATTAAACTGTCAAATTATCCTCTGTTTAATTTCTGTATAAATTTTAAAACTTTCTGCAGACAGCCAATAAACATCAAGGTGATAGGACTTGTTTCTGCTTCCATTGAAGTTGGTGGCAAACCTCCCATTTCTTTCGGTGTGTAGGATCAAACCCCCAGCACATAAATAACCAGGCACTGAAGGTGCTCTGTGAGTCTTCTGTCCATATCTCTCCCTTCCTCTCAGAAAACTTCTGAGGTTGGGCCCAACATTGATCTCATGCACAGGCTGGGAGCATCTTTCTTTCTTTCCTTTTTTTCTTTTTCTTTTTTTTCTTTTTTCCCCCCTCTTCTCTGCAGGTTTTGATCTCTCCCTTTGAAATGGAAGCAAATTCCCTGCAGGGTACTCTGTGATCACTTGTTGGGTGTAGTCGCATGCTTTCACTTCTTGCTGTAGGTGAAATGGCTCATGTGCAACAATATTAACTCTCTGGTAGGCAGGAGGAACATGCTGCATTCCTTCTCTTTTCCGAGATGCTTAACAGAGGAGGCAGCTTCCCCCAGCCCCAGAGAAACTCAGGAAAGCACAAGTGTGTGTGGTGGACTCAGGCGGCATGATGAGAAGACGAGAAGTACAAGGAATAATGTTCTAGGAAGAGCCAGGTCTAGAACAGACCCATCTGTGTAGTTAGCCTGGGTGAGTTGGTCTGATGAGAAGATGTTACCTCTCCCTGCAAAGCCCTGCGTAATCTGACGGTTTGTTGTCAATGAGGATTTACTTGCCATAGAAGAAAATGTCATTTCCCCTCGTTTCACTGGAATGAAGCAGTTGGAGAGCAGAGTTGAAGAGGGAAATTACAGCCATGGGATAAGTGTTGGGAGAAAAAAAAAAGACTACTATTTTAACAGGAGAACTCTGGTTAGGCCCAGCCCAGAGAGGTATGTAAGAATGTGCTTGTGATTTGCTTCCAACAAAATTTTTAAGCCTGTACTTCACTATAAGCATGAGTATCCCATTGCTTAAGGTTAAGCACGTGCTGAAATACTCATCTGGAGGTAAGCCCTGGCTGGCAAGACTGAAAGAAACAGAGATCACATAATCGTCTTCCAAAGCAAGAGCCTAATCCTACCCAGTCAGCTATTTCGGGGGAGTTTCCAGGAAGGCAAAGAGGTTGCAGGAGGTGGATCTGCGTCTCTGATCTTACAGATTTCCTGGCAGGTGCAAAAGCGACTGCTCTGAACAATACCAGAGGTGTTTGCAGGATTGGCCTGAAGGCTTTGTCTGCAGCAGAAGATGAGGTTAACAGGCGACTTTAAAATAAACAAACAGCCTCGCCTCCCTCCAAAAATTTCATGAAGATGGCCCCTGTGGTTTTGGTGTGATTTTAAAAAGATTTAAGCAGGTTTGCTCTGAACTGTCACTATAAGTCTAGAAAAAAAAAAATCGGTCATCGCTCCTTTGTCTCATCTGTATTAGGGAGTCAATGTGGGCATCTCTTCTTACACCCCCATCTCTTGGATTTCCATATTATTTGAAGAAAAATACCAAGTGACACTAAGCTGTTCTTCTTTAAATGATGTTTACTTATTTAGTAGGACTTTTCACTGGAAAATTTCCAAATAATTATGCTTAAAGAATGTGTGTGTGTGTGTGTATAAGGGGGCAAACTATGCTCTCCACTTGTGAAAAAAATGCATGTGTACACACACCCAAATTAATGCTTATGGATATGAAGTGCAATTCTGAAAACTAGTTTTCTTTTAAGGCCGTGGAGATCGCTGCAACATCCATGAATGTAATACCATCTGTGTGAAACATAGGGCCATGTTTACAGCAAGCAGAGAGAGAAGCAAAGACAAAAGGAAAGAGAACAAGAGCAGTGTGGGGCTACTGCTGGTGTGGCCAAGGTCTGCTGAGGGCCGCAGGTAAGTATTTAACTAGGAGGCTGGAAAAGGAGGCTTTGGGTACTCCACGCTTCCTCAAAACTGGGTTTAAGGTCCTATTTTCATTACAAAGGCTGTTGACAAAGGCAGAGTTGATGAAGCCACTGTATTGCTTCTAACTAGTGGAGATGTGAGGGAGGTGATTGAAGTGCTTCCAGGTGTTTCTGGCTTCAGAGAAAACTCAGGAGGGTTTTCAGCTTGCTGGTGGTTTGTACACTAGACTTGGGGTTCGCCAGCACTTGCTGCCCTTCCAGGCTGCTTGGGCAGCAGATGAGTTTGTTCTGCAGCTTGCAAAAGCCCTGTGAGAGCTGACACAGCCTGGCCACCCCACAGAGATGGTTGGATCACTCTGACCACCCAAGGCTTTGCTGCCAGAGCGTGTGATGGCTCTAGGAATGACCTCTACGTGATTTCAACATCTGCTTTGGCTGTAATTTGAGAATAAAACACTTGTATGTCTCAAATAACAAGGTGGAAAAATAACACGGATGATCGTCATATGTCATTGAGTACCTTTGTAAGGCACTGGGTAATAAGCGATTCGGCGAAGACCTCGCCTTTGGATTTTCGTGGAGATGATGATCTACAGAAAAGGTAATGAGCTCGAAACAATGGAAGTTATCTACAAGTATGTTCAGGAAGGCCTGGGGCTTTCAGATGCAAATACAGAAATATATTTAACATCTTGACTTCTATTCTTTTGTCATAATACAAAGTGGAAAGACAATGTTTAGTAAATGTTTACATCTCACACAGGGGAATTTTGCAAATTGCATTGTAGGTCTTTGGGAGGAACCAGGAAAGAGGGCAGGATGTTAACAACATAAAAAAGAATAGCAATAAAACCCACCCCTAATATTAATTGTCTAAGAGGAAATGCATATATCTCTCATCAGGACATTTCAGACTCTGCTTTGCATTGCTGGAAGCCTGAGAACACTAATCGGTTTTTGGCATGGAGAAGCAAGTTCTTGCATACTTGAAACATAACTCATTTACAGTTGTTTTGATGGATGCTTGTAAGCAATATGGAGAAACTCTCAAGTCCCTTCAGTGTGCTGAGCATCGTGTAGGTCTGGCTCAACTCCTTGACGTGGCAACTGGCGGGGACTGCTCAGATTAAACACATCCGTTCATTTTTGATCTTAAGGTTGGCTGTGTTCTGCAGTGAACATCTACCAACAAGTTTCCTTGTGAATTAATAATGCACCTGAAAGGATTCTCGAAGAACCATTTGCACCAGCCCCGTGGCACGGAGCCATCCAAGTAGCTCTTCGGCAAGGTGGCAGCGGCTCGCACTTCTGAGGATCTGGGCCCTGGACATTGTGAAGGTTGACGTAGCGCTGGCAGGTTCAATGAAGAGGGGTGCCTAAGTGCTTCAAGGCAGCCTGGGGAGGAAGAGCTGCAGCCTACTTATCTTCCTTCTTGAAACAGCAGCTGAGAGCCATCGTGCTGGGGTCAGGTGCACACTCAAAAGCTGGGCAGCGACATCACGGGACATGGGTGACAGGGGAAAGCATGGGCTGTCCTGTAAAAATCAACCACGGAACTCTGTGTGCGTATCTGTGCATACGTGTGTGTATGGAGCGAGGTGGAACAACAGGTTTGTGGCTGCAGTGGAATCCTTCATCGCTGGCCAGTGCCAAGCATGGTGTAAAAGCCTCAGTTGTTGATGTTATACACTTAGGTGTGAGGCTTTGTCCCTTGTTTCAGTTTCTCCCACAGACTGCTCTCCAAAGATAAGTTTGAAGATGAAGATTAGCTACGTGACACTCGCTCTTGTGGAGAGTGATTTCTTCTCCCCAGATCTCAGCCCATTTTTCCTGGTGCCCAGAGAGCAAAGCTCTGAGCACAGTGGTCTCCATGGGCAGTTTCTCTTAGTGATGGAAGCTGTTACATTTCTGTTGCATGATTTTCACTACGTGCTGAGTAAAATTCTATGAGGTTACAATCAGTAACATTTTGGTTACATCACATTGTTGGGAGGATAAGGAATGAGGTTATAAACTGTGTGACTGTCAAGGAGTCCTGCAGGTAACTCACGGTCTGGCTTTGGATGCAAAGGATGCAAAGATTTCTACAGGAAGACTGGAAATCCACTTGTGGAGGTACAGATGCCAAATGCTTCAGAGCCAGATTTTTTCTTTCCCATAGGCTACCTAAGTGCCTGTGTGCCTTTCTCCTTCCAGGTAAACCAGAGACATGGTTTTGATTTTCCTTTGCAGTGTAGCTCTCATGCTCTTTTCGTAGCCTACTTACTCCTGTGAAACCCTGCAGAGTACGTGCCAGTAGTTAGATAGTACCTAATTTCTCCTTCCAGTTTTTCTCTCGCTGTCTCTTTCTACTCCTTCCTTTCCTTTCCCTCCTCTCCCTTTCCTTTCACCTGTCTTCCTCTGAGCATCCATCCTCCCTCACCATGCACGGCTGCCCAACTCTGTCATTCATTGTGCCGCACATCTCTCCTGAGAGCTGGCAGGAGAACTGCAGGAGTCTCTTCCTGCTCCACCCTGGCAGGAGCTTTTGGAGCCCTGCAGGGAGCTGCAAACTTACTGCTCGCTGACTTGTAAGGGCAGGTGAGGTGCTCTAAACTCCACCAAGCAGTGAGGAAGGTAGAGGACCTGCTTGCTGAGAGGCTTTGCAGAAGATAGGTCTGGAGTGAAGGAAACCTCAGAGCAGTTGAGAGTGTGCAGGAGGCTTGGGCTGAAAGTTCTGAACACTGCTTAGTGGGTTTGCCTTCTTGTTTAAAATGATTGGTGCTTTGGCACTTGAATCAGTATTGAAAAAAAAAAAAAAGAACACCATACAAAGGTTGTCGCCAGCCTTTGTCTGATTTTCACATTCGTTATGGTGTTACCCTTATCAAGAAGCTTTCATCACGTCAACCCAGGACAAAACCTGGACGTGTGCACAGAGTCCAGCTTCCACAATCAGTCCTATAACATGGAGGAAGAATTGGGCTGGAGGAGAAAGGCCTGTCTAGCAGCTGCTGCCCGTAAAGTAGCACTGCAGCCTCTTGGCTATACCAGGTTCTTGGCAAGTTCTGGCGGCCCTGTCAGCCCACCCGTGTCCGTGGTGCTTCTCAGCCTCAGGAGACAAGCTGAAGAGTTTACTAAAGGACCTCTTTTGCTAAGTGGGAAGCTACAGGATAAGAAAAAAACTAACTCGGCAGTTTTCTGAGGTGCTAATGCCCCATCTCCACAAAGGTTAAAAAAAGGTTAAAGAGTAACTATAATTTTCTTCTCCTCCTTCACTCCCTCTTCTCTTGCTTCTGCTCTTTTTTTCCTCTTGTTGACAAAAGAATATAAATTATTGAAAAAATCCCAAAACCATCAGAGAGGAAGAAAGAGATGAAAACTTATAGAGTCCCTTTACTCTTATTTGAATAACAGCAAAGGCCTAGTTTAACTGTTTGGGGTTTTTTTCATGAGTTTGCAAAAAAACTCCCCTGATACAGTAACAGGATAGTAAAAAATGTAATTAGTAATAGAAACGAAGTAAAATTCTAATAGTCCAGGGTGAATATTGGCTAAGATGCTCTTAATTGTGTAAAACCTTGTCTTGTATGAACACAAGTGAGCTCAGAGAGCCTTTTACAGCACAGCCAAAGCCTCCAGTAGCAATGCTATGCCCTAACAAAACCAGGAATGATCCACAGGATCTTCAGCAAGTCACCAAAACCTATTTTGTAAACTTTTCAGTCTGGGAGGCATTTTTTCCTTAAGGAAAAGTGACCAAGATTAATCTTAGAGAGACTTGCTCATGTCAGACTGTGATAATGTGGCAGCTGGGATAAACATGAGAAAGGGGACGTTTAGGACATCTGACTTCCAATGTGATTGGGACCAGGGCTATTTTTTTTTTACCGCATCAGGATAAAATTTTCAAAATCCCCCCAAATTGGCTTAAAAGCCTAAAGTAGCATTTTTAAAAGCAGTCGAATGTTTAGGCTTTGGCCTCCCTCTGATTTTCTGTGGGAGAATATCAAGTCAAATATGCAGAAGCATCACAGTTCTTTCGCCAAACTCCTTGTGGGTACTTGGTAAGTTTCCCTTCCCTGTTTCTAATTTGGTTTATACCTCAAAGCCAACTGGTTTTTGCTATTCGTTCTGTGAGTGGGAAAGCTTGAGAGGAGGTATTAACAGCTATACATCCCTGTTGAGCCATTTTCTTCTCTGAACTTTCCTGTATGCGAGGAGGAAATTCTTCTCCAAATCAACAGCATGTTTTCAGGCCTTTGGTGGTGGTGGTGTATTTTTTTGTCGGGCAGATCTACATCAGGAAACCTGAACACCTGGAGAAGGTTCAAGTGCAGACTGAGCTTCAGTTCTCATCTTGGACTCAACAGATACTAATAACCACTACAAATCTTTCATTGGCGCAGCTACTCTATGTGTTAGTAACACAGGAAATATTCTTTATTACTCAGAGACTGGTGTTCTGGTTGTTCTGCTCCGTGGCACACGTACAGGAGATGTGATTCCTGCCAGTTTAGGGCAGCCTCCACCTCTGATTCCCAGCTGAGGTTGCTGGCGTGGATGCTGCAGCCACCAGCCTCGGTCGCTTGCCTTGTGTCTCTTTGTCAGGGGTAGGGTGTGGCCTCCAAACCCCTCCATTGTGGTGGTAGATGTTGAGCATCAAATGAGACTTACAGCTACTACCAACAGATGTGTTAGCCACAAAATGAGATAGTTACGGGTGAGCTGGAGGGTCCCTGGGGAAAAGCCTATGAACCATATGTTGGTGAGGGAGCCAAAGGCTCCTTATGTCCTCCAAGTCATCCTACTTTCATGTCCGTAATTACTGGCTGCTCATAGGCACTTGCTGCGATCCCACCTCTTCCCACTTTACCCAAGAGAAAGAGCTACACCTCAAAGCTCTTCTTTCTCTGTTGCTGTTCACTGTCTTTTGAGACTGATTTATGTTTCTCCTTTAGCTATTAGAGAGGAGCTAGTGATCTGAGCTAGCCCCTGGTGAGAGCAGGGCTCCGAGCCTCTGTCCTTACTCCTTCATTTGCCAGCTCACCAAGAGCAACTAGTCACCTCCTCAGAAATGGGCATCTAGAGACAGCGGATGATTGAGTCACCGACTGACCTTGGTGGGAGGGCTAACTGTCAAGAAGTGGTGTAAAAATTATGAGGAGAACCTCTTGGGGTGAAGAGGCATTGAGGAATCTTCCGTGTCAAGGTTTACCCAAGCTTCTTTTGCTTAAGCCACCTTTTTTGCTGTCCCCTCTGAAGCCCCCAGAGATGACCACTGAGAGGTTAATGGCCTTCATTTTCATGGGTTTGGATGAGTGTAGTAATTCCCGCAGCAATTCCCCGGCCTGGACAAGCGTGTGCTTCAAATGCAACAGGGACCACATAAAATAGCTTGTGGTTTTTAATAATATTTCATTTTGTGCTAATGCCACAGTTTCTTCCTTCAAGAAAAGATTGACCGAATCCTTAACTACATTTCCAGCTAAAATTTGTTAAAACGCTGCCTCCAAAAGGTGGGGAGAGCCCACGCCAACATGCAGTTTAAACTTCAATCTAGTGCTGATAGTTTATGGCTGATAATGAATTTAGCAAGCTACTAGTTACGCTTTGATGCTAATTATTTTAAGTATCATAGGTTCTGATTCACAAGGCAGTAATCACAGGTCATTATTACTGATGTTATTAGGTTAAGTTAAAAATTAGCTTTTAGGCTTAGAGCAGCATGTGCTAATATGCTCTGAAATGAAACACCTGGGTGATGCCTTAACAGACAATTGAGGGAAATTAGCCTCTTAATTAAATGAACTACAACTGTGCAGTGTTCGGTGTCATACTGACCAAAAAAAATTAAAATATTGGAGTTTGGGGCTTTAGACACCAATTTTCTATAGCTGAAATGGGACATTGGTCAGAAAAAAAAAGAGTGAGCCCAGGTTTTGCAAACAGCAGTAACTTTCCTTTGAGATATGATGGTCAGTGCCTCACACACTCTTTCAGGAATAAATTGAATCCAAAGTGATTTTGTAGGCTACACTCTTAAATGGACTAAAATGGGATCAGCAGAGCCACGGCCATCTACTGGCTTTGTCTTTTAGATGAACACACACGCAAACCCAGTTTTCAGACACACCTTTGATGAGGGGGGCAGAAAGCAGATCTTTTTTTCCCTTCCGAGAGGATTCTATCTCGAGGTTTCTGCAGGCGGGCTCCAGCCTGTACCTCTGCCGCGTCCCGCCGCACCACCAGCCTTCTGAGAGGGATGCAGCAGATTTAATAGGATTAGCTTTTCCCCTTGAGAGAGCTGTGCTAGCTCTGAGTGCTCCCATCACCCAGGGTGCTTGGGGTCCTTCACCTCCTTTGCCAGCTCAGGGCAGGTTATGGCTAAGCTGATCCCTCTCGAGTGCTCCTGAGACCTTGAGACAGCACAGAACCGCACTTGTGGAGAGGCACTTCCCTCTGCCTTCCTGTTCCACACATGCTTTGCAATGACATGTATTAGTTTTAACAGAATTTTGAATAGGATGGTTATTTCCATAGAGACTATTCCACTTCCTTTAGCTTAGGTTATAGGAACAACTGCCTTGTTGAATTGGAAAGGACCCAGTGTTTGCATTTCCGTGGGACCCTCTAGGCATAGAATCCAGTGAAAAGCATCTGCAGGCCTGTTCGTGTAGGATTTCGATCTTTTTGCATCTCACAAAGAATTGACAGATATCTCATTCAAAGAGGCAAGGGAGTATGATAGTTTCCTCCCCTCCAAATGTAAAGTTTCTTTAGAGAGAAGTATGGAAACCTTATATAAATTGCCCAACAGCATAGCCTGCAACAGGACACTGACACCAACCACTAATCCTCACTTGTGACCATAAGATTGTCTTTCTTCTCTTGCTCATGATGAAAATGCAACAGCTGCTTGCGCTGTCGTGAAGGAAGGCAGGATGGGGACAGATTAGGATTATGAGGGGCAGCACTTGGCATGCAAGGACCAGGGTAAACCAAATGAAAGAGTGACCAAACCAGTCTGCCTGCCACAGCCCAAAGGGAACGCGCTCCTCCCTGCCAGCATCTGCGCATGGGCTTTTCAAAACCCAGCATGGGCTCTTGCCGCTGTGAAGGGACAGGAGTGGCTCAAATTCACCTCTTGCCTTTCAGACAGGGGTTTTTGGGTAGCCCTTGGTACCTTCTGGCAGGTAGCTCTGTAACACAGATGTGGAGCTGGTAAGGAAACACCTGCGGTATCTTCCCAGCATCAGGTCTACCCAGGAGCTGAATAGCTGGGGTTTTCCTGATTTTGTCCTTGATGGGTTTGAGGGTCTTCCCTTCTGTTGTTTTTTTTCCTTCCAGACACTCCAGAGCCTCCTGCCAGACAAAATGAGCGTGGTTCTGCAAGCACATGTTTTGGTACAAATCCATTCAAAGAAATATGTATTTTTCTCCTCCATCTGTCCAAAATTGGGCAGGGGTTTGCTTTCTTTTTGTAATGAACTTTAAAGAAAAGAAAATGGATTTCCCCCCTTCTAAAGATGCTGTCCAGCTGAAAAACTAGCTTGCGTCATCAGTATATACTTAGATTTGCAAAACTGGTCTGGATTGTTCTGATAAATCTCTTGAAGATAATCAGGACATAAAAGGGAACTATTCAATTGGAATTGTAACAAGGACATATGCAAGAATTCCTGGAATATGACACACCAGAACTGCAACACTGAGCTAAAGACGCAGTGTTTGGATTTTTGTGTCTGGAAATACCAGCAGATCCCAGTTTCTTAAGGTCTGAAAAGAAAAATAGTAAGTTGATCCAGACTTTCAGTTCTAAGTCGCAGAGCACTTCACAAATGTGTTTTGGTTTTGTTTTTTTTTTGAGAGAGAGAGAGCGCTAGAGAGATGGGGAACTACGGCACCGAAAGCTGCTGGAGTGACACGGTCACAAATGGCTCTCTTTGAATTGCACTCCATTGCTTCTGCTGCTGGGCTGCACCAAAGTAATTAGTTGGTTGCCAGTGTTGTATCTGGGTATAAACAGAATTCACTGCATCACTCAGGAATTGTGAGTGGTGGGACGTTCTGGCTGATGGGGCTGTGGATTATGTGTGCTGGTGCTGGAGGATAGGGTGTTCCTGCGAAGGGAGAGCCCTCGATTTAGGAATTTGCTCCTCACAAAGGTATGCCAAAGCCCTGAGGCTTCTTGCATTTAGGGTGTGATGTAAGATACCGCTCTTTGTTGAGAGCTTTTCTCTTGACATCCATGCAAGCCAGGTAGATGTGTGGATATCTGTCTCCTAGGAGTTACCCCTGGAAGGAAATATTGCTGGATATCCTAAGGGGTAAACAGTGCTCAGAGCCGAATTAAGAAGTGTTGTCTGTTTACTTCAGTTCTGTAGGTGCCGCTCACTATGTTTAGGGTGAAGTACTCAGTGTTTGATTAGCAGTGGCCAGCTTTCAGTATTGACTCCCAGACCTGCAGAGGTGTCCTTTTTGAAATCCAGAAGAAGAAGGAATTTGCCAAGGCATTGGGTTTCACTCCAGGCCCACAGCTCAGATCCTTCACTCGATGAAGGAGCTACCAAGGGGAGATGGGAATGGATGGCTTGGAAGTGCATGGGACAAGTGGTGGGGCTGACACTGGGCTACTCGTCCAGCCCTACTCCAAAGGCCAACTCTTGCCCAGGAGACATTGCCCCATCAGCTTCTCATAGCCAGGAGAGCTGAAAGCTGATCAGGCTGGTGGCCTCTCCTGATGATTGTGAGCAGCCATGACCTGCCAGGACAAGGTGGGCCCACTCTGCACGGTCTTTTTGCTTCCACTCGTCCTTGTGAGTGTCCCTCCTCATTGCTCTCCTCCTCCAGTGTTAAAAGCTGCCTCTGCTCTGTGCAGGTGAGTGACAGAGCTCCTTGTCTGTGGTGAGGGAGAAACCAAAGCCACAGGCCACTGTTGTGCATAACTTTATGTCTCTCTGTACTCTCTCCCTTAGCTTGTTTGCTTTATTTAGTTTGTAATGCAGGACAACTGCTTCTGATTAATCTGTCCATTGCATTTTCCAGCCTGCAATTTTCGTCTGAGTTTGGGAGCTCTAGCAGCTGCTCTTGTGTACATAATAACAAGGATCTTCAACTATTTGTTCCTAGACATTTGAAGCAACTTTCTTTCTCTTGTCTTTAGAAAATGCTGAAATTTTCATCATTCAAGCTGAAATTTTACCTAGAAGTACTTTGGTTTCTGAGAGGTTCTTCAGAGGGACACCATCTTTAGTCTAAGATGGAATTGAGGGAGGAGGGGACAAGAAGTGATAGACAGACAGATACACTCAAGCAGATGGATGCACCCTTTCTTGTTCCTGTAGTTCTGTGTACGAGTAGGCACCAGCCTGGTGTCTGACTTGCCTGTTTATGTGAGAATTCAGGGGCCAAGCAATGACCATGCTTGACTGAGATCAGTGACCTAGCCTTGGTCTCCTCTCAAGCAAATGCCCTGCTTTGAAGGAAGAAGGTATCCTTGCTCTCCCCAAAATTCACAGTACAACTAATGTTGCATGCTCAGAAATCCTCCTTTCTGGAGTTCTTGTTTTCCAGCTAATGCTATTTATATCAGCCTTTCCCTTCAGCTTTAACCAGGATAGGATCAAAGCTCTGAGAGCAGAGATCTGTCATTACACAGGCTATGAATTCTGTATTCCTACCTCAGATTTTGATTCAATTTGGGGCTTGTGTGGAATTCATCTAAAGCCAAGTGGGTTTGGATGTCAAAACCATAAAACAATTATCCTGTTTCATGTGACGCGGGAGTATAGTAATGTATTTGGGTTTACCCCAGGTTACCTAACCATGGGCTGTGATTCACCTCAGGGGTTTAGCTGCCCTTTTACTGGACTTGTGCTCAGTTTCAGTTTTTGTACTAAATGCAAAATCCAGCCAATGGTTCTGCCTTTCAGGTTCCACCAAGAGCATTTCCGGTAGCTCTACTACTGCCAGTACAACACTAATGATCTGTACTTCAAGGGCACCTTTGATGTGATGATCTCAAAGCAAATCAATTAAGGGTTATCCCACACCCATGGTATGGGTGGAAACATTGAATGTATGGAGAAATGAATCCTAAAATCACTGGAATTTCTGTCTCTGTGGCAAAGTCAGCTATATCAATGTTTTCTTCCCCATCCAGAAGACCAAAACTTTGCCGTTGTGGTTGTGTTTATGGAAGAGAATATATAAAAGAAAGAATATTCCTGGACAATGTCACAACATTTAGTTGTGTATCAGTTAGATTCAAACTCAGGCCACATGACATTATTCCTTTGGTGCTGTGTGCTCTCTTTATACCCCTTGGTCCTCTGCACTGGTGGACTCCAGGCTGTGCGATAATGGATGGTGGCTACTTCTGAGGTGCAGTAGCCTGACTGCAGTCAATGATGACGGAGGGGCAATGCATCCAAACTGTTCTTGGTGTTACAGCATCTGGGGCAAATGCTCTTTAATGCTATAGTGAGTTAAAGTCATTTTAAACTAAGCAAGGAAAAGCTTTCCCTCCTACATTATGTTTTGTCCTGAGCACTGGTGGTCATGGGACTTACTTACACCCCGAAGTGTATTTGGAAGCATTTAAACACGCAGCTGCAACAGCAGAAGGAGGAGATGGCTTCTCTTCAAACGCTCGAGGCAAGGATTACTTTTCTGCAAATTGCCATAGGATGTGATGTTCCTTAAAGCTCACGCCTCCTTAAACGCACGCGTCATTTTCTAAGGGACAAATTTCACTCCACAGCCTGTCCTGCAGTGCAAGTTGTGGACTGGAAAATCTAGGCAGTTATGGAAACAGTCCCTAAAGCTGGACAGATTCTCCGATTTGTCCTGTTGGCCAAACATCTGCGTGCAAACAGAGGCTTCTGCTGTAATCTTACCCTCTCCGTCTTACATTTCCGGGTTATCCTTTTATGTGAGTCATAGTTTTTATCTATACAAAGAGAAGCTTTAAACTGCCTCAAGTGAGGTATTTTTCCAGTACTTTAGCACTAATTAATCATTAAAGCGCCAAGATCAAAGGGTGGGGAGCTACAACGTTGGTATGTTCTTATGCTCCCATTGTGGCCAGTTCCTCTCATAAATACTGGTATTCTGTGAGTTCCAGATCAAATCTCCCATGGAGAATGATTTGGCAACAAGATGGTGGGCTGCTTTACTTTGCATCTCTCAAAAATGAAGGGAGCTTTAATTCCATGAGGAATGCTGGTCAGCCCCACAATAAAAAGACCAGGTATTGCTTTGAATACGCTGGCACCCAAAGATGCCAGTGATTTAGGTATGGACATAAAAAACCCAACCTCATGGGGTGAGAGACAGCAGCCCCAGTCCTGAAGATCTGGCAGCTCAATCAGGCAAGCAGCGAAACGGGCGCCTAGAGCCTATTTCAAGGGTAACTTAAGGCAGTTAAGGGTGTAAACCTCACCATAAGCCAATAAGACTTACCATTTAAGTACTTAAGTTATTTCTGAAAGTGAAGCTTTTAAAATAATGCTGCCGCTTTTGAAAAAAAATGTAGCCCAAGGACATGACTTCAGTGAAGCATTAACCTCCGTCTTAAATGGCTGTGGCTGTTGTCTTCTCACCTGCAACGCCAGCGCTTGCATTTAACGGTGCTTTCAACTGTGTGGCAGTGGCGTGGGCTGGCTGGGGTCTGGGCTTTGCCTTTGCTTACGCTGATAACCTGCACCCTTCCCCATAGTGATTGCCAGGCTCCTGAGAGCCTTCCTGCAGGCAAGCCTCTGCTCCAGCCATGAAACTCCCTTTCCCCTGTCACTGTGATTAACTGCTGGAAAATCTGCAGCACCTAATTGCTTGGGATCTGAAAAAAGCCCTCTTGTGCCTATGGATTATTAAAAAATGAGAGAAAAGAGCACATGGAGCACCAAGAGATCCTGCTGCTGGTGGCCACCCCGTGGATGGGAACATGAGAGTCTGGCTGCTCTGGAGGAAATGGAGGGGGTTTTGGTTTGTTATTGTGGGGAATGAGCAGACCATAGGACTTACTTGGTATTCTGTGTTTCTCTCCTGGTGGGCTGTGCACTGGGGAGCAGCGAGCCAGAGGTGAGGCTGGGGCTGCAGGAGAGGCCAAGCGAGGCGAGCACCAGCCGGCGACACAAGTAACGAAGCAGCTGTAAAACTAGTGGGGAATAATGGTTATCCTAGAAACAGACAGAATAGAGCAATAGTATTTCCGAAATGTCTTTTTTTCTGGAATATGAGATGTTTAAAAAGGCCATTATTTCTACTTCAAAAAAAAATAATTTTTTATTTTTTTTTTAACCCCTCTTCATTCTTTCTCTTGTGGGAGGCCTGGGATGTGACTGCATGGGCTCTTGTCCAGCATTTGTTCTGACCTAGATTTTTGAGCTCTGCTTTTTTCCCTTACCTTCTGCTCAGCTGGCTACTGCCTCTTAGAGCTGTGCATATAATCTATAGAACATTTGCATTTCCCATTAGTTTTACTTTCTATTTTCAGGAGATTCCGAAGACTATAACAAAAGAGGTTTAAATTACAATGGCCATAAATGCTTTGGGCTGCTAGAGTGATCTAAATAATTGTAATCAACAAGGGAACTTGCTAGACTGTTTGGTAGAGAGAAGTGAGATAGGTAGATACTAAAAAATTACAAAACAGTGAAAAATGCTATAGCTAAATCAACGTTTGTCATCTCTCAGTGGGCAGCGCTGGACAGCAGGTGCACCTCAACTAAACCCTTGAAGTCAAATAATAACTATTGCAGTTAAGCCTTGAGAATGGTTTGAGATCTTTTGTGCTGCATGACGTGTTTAAAAGACAATCCCTATTGTCTTTTACAGTGAAAAAATGTACAAAGCAGACAGAAAATAAGGGGGGATGATGAGGGTTATGGTCCCTGTTTTCCAGTTGGTGAATGAAAGCAACAGGGAGACTCTGGTTTACATCAGTTGTAATTCTGGCCTCTTTCTTGTTGATCTCTTTTGTCTATCCTAATCCAAACGATTCCTGCTTTCCTGTTATCCAGTGCTCAGCCACTTGGACTGTGGAGTAGGTGTGTTACTATAAATACAAAGGTACGGAGAACCAAACCCTGCCGTTTGCACAAGGACAAACAATTGAGCCTGAACCTTGGACTGAATGAGGATTCAAGGTTTTAAAATCATCAATTGATTGAGTTAAATGAGTTGAAAGAACACAATGTGATGTGTAGCTGCATTTATCTTGCTTTTGCCTCCTATTTGCCATGGTTCAGTCGCCCATGTCCCTGTTGATACCTGGGGACTCGCAGGAGGATGTGGATGTTTGGCATGAAGCACAAATGCTGCACAGGCTAACTGCTCAGTTCACGAATTAACGTTTTCAGGCAAAGAAGCTTAGGGTGGAGAACATTCCTCATACATATCCCACAGTACTGACTGAGAGATGTGATGTTCACCCTGAAATTTCAAAGCGGTTGATCTGATGCTGCTGAAGTTGGAACTAGCTGTAGCTGTGTGTGTGCCATCTTCATGAAGGTGATTTTTTTTTTTTTTTTTCCCTCCTGTGTTGAATTTACAAACAACTCCACCTCCAAACCCAAGTATGAGTCAGGGACCAGTGCTGACTGAACACAGTGGAGGCTCTGGCTTGTACTGGTTTGGTTTTCACATACCTATCAGAAAGATTAACCTGGAAGAAACTTAGGGTGCCAGCTGTAGCAGCAGTTTCAGTGTCATCTACGTGCTGTTGTAAAATGCATTTTACATGAAAGGTTATTATTCTTATGCACAGATAAGTGCAGCGCTTTATTTTTGTAACCTGCTAGCAGCAGCAGATCAGATAGTAAAGACAAATAGAAGGAGCAAACCTACCACCCTGAGAAGACTGGTACAGCAAGTGATGCAGCCCTTCCAGACTGAGTTATTGGAAGAGCAAAGGTTGATGGGCTCCTCTGTAAAGTAAAACTTGGGGGTCCTTGATAACCTGTACATTTTATTGATGGGTTAAAAAAAACCCAAACCAGTAGTAAAAGTACTTATCAGGTTGGAAGCTGGAAACAGTTTTTCATAGAGGAAGGCTGTTCCCACTTGAAGGTTATAACCACTTTGTTGTCACCTCTGAATGCTGCAGAGGAGCACAGACTTTGACAGCAAGGAGGAAAAGGTCCAGCGAGAGCTTTCCCAAAACACGTAGCTCTGGCCTGCTGTCTTATCTGTCCCTTCTGCAGCTAAGCGGGCCCCTTTGGGCATGAGTTGGTGAGGATTTCTGTGTGTGTTCTACGCTCCTGGCATGGCTGGAGCAGCACTGGCCAAGCATCTGCCAGAACTGGCACTCAGTGTGTGTGTTGAGGAGCAGCAAAGTGCAAAACCATCATTCCGGCAGCCCTCAACAGTGAGCAATTTGTTTGATTGCTTTCTCCCTTCTTCTCTCCTCCAAAAACTCAAGCCAGTGACCAATGAGCCATGTGTGCGGGCACATGATTCCTCCTTGTTAACATAAGAGAAGGACAAGGTGAGTGTGCAGTCCCACCACTCTGGGACTGCACCACCCAGAGCAATTCATAAGGTAATCCTGTTTGATGATCCAGAAAGAATGTTTCAAGAATGTTTCATCCCTCAGTAATTTTGTTAACCTCTCCTGGCAACCAAAGAAGTGGAGATAATAAAGTGGTATTTTCAAAGCACATAAACCCTACACAGCCCTTCTTTGATTTGAGAAGGGTTAGTAGGCATATGGAGGACTTCTCCACATGGCTCTGCACTTCATCTGTGACTTGAAAAAAACAACACCAAACCAAACAACAACCTTGTGGGATACTAATTCAGTCCTTGATTTCTTTCTTGTATCAAATGCTGCCAACTGTGCCTTAAATTTGGGCCAGCTGCATGATGATTTTATGATGTGATACTGTTAGGAAGTCTGGGTTGAATATAACAGAGACTCTGCTAATGGGGCTGCTCCTTTAGGGCACTGGTACAAGGCTGGCTTGGGACGCTTGAGTTATTTACTCTGTGCCTCTGTGGGAATCTGTCTTCAGCAGAAATTAATGGTTGGGTTTACCAGGGTGGCTAAGATTACTGGGGCTGATTGGATCTGCTAGTGTGGCGAGAGAGGCGCACAAAACACTTTCTGATGTGTTAGGGTTTGGGGGAGAGCCTGCCACATCAGCCTTATTTGAGCAAAAAATGTCAGGTTTTGTTCAGGGTCGTGCCTAAATTAGTTGTGTGCTGCAGATGCTGCAGCCACACATTGGACAAACGGATAAAATAGGCAAAGTGGGATTACGCTTGTCTGGGAGTGAAGAGGTTTCACTCCCTGCTACAGCAAAGGCACGGCACAACTGGAAGCAGCACAGCTCCCAAGCCCGGTTTGATGCGCGGGACTATCTTCCAATTGAAACCTAATCACAAGACTGGCCTGTTCCTTTCTGATCATGTCCCAAAAGCTTTGTGGAGGATCAACGAAATCTCTTGTGTTTTCTTTTACTAAGCCCAGTCAAGGGATACAAAAAACCAGAATACTTTTTCTGCCAATCTGAATTTGCAGGGATTAAATTGTGCTGTTGTAGAGGGTTAATTTTCATGGACAGTTATTAATCATTGTCAGTTAATATGCTTAGTAATCTTAAGGAACTATTCAGCAGTTTTTACAGCTACTTAGCTAACAAAAATTGGCATAATTCCTTCGAATTCGGGCTCTGTAACACAGTGTCGTCTCTGCTTTTTGTTCTCTTTCCTAATAATCTGATCTCTGTCTTCACAGAGTGATGAGACTTTCTCTTCTTTCCCTAGTGTTTATTTCTCAGTGAGAGCCCAAACTGTTTGGTTGTCACCTGTTCTTAAACCTACCTGCTTATATAGAAATGGAGGAGAATAATTGATATAGCTTATCAAAAACATGGGCCAGGGGTGACTGCAGGACCCCTGTGCATGTCTATGTATGTGTAATTTTTTTTTTTTTCAACAATAATCTTCTAATGCAGTGGGTGCATTATGCAGTGAGTTCTTCACCCTAGAAAACTTCCCATGGAGATGAAATGCACATTTTTCCTATGTGGGAGTTTGGGGGCTGTGAGTGAGCGAGGCTGAGTATTAGCCCCAGCTGAGCTACCTGTGCTCCTCCAGGGCTTATTTACCGCCTGATAAACCCACAGCAGCTGTTGATGTGAAGCTTTGTAGGGGAAACAGCCCAAAGGTGTGGGGTAGTTGTTTTAAATGCAAATTCTTGGATTTGTACAGGACTAAAAGACTGAATTCTATGGCTAGTGCAATGCAGAATGGCAAATTATGATGCTAACAGTTTGATATACCGAGGACAAGCCATTCCAGTGGAACACAGACATCACTCATTTTTTCCTGTGCTTTTGATAAATACAAATAACTTGAGAAGTTTGCTACACAAGAAAGAAGCACAGCAGTTGCTAAAATTTAAGGGAAATACAGGCAAGTAACTTCAAATAATGGCATAAAACCGGTAGCTTTTGTCTCAGGACTGAATTCAATCTTCAAGTGTGATGCAATTACATTTATTAAGCAATTATATTTCTGCCTAAGATTTTTCTTCAGTGAAAAAATACTTTTACAGCAGAAACATTTAAAAATACTACAAATATTACAAAATTTATCCCCTATTTTTTATTTGTCTCGATGCTCTGTTAGTGGAGCAGACACAGTGCTAATGGACTCAAATTTATGCACACAGAGAGAGATGACGTCTTAGGGCCGTCAGCTGTCGTTGCGTTAGTGCATCTGAGGTGGGACCAGGAGACACCATTATCCACATTTCATTTCTTCTTTATCCCTTCCTTTGTCCTGGAATGATAGTGATGCTGTTGTTTCTCTGCTTTGCTGGCTCCATTTCTCAGTTGTTTCTTGGTGGGTGGCTGTACTGAGCTGCACACCAGTGTGCAGAGTAGGACCACTCTCCATTTTATAGACAAAGTCCTGTGATTCTCTAGGGTCTATGTTGCCCAAGAAACAGTCAAAAAAAGTCATCCACCCTTTGCAGCAAGGCAAAGGCCTACGTGCCTCCCTGTGTTGTGGAAGGAGCCAAAGTTCATATTATTTCTGTGCCCGGATGAGTCCCTGGCCTGCTGGTCCAGCTGAAGGGTCTGGTGGCTGAACTGAGCCATTTGCTCCATTTCCTGGCACATCCCGCTGCCACAGACTCAGTGGGACCAGCACTGCCACACACTCCCATCTCCAGTGTGCCTCTACTGCCAAAGGCGCAGGTTGAGGGCACAGCTGGAGAGCTGGGTGCTTCCTCGGTAGAGGATTAAACCCTCCTTGGGCCTGATGCTGTAATAAAACTGAGAATCGTAGAACAGTTTGGGTTGGAAGGGATTGTTTAAGGTCATCTAGTCCAAACCTCCTGCAATGCGCAGGGACATCTTTAACCTAGTCTGAGGTGTGTCATGTTACATTAGGAAAAGTGGGGGGTTTTTCTTGCCCTATGCTGGAAGAATGGTACCAGAAACTATGGCAGCTAAAGCCATTAAATAATATTTTCTAAAAATTTTATTTATTTATTTATAGTCTACTTGGGTTAATAAATGCTATTACAAACTGCCATGATGCTGGATCGTGCTGTGCAAAGCTCGTGAAGTACCGGCTGAAAATCTGCCCTGGCAGCAGCAGAGCTGCTATCAGGAGGTGTCAGATTTACTCGAGGTTGAGATGAGGGTGGGTTTCTCAGAATGGGGCTCTGGAGCGCACCAGTAACTGTACCAGCAGGGTCTTGCCTGAAGCCCTGCCCTCCGAAACGTTCACGGTGGAGCAGACGTGAGATACTACGTGGCTGCTTTCCAAAGCGTGGGATGGGAAGACATGGAGAGGGTATAATATCATTTCCCTGACCATTGCAGGTGCAAAGAATTTGGTAACAGTGTTTGCTCTGGAGCCAAATTGCTCTCAGACTCCCTTCTATGTTTATTCAGTTGAAGAGAATTACCCAGCTTTTCTGCTGTGCAACAGTCACAGGGGAAGAATTCCCAGACAGGGTATTTTTTCTTTCTTTTATTTTATTCCCTTTTGAAACATACGTCTAGACAAGCGACAGGCAAACCTCAGATGGTTTGGTTGCATGTTTGAAATGTACCTGTATGTTTCTTCTCTCAGTCCATCCCCCTGAACAAATTCAACCTGCCTCGGTTCCTGGTAATTGGGTGGAAAGCCTCAAAAGAAGCAACTTGTCTTGTAAGCTTTTCATCTCCTCCTGGTTTTAAGGAGTTCAAAGACCTCTTGACCACAGAGCTTTTGCAAATGCTTTGCTCTTGGATTTCTGATGCTGTCTCAAACCAAGAAGCACAAGGAAGCATAAAACAGTTAAAAAAAGAATAAATTAGATACACCCCTAACCCTCCAAACCTTAACATAACAGAATGGTATTCTTCCTTCAAATTAAAAATGCAAAGAAGTTGCTTATAAGTAGTTTGAGGAGAAATTAATCACCAAGAGTTTATGACAAAGTTTGTCCCATTTATACTGTGTCGTAATTTAAAAAAAGTTTTCAGATTGTGATTTTTTTAATAAGTCATCTTGGGAACATGCTCCACCTCAGTTGGGTCGCTTCTCTCAGGTTTTGGGCAGCTGCAGTAGCACTTGTTCTGACAGGGCGGTAAGAAGGGATTGGGAGCAATCTGGTTCAAAATGCTAAGCTTCGAGGTGGCCCCAGACTCTCCACCACCCCACTGGCTTGGTGCTGACACATAGTAAATACTTGAGATGAGCCAAAGCACCTTCCTTAATGTGGGAGTGGAGGTTCACGGCAATAAATTAGGTAGAAATAGTGAAAAACACTGGTTTCTGCTATCTAGCAGTTCATTTTTGTTCTTGTTTTTCAGTTAGCAATCTATAACAATTTTTTTTGCAAAACTCTCCTCTTCTCTCCAGCCACTTAGATCCCCTGTGCCAGGTGGTGCAATAATTCAAAATAGGGCAGATCTAAGAGAGACTTAGATTGGGTTAGGAAGTAAAATCTAAAACTCCAACTCCACTGCAGCTGGTTCCTTGCTGCTAATGGCTAAGGGGAAACCCAGTCTTGCAGCTCTAGAGCAATACTGGAAGGTTGTAATTTCCATTCCATTCAAATTTTAACATGAAAAAAAGTATTTCTTTGGCTTAATAAATTCCACGCATCCTTCCCACCTGTTTCTATTGCAATGTAAAAATAGAAACATTCTAGTCCTATCTTGTTTCTGAGTTGGCAGGAGAAGTTCCCGGGTTGGTTGGTAGTGCTGTAACTTAGCAGAATATGGCGTAGCTCAGGCTATTTTACTACTTTTTTCTTTCCCCCTCGTAATGTATTAAATACTGAGACCTGGTTCCTCAGTTGGGGTCAACTGGCAAAGTCCTGCCTCTTCTGCAGAAGAGAGCCCAAGCCTGTAGCTAATGCAAATCACCGCAAAGTTGGGTAACATTACAAAGAAAACATTCCGTAAGAAGTCGTGCACTCAGAGCTGCTTGAGGAGGAAGAAGAGTTTGCTGCACTTTAATCACAGGGTGACCTCGAGGCACAGCTCTGTTAGAGCCATGAAAAGGGAAATGCAAGCTAAGGGGAGAGCTGGGACAGCAACAGCGCGGCTGGCGTGGGGGAGAGCTCGCTTACAACGTGGCGCGCTTTTTTTGCACCCCAAGAAACATGACCGATGAGCTGAAGCAGGAGCACTAGCAGAAGGATGTGGATGAGATGGTGAGGATGTGCAGGCTTGTCTTGGAACAGGAGAGTGGGAGAGAGGAGTTGAGGACAGCAATGGCTGAGATTTCTGCCTATAAATATGTCATAGCTAAAAATGAAGGAAGGTGAAGAAGACCTCTTTAAGAAAAGGGGTGCAGTAGTACGAGAACAGTAATAAAAACTGCTGTGGATGGACTTAGGTTCCCAACTACTGCTGGTAGCGAGCACAAGTACTCCACACTGCTGTGAATCTTTTCTTGCTCACACAGCAAGACCCAATGGGAGTCATGCCTGTGGGCTCTCTTGGCTTGGAAAAGGACATCAGGAAAACTATTTATCAGGAAAAAAATAAGGATTATATAAACATTATGTTTCTGCTGAAGAAATGAATGCGTGGACCAAAATAATGTGAGTAACCACAAAGCAATGAAATGCTTTTGGGGAAATCAGGAGGGGGAAGTGGCTGTGTGTATTTGTCTAGAAATGGCAGGTTAGAGCTGCTCAGAAAGGGTAACCTTTGGACAGGTTAAGGCATGGGAGATCTCAAAGTGCCCAGTGCTGTAATGCTCCTCCTTGTGTGTAAATACAACTCATATACTTCCCAAAATGCATTCCTGCCGGGCCTGACTTTAACCTGCCCACTTGAGATGTGGGAAGCGAATGGGAACCGAAGGGCATGCTGAGGAGAGAGGACAAGGGTAGAAATGTGCCTCTCTGCGTGAGGAGATATCTGCACAACTGCTCAGGCTCAAAGCTGCCCTGTAGCATTCTCTTACTGAGGGGCAGACAGATGGATTGTGCAAGGACAAACAGCAGCCAAGTGACAGCACAACCTTCCCATAAAACTCTCCTTATTTGCGTGGTACCAACCCAAGGGGAGCCACTGTGTTGCCCCTGCCTGAGGAGCTGCTTCATGCACAGCTTGTCAACATGCAGAAAGTTTTATTTTATTTAAACTGTGGGTGATGTCAAGAATAAAAGACTTTAGTGAATAATCCTAAATAAAGAGCGAGCATTTAAACAAAGAGTCACTGTGGCATTTACAGACAACTGCATGAATTGGCCCGTTGTAAAATGGGCAGCATTTTACTCAAGGATGCAGTGGCCGCTTCCAGGCTTTCAAATTTCCACCAAGTTTTAGAGGCTAAGTGCTGAAGAAGAGAGATGTTAATCAGTGACGGGATTATGTCCCATTTTTCTCTCTTGAAAGTTTTGAAGTCTGTAAACATTAAGTCCATCTTCAGTACACCTGAATTGCCTTCAGTCCTCAAATCACTGCCCTGCAGCTGATGGAAGACATACAGAGTTGTGGAATGGATCTGCTGGGAAAGTTCAGCGACCAGTCCAAAACTCCTTTGCACCTCCATCACCTCCCATCCAGTCAGCACGTTAGACCTCCCCGTTTCTTTGCAACTGTGCACAAAAATAAGGGCTCCAAGCATGGGCAGTACATCGGCGTTACCCAGAGTGAATGGGTTGTGCCATTTGTATCACAGCGTAGGAACACTGCTGCTTTTATGCTTTAGAGTCAATGAGAAGAAAAAAAAAGTAAGTAAAAAAAATAGTCCTGCCTTAGCTCTTTGGCAGAAGAGCAATAATTTCAATGCACACCCCCTCCTTGCCCCACATACACATATGCTTTGCTGTGTTACAGGCGATGGTGTTGCTTGGAATGAAATGCCACAGCTGTGAACTTTGCTTCGTGCTAGACAGGAATGAAATGTTCTCTCCTTCACTTCTGTTTGCAACGCAGGCAACATGATTACAGATAGATTACATTACCTGAGCGATCAGCATCCAAATTATTTGTCCAGACATAGTGTAGCAGGGCAAAAAAAAAAACCCACCCATGAAATCTGTGGTGTAATTTCAAATATGTATATGAGTATTGCCATGCTTGCAACTCTCCTGTGTAGGTGTCTAGTGATTCCCTCTGATTACCTAACCATATGTCTAATATATATATATTTTTTTAAATAAATGATTCAACACTTTTTTTTTTTTTTTTTGTGGCACGTTAGACTGGCTGAAGTAACACATGGTCTTATCCTGCTCTGATTGAATTTAATGCCACCATTCCCACTGACTAAACTGATTCAGGATTAGGTCCCCAGTGAAGAAAAGTCCAGGCTATGTGCAGAAGTAGCCAAGACTATAATTACAGTCCCTTTAGCTTGGGGACATACTGATCTCGTTTGGTATAGAAATAATATTTTTTTCCATAACCTGGATATGTACAGATGGTCCAGTCCTGCACAGTACAGGCAGAGCTCTCACTGAATTAAGAAGAGAAAAAAAGCAGGTGGAAAATTTGCAATTGCAATTAAGGTCAGTACAACATGATCAGCGCAGTTCTGAAATATGTAGATGCTGCAGTTTTTCTTTGGAAAAGGTTGTGGTCCAAACACGCTGCTCAACTCTGAAGATTCACAGCAAGAACTGTACAATTCCTGCAGTAAGGGTTGGCTCCCCTTCTGGTTCTGCTTCCTTTAAGTGCCAGGCTCTGATGTTTGCGATGCACTTTTCTGCACTGGATTACCTCTATGTCCAGCAAACAGGTTTTCCAGGTGCAAAGCGGTGCACGGAACAACGCCCAGAGGGGTGACGCTCAGAAACTCATGATAACTTCATGTAGCAGGTCCTGCACCACAACAGAGCCAGGGGAGACCTGAGTCACAGTCCTCAGGGCTGCCTCACAAATGCACAAGTGAAGTCTCAGGTAAAGTTTATCACAGGTTTGGCCCTTCCTGCTAAACCACTGGGACAGCTGAATGATGGGGGAGTGAGAACGATTCAGGACAACAGAGAAGTGGCAATATTTTGTGAAACAAGGAAATGGTTTGCCAACACTAACTGCCCCGTGGGGTTTCACGCGGCCAGGAGTGTTAATCCTCCAGGAGAACTGGATCTAGACCATTCAGGATGGTGTCTTGCCGTAGAGCATTAAGGACCGATTCTGTGGGTTTGGCTGACAAACGATAGGAAATCAGTGCAAAAGGTGTGCAGTTCACCTATAAACATAAGCAATTCTGTATTTGGCAAAAAAAGATGTTGTTGTAGTTGAGTCTTTTGTAGCAGCTTGAAGTCCCTTCATTTTATGGTTTGCATGATCATCAGGGATGGATGATCTGATGGTTGTTAAAAATAAAGGGCCAACAAATGATATATCCCTGGCCGTGGAATGAAATACTTGACACACCAGATGGGCCTTCTTATCATGGATTTCTCCAGCTTACCCACTCAATATTGATAACATGCTCAGAGGAGTTTGGCGAGTCATGCCAATAAACACAAATGCCTAAAAACTGTCTGCAATGAGGCTTCATGATAAGAGACGAGAAGAGAAAGTTCTTTCCTGAAGCTGTAAGAAGTTAAAAGCTGTCTTTTTGGAAGATGGGTATAAAGCTATTGTGGGAGGTTACTGGTGAGTCCTCTCAAGGCTTTGGCTAGGAAGTCTGCCACACATCTTTGTGCAAGAGAGAGGTTTTTGTGCATTACTTAGATCTGAGGTTGCTGAAATATGATTTGATAGTGTTCAGACATATTCATAAATAGTCCAGTAAAAAGGATGACTAGTGAGCTGAGAAATTTTGCAGATGATGCAAATTATTCAGCATTGTAAAACTAAATCTGGCCCCAAAGCACTGCTGAAAGAGTTCACGATCCCGAGTGGCTGGGCAATAAAATGACTGATGCAGTGCAGTGTCAACAAAAGCCCAGCACATGCAGAAAACTCACCCTAACTATACTTCAACATAGACAAGCCCTAAATGTAATGTTTAACAAAGACAGCTTGGAGGCCTCTGCAAATACCATGTGAAGGCCATCAGAAGAGGCAACTATCACGTTAAGAGCGAATTATAGCACTCCTCAACGAAGCTACATCGCCACGGTAGTGTGTTTTCTGGCTGTCTAACTCCAGAAGGGTTGAGCTGAACTAGAAAGTACTTCAGGATGAGGAACGATGGGCAACAGCTTCTGTAAAGATGGCAAAACAAGCAGATGGAGAGTCTTCAGGTTAGAAAGGGATGACAGCAGCAGGAGGTACAGTGACGATCTGTCAGATCATGATTGATGTAGAAAAAGGCAAATACGAATTGGTCGTTCACTGCTTCTTGTAAGAATTAGAGGGGACCCAGTGACACTGTCACATGAGAAGGTTTAAACCAACAGAAGGAAGTACTTTTTCATACAAAGCATAATTAAATTGTGGAGCTCGTTGCCACAGGATGTTGCGGAGGCCAAAAGTTATAAATGGCTTGAGAAAAGGATCAAAAACATTTGAGGGAGGATAGATCCATGGGTGGCTGTTAAAACACACTGGTCTGGAGGCAGCCTCTGCTTTGGGAAGTCCATAAACCACGGATTGCCTGAAGCAAGGAGGGTGCAGCAGGGGAGGGATCACGCTGAACCTCCTGCTTGAATTTCCTCCTCCTGCCTATGCTGGGAGACGGGACGCTGAGAGACGGGCCTCTGTGGCCTTTTGGTGTGACACTGTTTGGGGCATGCTCTCCTTTAATTAAAACAACAAAACAAAAACACAACAAAAAAACCAATGACAACAAAATACAACCGAAAACAGAAGAGGGTGAAGAAAGAACCCCAGCCCTCCACACACTGTTAGTAGGCAGCCTGGTAGTTGTTTTATTTTCTTTAGAGTGGACTTTGTGTTGCAAGTGGCAGGAAGCCATGAACCACAAAAATAAAATAATTCTAACCCTAGTGCTAAGTAAGGAAAACAAAGATGGCTCAGCAATTAGCAGCATTATATATGTTAGTACTAAGTAACAACAGATGTCAGGACTTGAGCCCTTTGCATTCCTCACAATCCTTTGGAAACCAAAGCCTTTTGACATCGCTATACGTTATTACAGTTATTTTGGGTCTGAGAGACCAGCAAGGGTGCTTTGAATGTTGAAATATGTAGGTTGCTCGGACTGGCTGGGTCTTACCTGTGTCTCCCTCACCGTCCCGCATACTTCTGCTGACTTACCAGGCTGGCGTGCGCTGTAAAAGCCTGCTCTGTAAAGACATGCGCGGGCCATGAGTCATTAGCAAGCATGCGAAGCTAATTGGCAAAATACTCATAAAAGATTTTGAAGGTGGGTTAATTCATTACACTGTAAACTGTCCCCAGGCTATTGTTAAAAAATGCAGGAGTTTCAAGGTCCAGTATTTTATGATTCATTTTGCCATGCAGTGAAAAACAGACTCTATATCAAACTACATTCATTATAGTTAAGACCACAAAATCTTTATTGGTTTTCCCAACATTCCCTCCTTGTTATATGAATTCATATGGACTGCACATTTCTAACAATTGGCAAGAAGGCATGAAATAAAATTTATGATATTTTCTTACCTTCTGCTCAGTGCAGCCTTAAAAACTGACCGTTCTAGTGGCTTTACCTCCTTCCGCTTTCATTTGAGCCGATAGGATGGGAAATTAAAAAGAAAAACTTTGCCGTGCTTAAGATTTGTTGTCTGATGAATCTGGTTGCTGCTTGTGTGTGTGCAGGAATCTTAGCTCCAAAAGGATACTGGTCATGCAACTGTAATAAAGAAGAATTTCCCCCTTCATTAATACAGGGTTTTTTTGTTGTTTGTTTTTTTTTAAAGTCAGAAAAGACACATTTTTACTGATTACTTGTACGTCCAGACAGAGGATCTTGTAGCTAAGCCCAGGATGCCCTTTCAGAGATGTGCTTAGACAACTCTCACAGGCTCATGCGTCAGTTTACTCACACAAGTGATACTACCCACATGCTTTGCTGGATGGGGACCTTTTTCTACTCAGAGCCAAATTCTCCAGCTTATAAAAGAAGATAACAGAGCCTTTGACTGTCTTTGCTTACGCCAGGGATGTCAAATACTTCTATTTTCTTGTGAAAGGTCTGTGGGAGGGAGGCATTACTATCGAGTAGCTTAGAATAATTCTCAATAATGCTGTGTTGAGAAAAAGTTAATAGAGGACCCAGCTGTGACCTTTGTGGGAGCCAAGCCAAGCGCTGCTCATCAGTGCTACCTTTGTACCCTTCTCCGGGGGTGCTCCTTATCTCCTTGTGCTGGCTGGCACTTGGGCTCTCCTTTGAGGCTTAAATGGTGCCATTCAGCTGTGCTTTCTCTCTGTCCCACTATGCCGAGCTCTGTTCACTTTTGCAAAGCCAGAGGACTTTCTCCTGTGTTGGCCCAGCCTGCCTCTGACTGTACCAAGTCCTACTCTACAGGGTCTCTGAGAGAATCATTGTTAGCATTTCTAGCTCAGCTGAGCTATTTTGGAGGTTCAGTAGGTTCTAATAGGGTCTAAGAATATCACTATTACTGTTATTAGTACATGGCATTGAGCTGCAATGGTCTGGCTTGGAGTGTGAGCTCAACTCAGAATCCAGCCCTGCTTGGCTTCTGGTATCCTGGGCAGAGCAGCCATCGAGGGCAGTCAGAGCAAAGATCCTGGAAATCAGAGTTCAACAAGCATAGTATTTATGGGTACTCTGACTAATCTCTGTGCCTGGGACATAACAACTATGTCCAAAAAATACTGGCAAATACTTCTTTGATTTGTTTTGTTTTGTTAAGAATTATAGCTGCTCCTCTTGCCATCTCACCTGGAACTAGTACATGAAGAAACTTCATGAACTTCCCTTCATGACATTAAGCAACGTCAGTGCCATTATTGGAAAGATGTAGCAGTGAGTGAAATGGAAGCACGGGAGGAAAAAAAAAATAAGTGACCAAAATTTTCCAAGCCCTTACAGATATTTCTAGTGGTGGAGAGATTTTGCAAGTGGCAGGTGTCAGTATTAAGTACTGAATTCTTCATTTTCCCTTCGGTCTCATTATAAACAGGGATATTTGTTTTTAAAATAGACAGTTTTCATCACTTCCTTTTAAAGTCATGCCCCTGTAAGGCACACAGATGCTGAATTTAGACAGAACCTTTTAGTCATAATATATGAAACTCTAAAATTTCAGTTTCCATTAAGAATATTATGCAGAGATTGGGATTTTTGCCATTGGCTTGATTGGCTCCAAGATTATACCCTTGCTGTTCCTTGGAAGTCATCTTTGATTTGGAAATCATCTAGACAAATGCTGTGATACATTGCTCTCCAAGGAGATTCCTGCTACTTCATTGTTTTGACGAGGCTGTAAATTACAAAAGGGCCTTACTCATCAAGTGTTCCTCCAGTCCTGGCTCAACTCGGAGTGGTCAGGAATGGGCAACAGCAAAATGTTAATCAAATTCCTTCAAATCTCAAAAGAAATGTTGAGTAGACACTGCAGAAAACTCTCCACAGGAAACTGTCAACGTTTCTATTTAATGTATTATGTCAACATTTGGCATCTGTGAATCAAACAGCGAAGTGTTTAGGAAAAAAACAGGGAAATACAAGTTTATGGATGTTGCGAGTATATATCTATGTGAGTATATACATATAATATATATACATCTTTCTATCTAAAATATACGTACTGGCTATATACAAAGTTTTTCAGTTGCCAACTCTGTGTGTATGTATATGTGTTTATGTGGTATTTATATATGACAACAGGAAAAATTTCAGCTAGCTCCAGTGTGAAATCAGTCATTGTGAAGGCAGATTTGTTTGATTAACAAAACCCGTTTTGACAAATGTCCTCTCCTAGGTAGGAGCTGGAGACACTGAAAGACTTTGTGGATGGGCTTTGGGACAGGACATCATTGTTGGTGCTTTTAGAGTTGCTACCATCAATAAGTCCTCTGGACTTCTCCTCCTTGAGCTGGTGTAATTCACTGTTGGGCTGCCCTCCACTCCAGCAGATGCTAGGTCCTGTGCAAGGTTTTAGGGACAGAGCTTGGCCCCATGGCCACACATGGCAAAAATCCCATTGACTTTGACAAACCTGGATTTCACTTCCAGTCCTTGGAAGATTTTTACAGATGTCCACTAACTCACTGTGCATATCCCGTAATTGAAGCCTCCCCTAATAAGTCTATTTACTTTTACACTGTGTGTGATATTAAACTCAAGCTCTCTAAATTTTTGCTCTTATTCCAGGCTCAGTAGAAGGACTTTCCCTCTCCTGTTGTCACTGAAATTCATCAAGGTTGGTGGAAGTGCTTCGCTAAAGGTCCCTCAAGTAGATTGCTTCCTACCATAAACTTCAAGGGATAAGACATCTCACAAGTAGCTTTTATAACCTTAGGAAAAAAACCCAAAAGTCTGTCTCAAAAGCTGCAGACTTTCTGTAGCAGAGGCTGAGCTGCTAAGAGATCAGTAACACCCCTCCTCAGTGAGCCAAGCCCTGCCACTCAAAGCAGGGAAAGTGTCATAAATCACTGCAAACAGGAGGCACTGCTATCTAGCTGCACGCTGATGGCCCAGCCATCGCGTTTGGAGCCAACAGCTCACCAGCAAAAGTGATATTATCACTGCCATGAAGGCAATCTGGAGGTCTACAAGGAGTTCAGGTCCCCTGTGTGACCTTGCACAAGGTGTATGCGCTCCTTGCCTTCACTTCCCCATCTAGAAGATGGAGCTAGTAACACTTGATTTGCTCATCGTGTTTATTTAAATTATAAACTCCTCCAGGCAGAGGCAATCTCTTACAACGTGTCTATACAACGTCTAATAGAAGGCCCTTGTCTCAGCTCAACCCCTAGGTACTACATGAAGGCAAATAGTAGTACTTGGCAGAGAGTAGATTTCAAACTAGAAATCTAATACCAAATAGTTCTCATTCTCTCCTGCTTTTGGCACTTGGCCCTGTTCAAGATGATTTTGTTTTGTTTTGCTTTAAGAAGGTACAAGACCAAATCCCGAGGACCCTCTGTCTCCGATTCCCATTAAAGTTTACATTACACTCACTGGCAGTTTGTCTCAGCAGAAGTGTCCCAGGATTTCTCCTTTAGATTGTTAAACAGCTGTATAGAAAGTATGAACTCTATCTGGTCCTGGAGCTGCAGCTGTCATCAGAAGTTTTATGATGAAGTTCAGCTGGAAGAGCAAACGAGAGGAGGAAAAAAAAAAAAGCCCAGAACACAAAACAAAACAAGCGAATGCCATCAAAGTCTTTCAAAGGCAGAAATTCATTTTACCTTTGTCAATGACTGTGGTTTTCAAGGATAAAGATCAAAGCAATGACCGTGGGCAGAGCTATGACAAATGCCGAGATCAGTCTGTTAAACCCTAGCATTAGCGCTACAGTTAGACTGGTGTCTAGACTAGCGCTGGGTACTCACTCCTGCCAGCTTTGGCAAACACGGCAGCGGAGCGCTTGCATCAGAGCTGTAGCAAGAGTGAGGCATCCAAATTGCAGAGGGGAGGGAGCGATCAGACTCCAGCAGCACGGAACTGGAAAAAGGAAGTTTAGGAAAAAAAATAAAACGACCAACTTACTTAAAAAGAAAAAAGAGAGAAACCCCAAAAACAACCACCAGATTATTTCCTGAGCTCAGGGAAGACAACTGAGAAGATGCATCCCCCCCTCCTGTTTTTTTGCATTGTGATTAATGTACGCAGAAAGCTTAGATAACTGGGCGAAAGTAACGCCAAATTCTTATCAATACAGATGAGCTGCCTTCATATTCCTCCAGCCCTTTCATGTGGAAACGAGGCTGCATTTGATGAGGCCAAGCCCATGTTTGAAATAGCTCAGCTGGGATGTGCGCCTGGTGAGGGTTCAGGTGCCTGCACAGGGAATCGCTATAGCTGGATGGAAAAGGGGAGACCTTGCCCGAGCGCAGAGAGTGCCTTTAGCTTCTTTGCCTTTCCCCTGCCCTTGTCTGTGGGATAAATGCACGCTGAAGCCTGAGCTGATGGGCCGTGCGAGGAGGCAAGGTGGTTTGGGCTGGTGAGGGGCCCTGCCTTGTAGTGTTTCCACATTCCTCCAGAGACCTCAAAGGTCCTGCACGGACCTTTGAAAATAATACCCTGTCATGTGCTAAAGAAAGAAAGTGGATAAATCAGGAGAGTACACACACACTTACACATGTGTTAGTACGCTTGGGGCCAGCACCACTCTCACGCTGCTGCCCTGGGTGCGTTCTCGCTCCAGGGTTCAGGCTTGGACAGAGGAGAGAGGGAGATGGCATCACTCTCTCTGTGTGGCACTCTGCGCCTGGCCGGGCCCGGGGCTTTCCTGGCCTGAGAATGCCACACAGGATGGGTACTCTAGAAAAACCGAGTGCTGCTGGACAGCCACCGTCACTGGAGTACCTCAAAACTCACCGGATACTTTAAACCAACCATTTCTCATCATAGTTACATAGTCCACCGGTGATGGTCAGTTCAAAAGAAGCTGCAGACTAATGTGGGCAAATGTGTTCCCCAATGGATGGAGATCAACTGGAGGAAATATTTTCATAAACCTAGCTGGTTTCAGCTGTGCTTCTCGCAGGGTCTTGCATCGCCCCTTGCCAGGAACACGCCGTAGTACTTGTTAGGAACAATTAGCTAAGACTTAGGCTGGTCATATGCTATTCTCAGCTCTGCTGCTGACTCACCTCCACGGCCTTGGGCGAGCTGCTTGAATATTTGTGCCTTGGTTTACCCATTGGTAATAGCAGAGATAGTAACAGTCTCACGGAGTGGTGCGAGAATTAGTTAATTAATATTTGGAAAACAGCTTGTGCCTTGACGTCTTTGTGCCTTTGTTTACCCATCAGTAATATCAGAGATAATAACTGTCTCATGGAGAGGTACAAGGATTAATTAATTATTTGAAAAGCAGTTTGAGATCCTTGGATGAAAGATGCTATGTGAGTAAAACATATCATTAAAAACATCTCCTTGTCCTCTGTGAAGTTAAAATAAAGCTGGAGCTTCTTAGTCATTCAAATAATTAAACCATAAATACTGTTTATTTTAATCTTCTCTTTAAAAAAATAATCTAATCTAGGCAGTGATACCAGCCAAAGAATGAAAAATGTTTCAAATTCAGGAGACCTATCAATTTAAAGAGCTTGATTCTTAATTGCTTTTTGATTTGTATCAATGGAAAGTGAGAGCAATTGTATTTACAAAAGCCTGCAAAAGCACAGGGCAGCTGGGAGGACACCCGCAGTTCCTCTGCAGGGTTTCAGCCTGCATATTCACATGGATCCAGCAGCTGTACCCTGCGCCGCGCTGGGTTTCTCACGCTAGCCAAGCAGATGATCCCATTTGACTTGTTAACCAAGAGAGAGGTGTAGATAAGCCTATCTTCAAGGCATGTCAAAGCCAACTTTCTCCCCCCACCCCAAAACATTGGTGCACTGAAGCGGGGTTGCAAGTGCAACTTCTCCTCCCAGGAACGGTGTCGAAGGGACAATTCGACCAAGCAAAGATGCCGGCCATCGGCCATGGATCCATTCAGCATTTCCTACCCTGTGCGACGCGTCTCTCCTAAACCTCAGCACCGACTGTGCCATGAGCCAATGCCGCCTGCTCTGCCCCGGTCCATGGGGAGAGAAGCCCCCAAGCAGTACTGACCGACACTGGAAACGAACAGTAGGAGAATCGATTGAATCTATATTTAAAATCGTCTTATATTCAGAGATGTACATGCCAAATGTGAAAAGCACTGACAGTCACTTCCCTGTGGACTTACTGTGTATTGGGACGCAAAATATAGGCAACTGGCCTGTGTTTAGTCTCTTTCTTTCTCTCTAGATTTTTTGCATGTTTTTCTTTGGCAAAGCGCATAGGTGAAGAAGAGGTCTGCAGAATCAAGGTCATGGTTTTTAATTGAACGGGGCTTCACAGCAGTAACTACTGCTGGGAACATGCTAGTGTAACAATCTGCTGCGCTGGGCACCCAAACCACCACCCCACGTGAGCTTTCCACCAGTCAGAGGGCCTTGTCTCAGCCTTTTCATGGCCTCCCACTCCACTCTGCCCGTAGAAGATTTTGCAGCAAACGCCAAGTAACCTGTGTGGGAATGTGGGGAGGAAGAAAGGATGTAATTTTCTTCCTCAGCTCCAGTGCTTTCATTAGTTAAATGTCCTCCTGCCTTTTCCACGCTAGTCCAGCTTCTAGTGAATTTTCATCAGACTAAAAGAGGCCTTTAGGGCCATTCGAAAGTAACCATCAGATAAAAGCAATTGTCATCCTCCTTATGCAGCAGGCAAGGAAGCAGACACAGGTAGACTGGTCACACAGGAAGGAGAGGAGGGACCTGGTGACTCAGAGCTTTTGACTCCCAGCTGCCAGCTTTAGACGCTACTCCAGCCAAGTATAAAAGCACATGGTTATCTCTGAACTCATGAATAATCCCATTGATTTAAGCCATAAACTTCAGCATCAGGGCCTTAACCACCTGACTACACTCGCCAAGAGCAGATAAACAGGAGCGCAGGTCTGGATAGGCCCAAGATATTCCTCTTGACCTAGAGGAATAGCAGCAAATAGTAGTTTCTCTGGTGCAGGTTTCTAAGAGAATCACCAGCCAAGGTGAAAAGGTGGCTTGGCGCCCAAGATGAGGGGTCCCTTGGGGATAATGTAGTCCCAGGAGCTCTCTTCACTCTAGACATTAGTGAACTTGGTCACCTCCCTCACTATTGCCCTGTTGGATGCATGTGAAGGGCTGCTTAGCTGACTGCAGTGACATCGACCTTGGTGGTGGGAAATGACCTGGTTGTGAAGGAGTTTCACCCACAAGCAGAGGCATCCCTCAAAACTCTGCTGTCCAGTTCAGGATACAGTTTACTCTCCTGCTCAGCTGCTTTTGACCTTGCATTTCTAGCAGAGGGATAAGAGATCAAGGGAAACAAGGAAGTTGTGCGCCTGTTGTTGATGGGAGAGTGAGTGAAGCAACCTAAATTATACATGGTGGTGCCTACCAGATGGTCCAAGCATCTCTTCCTTCTATTATGCAAAGTCATAGCTTCACAGACAAAGTAGAGGGGACTGGATTCCCAGAGAATTTGTGAAACATGTCCCATAGTTGATTGAAAAGCATGTTTTACTTCTAGCTGGTAACACGGGATTTTAGCTGGTTGCCTGTTGTTCAACCCTTCCCCCGAGGCGAAAAGTGTCAGCTCTGCCTCTGAGAGGGAGCAGAAAGACTGTGAACCCAACCAGAAGTGGAGCAGTAATGTATAATGGCAGGCTTTAGGTTTTGCAGACTGGGACAGGAGGTGGTAGTTTAAAGAAAATGTTCAATGAACCTAGGTAAAGTCCATTTTGCTTCTCACTTAGGAGAAGCTTTCAGCTTAGTCCTTTGTAGCTGTGGACACTGACTCATGATCTCTCTGCTGGAGTAGCGGTGGGGGTGTGTGAGCTAAATGAACCGATCCGCATTGCCTAATATGTCCAAATATTCTTCTCGGTTTGCACCCTTCTGCTGCCTCATGTCATTATGACATGTTGACATGAAAACTGAAGGTGTGAATGGAAACCTACTTCTGCTGGCTTTAACTTACGACAGTTCAGATATCGGCCCAACGTTCCCCTGGCAGCGTGAAGCTCGGTGTGTGCTGGAGCAGCTCTAGGCCACATTTCTGGGGCTTTAGTTTCTGCACTGTGTGATGGTTTGAAGGCTTTAAAAAGGGTGTCACGTAGATCCCATACCTGTGTATAATTTCTATCTTTCCTCAGATGCAGCTTTCACTAGAATAGTGCAAGATATAAAAATATGTCAGTCTTCCCTTAAGGCTGAAACTCAACCGATTAAATCTCAGGTTAGGTTCGGTAGCCCTTGTTCTCACTCAGAGCTGCGGGCTATCAGCTCTTAGGCTGATTTCTGAAGCATCTCACTCCGTGATAAGAATTCTTTAAGAATCATTGGCCAATACTGGACCAAATTCAGCCACCTTTCACTTGGCTGCAGATTCCCCTAGCACAGATGATGGAGTTTATAACCCACATTTAATTTTCCCCTCTTTGGTTCTTCCCTAGGGATGCAAGGGGAAACAAAACCCAGAATGGACAGAAGGGATGGAGGAGCTCTGCTTGCGCTTGGCACACTGCTTGGGGCCTCGGTGGCCTGCCTCCTGCTCCAAGGCCTTCCTTCTGACTACTGCCTGACCTCAGGTAAACTGCATCACTGCTTCCCCATCACTCAGATATAGTTAAATACAGCAATTCATTCTATACCATTTACAAACCAACAAGTGGGAAGTGTTACCTTGGAGTTACGCACTTGTAATAGTGCTTTTTAAGGCATCTACTCCAAAATTCAAGGCATTGGAAAACTAAGGGTTTCATAACAAAGCGTGGAAAAAAACCCCAACAACTATTGGCCCAAACCCTCCCTTTCAGGCCACACCCAAAACGCAAGTGAGACTGTAATGGACAAATCCTCCTCTGGCAGTGGGCCGATCGGCCAGAGCACCATTTGCCGAGCCCCAACCTATTTCATACCACGCAAAAATCTCTGCGGGAAAAGGCTGACGGGGTTCAGGCAATGCACAGCACGGTACCTTTGCTCATGACAGGAGCGCCAGCCAATTGCCAGCGCCTCGGTGTCTGGCCAAAGCGGGTGGCAGACGGCTGTCTGAAGCTGGGACCTGGGAAAATGGGGATAACATCAGGAAAAAAACAAAAACATCTTACATACCTACTACTCCCATCTCAGCCCGCTCTGGGGAGATAGAGGCCTACTTGCTGTGGACTGAGTCAGTGCCTGGTCTTGTGGTCCTCCAGCACTCTGCGGAACTACTGCGTGCTTGCAGACTTGAGGCTGTTGGCCCATCTTATCCTGTCTGCTACGTGCAAGGACTTTATAGCTACTGCTGCAAACCAGTGGCTTGGCTATTTCCACCCTGTTTTGGCCCACCTATGTGTGGGAGCAAACACGCAGCCTCCCCAGGGGGTCAGCAGGTCATGATGGAGCAACAGCACCTACCTGGGAGAATCTGCTGGCTCCTTTGAAAAATCTCCCTGGATTTTTATTGGATCGTAGGCTACCACAGAGTATCTGCTAGGATCTGGGCTTTGATTTTCCGCTCTGTAGCTTTATCCCAGGCTGGCTGGGGTAGCGCCTTTCCCTCAGAGACCACAACTGACAGCTCTCTTCTCAGGGAGAGGGAGGAATGGGGCAGTGGTTGTGTTTGGAGGGTGGGGAAGGGGAAAGGCTGTTTGAGGCCACCGTGTGCACAGGGGAGCTGCAGAGCTTGTGAGAACGATCAGGAAATCATCTTATTTCTCCTTCCCTAGGTTGCAACCTCCATCTAGGGGACCACCACTCCTGTCTCTTCCATTGTGCTCCTCCACAGATCCTATATTCCTGTCTCTCCCCACCCAGCCATGTCACCCCCGCTCTAACCCCAACCTCCCCACCACTTGCCAGGCAAGTCCTGGCCCTTCAGCTGCAGTGTGGCAAAATTCAGTTTTGTTGATGTGGCTGAGAAACGTTGGGTCTTCATAAAAATATCAGCCTGCCTATAGGGAATGAGGTGGAAGCAAGACCACGTTGAGGCCTTCTATTTCCTGCAAAGGCAAGTTTGCAAGACACTCATGGAGAGCGCTATGCAGATGAGCGACATTGTGAAAGGCAGGGCCAACTTCCCAGCGGGGGGGCGGGAAATGGGGCAGATCAAATAGTTATCCAATTTTCCATCAGCTGTGGGGCTGGCCAGGTGACAGGTAGGTAGGCTTGCCATTTTGCATGGATGGCTCACCTCTTTGCCAGCTGTAATAAATGTGGGTGCTTCATGCCAACGGTGCTGGGTTAAGCTTCACTAGCAGATGTGTCTTCTTCCCCCCTTGCTCCATCGGTGCGAGTAGCCCCAGCTCTGCCAAACAAGCACATAGAGAGAAGCTGAAATTGCCAAGAGGGAATCCGGTTTGTGTTCATGCTGAGAGCTGGCCAAAGAGGGAGAAAACATCAACCTCAGGACAGTTTTTAAGATCTGGACATTTGGCTTCATCTTTGACTGTGTTCAAACATGATCTGTCAACTCCCATCAAGAAAAACAAGAGGGAGAACAGCCTAGATTTACAAGTCAGTGCTGCCACTGCTAGAAAATTCATGAAGCACATGGGAGAGAAAAGATTGACTTGAACACAAATCTACACCCTGTAACCAAAGACTGTGGGGTTCCTTTCTCTCCTGTTGTACTAAGAAATTCTGTCCAGAATATTAGAAAGTGCAATGCAAAAAAAAAAAAACCTCTTAAAAGCAACAATAATCTTCCTATCAAAATTTAAGCTAAATTATGGAACTTTGACATTCCTCAGCTGTGTGTGTTTTGTGTTTGAGAAAATTCAGGGTAGGGTGTAAAAATTTTGCCTGAGCTTTGCATGGTTTCATTATTATCAGGCCACAAATGAATTAGGTAGATGATGCAAAAATGACTGCCAGTAAAATATTGACACCGATTCTTCATTCTGTGTGAAACATCTTTTATATATATGTGTGTATGCGTATATACTATAAATAATACAAATGATGCTCATATTTTATACTAGGGATGTAAACACTGGTCCCAACAGCAGTGGCAAATGAACCACTCACATTTTCTGATTGCATAATTTGCCTGGAGGATGGATACATAATTACACTATAATTAAGTATAATAAACAGAGAAAATGATTTGAGAAGGAAAAATTATCACAGCCTCAACCACATCAGCCAGAAGCTCTCTTCTAATTAAGTTATTTTATTAAACAAAATGTTTTTAAGGTGGGTCCTCTTTGAAAATGTACATTATAGCCCATGTAGTGTAATTTACTTTATAAGTAAAACACGGCTTGTGTACGGACAGATCATATCTGATAGGAGTCATGAAATACACAGCCACTGGGACCAGTCCAGCCAGATGCTGAGTCCCCCACACCCCTGGTGCAGACCCTGAGTTCTGCTCCAGGAAATTGCAGCAGCATATAGAGCAGCCTTTTATTCGTGCTCACGGACGGGCTTTTTTTATGTTGCTTGCATTTTGTTTTTCTGATTTAAAGGGAGAAATGCTGGCAGGTAATTCTGATGTTGTCATCCTGTAATGACACAGTAGAGGCAAAGGACAGGAAAAGAGGTAGCTCTTGTTAGTCCAAATAGCTCAAGCTATTTGGAGTTGAGAGTCTTAAAACACTCTTCCCTCTCAAATGCTTTTACCCTTGCTAATTCTGTTCAGTGCTTGGGAAGATGCGAGGATGGAGTTATCTTTTATGTTACTATGGCTGGAGAAATCCAAAACACTGGTTCACAACCTAGAGGACTCGGGAAGACCACATGATCTGCTACCTTGTGAGGCAAAGGCCATCGGACACCCTCCAGTTGATTCCTCTTAGAGCTGCAGCTTAATCTTTTAAGCACTCGCCCCGAGCCGTTCGGTGACTTCAGGAGCAATATATTACAGAAGCCTTGGAGCATTATTCTGAAGTTAGCTGCTCCTTCTGTTCCTACTCATGTTCCCCCTCCCCACAAGAAGTAAAAAATGTTCAGCTTTAAGTTTCAGCCACAAGATTTCTATGTACGTCTGCCTCATTTCCACATTTCTCTTCCTCTTGTGAGTACTTGGAGATTGTGATCAAGCCATCCCTCAGCCTCTCTTCTGTAAGCTCATTAGATCGTGCTGCCCGATAGAAATCTCTGCTAGTTTCCTGGCTCTTCAAGGCTCGTATAGCCTTGCGCTGTTCTTTGGGAAGATCTCTATATGTCCATGACCTGTTTTCTTAACTATTTACTCTCTTCTTCCGTTCCCAAGTCACTTGTAAGGTTTACCTGCAATGATTTAGGTTTTCTATCAGGTCATTGTAAAAAATAACATAACCTCAGTAACACACCCCTTTGGTACCTGCCAGGGAAGAGATCTAAGAATGGTCTCACATACAGCCTAGGAGAAAACATCCTGGGCAAAGAAAATCCAGGGAAAGAAGAAATTGTCCTAAAATATCAGTTGTTTACAGCAGCACGAGGGCCTTGAATTCAAAATGGTGAACGCTATGTTGTGAGAACATTCTCCAGCTTATTGGGCAATGGAGAGAGCAACGTGGTGGTCAAGAGGAATCTTCTTTGTTTAGAGTTTTCCGCTTTTAAATGTTTGCAGATCTTGAGCCACAAAGTGTTGTAGGTTATTGATGAGATTATTGATGTGCGTGGTTACTGCTTGCAGGGTGCCCCAGGCAGGACACTTACGTCAACACAGGTCTGTATACTCCTGATGACTACTTCGGTTTCTTTCCTAATCCCACGCGTTTTCAGTCTTACAGTGACCTGATTTCAACTAGGAGCTTCCATGAAAAATCACGTGGCAATCACAGACATTGTGAACTCAAGCCAAACAGTCATTTTCAAATGCTTGGCAAACGCTAGACCACAGAAACTCAATGTGTCGTAAGATTCCACTTGGTCCCATCATCATGGGTGGGAAAAAGGAGGAGGATTATCCGTAGACCTCAAAGTGTTTTACAAAGGGAGGCAAATGCTGCTATTCCCATTTATTGGACAGGGCAACGGCAGGTTGAGACCTGCACAAAGTCACCCAATTAATCAGCCTGAAAACTGCCACCGAAACCCATATTCTGGTCTAAACAGGTTCTCAGACTGCCCTCATCACTCTAATATCTGAGTACCCTTCAGTAGTACATTAGGAGAATTTGGGCATGTCTGCACTGGCCGATGCAAACAGCTGCCTGTCAATGCAGCCCCCTTCTCAGCCAACTGGACAAAAGCCATCTCCAGACGGAAGCTGTTTAGCCATGTTAACACCATCCTAAGCCCAGATGTATGAACCCCACCACAAGTTGAGGTGAAAGCTCAGCTCACCACTACTCTAACTCAGCTCTGTGGCTTCCAGGTTGTAACATGCTTATGGACAAAGCAGATAGACCTTTCTTTGTTCTAAATCCAGTTTCATCACCTTTAGTGCCCCTCAGATTATTTCCTCTTGCTTCAGTTCTCACTGAGCAATGGAGACAGGGCACAAATGTGTTGGTTATCTGGTTACAGCCTTATGGCTCCTTTGAGGAAAGATCTGGAAGATGACAATTTGAAGACATTTGGGTACACTGCTATAAAGAAAGAAAATCTCCAAAAATCTATTTAGTAAGTCAGGATAAAAGGAAAGAGAACGAAGGCATGTCTTAAAGCTCAAGATCTACTTTGTCATGAGCAAGAGTACTAAAAAATTGATGACTTAATGACCTGAAGGAAGAACAGCTGTTATTATAGGGCATTGTATTGGCAAAGCTCCTATGCATCACAACAATAGTTCTCTCCAGAATTCCCTTTCAAAGGATGAGGAAATATCAGCGCATTTAGTCTCAGCTCCCTGGCAGGTGGCATCACTTCCTCATGAAAGGCAGGGAGCTGACACAGCTATGGGAAAGCCGCCCTTTGCAACAGCTACAAAAGCCCCGTCTGACCCAGTAAGTCTGACATAGAGCTGAAGAAATGAGTCTTACTCCAAGGAAGCTAAAAATCCCAAGGTGCCCTAAGAACTTGTCCTGGACTACTCATGCTCCCAGGTTTAGAAATCCTTTGAGGGTTGCTAAGTTCATATGAACCACTCCTAGCTCTGGAAGTCCCTGTGCCTTGAATGGTTAGAGGCTGGGAAAGCACAGTGTGGTTGCGTCCAGCTCTGCTGATTCCGCTTTCCTCCCTGGGCATCTACTTCCATCATCTGCTGGCACTGGGTCATGGGGAAAGGTGGGCTTTGATCCGGAGCAGTACAGCTGCTCTGACGCTCTTGACTGTTTCTGAATCCAAATCCCTGCTGGCAGGGATCCAGCGGCTTCACCAGATCATCACCCTTCGCCTAAGGAAATCAGGGCAGCATGTAGGTGGCCGTGTTTCTTTGCAGCTTTGCATTTCTTGGACTTTTGTGCAAATCCCCGCACGGCAAACGTAGGCTTCATGCATATGCAGAAAGGGCACAGATGCTGCTTGGAGAAAAAAACAACGGACCTGGTTAACTTGGCTACGATCATCCAGGAAGTTTGTGGCAGAGCTGCAAATAAAATCCAGACATATTGCCTTTTGGGCCTGTGTCTTCACAACAACACTGTTCTTCCTCTGGGCATCTGGACTTGTCATCTTATCAGGACACGCTGCTCAGCATGACTCCTGAAAGGGGAAGAGCGCGGGGAAAGCTGCGCTTTAATTCTTTAGAGAAAATGACACAATCTACATAGGAAAACCCCATATAGCTTTTTGCAATTATTGCCGTGCATGTGTATCTTTGCCTCCCTTTGTGATCTTTACCACTTCCTCACCATATGTAAAAGGCCTGATCCTGATGAAAATAGTCATGATTCCAGAAATGCCACTCAGACAATGTTGATTTACCTCCACAAAGGATGTGGCCCAATGATTTTGGCCAGATTTTTCTACAAGCAGTCGGTCACATCTCTCTCTCTCCTCCACCCAGAAAGCTGAGGGAAGTTGTGCGACAATAACCTTGCTCGACTTCACCTGGCCCACCCAGGGAACAGCTATTTCTGGATGGACACGGAAAACCCAAGCCTTGTCCCTTTAATCTAACATCTCATGCATGTTGCTAAGCCTAATGTTTAATTTGAAAAAAAAACCAACCAACCTGAAAATAGCATTAAAGGAAGCAGAGGATTTGAACAGCACTATATTTTTAAGATAGTCTTTCTGGAGAACACTATATTTAAAAACTGATCCTTTTTTTGCGAGGTTTCTGGAACTATAGAGCCATCTCAAGCTTCCTGTGAGATAAGGCTTGTAATTTGGAACTGAGTAATGAAGTACAAACACAATTGGCTTTGTATTAAGAGACAACATATAATCATCTGGCAGTGTCACATTGCCCCCACTCCAGAGCGGTTTGGGGCTTTTTGTGCTGGAAATTAAAGTTAAGAGCAACATGATGATGAAGGTGGCTCATCCTCCATGCCTGACAGAAGGATGGTGTCTCAGGGTGCAAATCTACCTGGGACTTTGGAGAAAAAACCCCTGCTTTTAAACATTTATGGTCCCCTGCCTGCCACACTCGCAGGACTGTTAAGTTGTAAGCCTGCAACTTGAAGGGTTTGGAAGGACAGCGGTTGAGCTGTGGTGGGCCGAGGTAGACGTAAACTCCTCTTGACTGAACTGACTCAAGCTTAAGATTATTCCAACAAGGAGATCTCATACTTTCAAACTCTCTTGACATATTTCTATTCAAGGGATGGCAAAAGCAGAGAGAAATACAAGAGGTTCTGTGGTGGTTTTATGCCAAGCGTAAACACCTGTGTAGGAGCCTTTCAGACCTCTTTGCACTCCCACGGCAAGGACCAGATCTGGACTGCGTTTTAAATTTTTTTTCCAACTTGTTGGTGTGAAATCTGACAGCCAGGCAGATGTGTCTGCCTTGATCTTTGGTGTGGATCTCCTGTTGCACTCTCCTCTGTTTTTCCAAGCCTCAGTAAGGGAAAGTGAAATTGCTGTCCAGAAACATTAATCACAGCACCTCAGATCTGTAAATTCTCAAGAGTTTTCCTCCTGGAGCACTGGAAGGCTCTGACCCATTTTCAAAAGTAGGTCTAAAGCATATATACATCAGGCAAGCACACACACTTATAGCATCTGCAAAAACACATGGCAGTTTCACATCCCACTAACCAGCTTCCTGGACTGAATATATATAAGCGCAGGTTTTGTGAGAAGCAACAGTTTCTGAATGCTGGGTTTCTTACTCTCGTACCTTAACCACAGTCCTTCCTTTGTTTTGTGAGTGATACCATTTCCCTCTTAATTTGGCAACTTATTGAACAACTTTTTTCCGAATCCTTATTCCTGTATCACCCTTTTTTTTTTTCGCAGGTGAAGCTCCTCGCAGGCTCCCCTGACAATCTCTTTATTCATCTTTCCGTTGCATACAGAGGTGTTGTGTTATCTCTGCTTAATCCTGAATGGTGAAAAGCAACCATTTCCAGAAGCCGTAATTACTCTTTGGATGTTTTGGGATTTTTCTGGGCTGCTAATCTACAGAGCTCATTGCAATTTTTTCCATCCAAACCTTTTGTTTAATGAAAGACTGTTTTGCCAAAGGACTCATTTTCCCTTAAATGTACTATTTTGAAGCAGAACATCTAAAACTTTTGGCGGCTGTTTCTGACAACGATATCATTTTTCCTGTCTTATCAACATTTTCTGTGCAAATATACCCACTTATCAGCATGTTTTCCATTTTAGCAGCCAAACTTGAGTCCAGCATGCCTTCTGTTACCATTGCCAAAGCAATAAAAACTGCAAAGTGGATTTAAGCAAATATGTGTAGATATAGAGAGATGCTCCTGCACATCCTTTTGTGCCTATGCCACTCCTGTTGTACATTAGTTTATACTCTTGGAAACTCCCAGAGATGGAGAACCCAAAGTGTGTCTGTGCCATCAGTTCCAGTATCTCCCTCTCTTTATGGATAGAGCTTTCCTAAGGTCACATCTTCTCTGTTTCACTGCAAATAAAGCCAGCTAGATCTTGTTGTTCCCCATGCAAATGGACAGAGTAATCGTTGTACCCGTTTACCGCACTCCTTTCAGCTACTGTCTTCCCATGTGAAGTCTCTCATAGCTGTCCTCAGTCTTTTCTAGACTAAACAAAACCAATTTAAAAAAAATTCCTAGCAAGTCATGTTTTTTGAAACCTCTTATCAGTCCTGTTGCTCTCTTCCAGACTTCCTCCTGTATTTACATCTTTATTTGACATATGGAGTGCAGATCTGTGGTTTGGGCCTCTCCAGCACCAGAATGACCTCCACACAAAGGGAGCTCTTAATACCTCTTCTAATAAAAAGTATTTTTCTGGCCACAGCATCACACAGTAGACTTAGACTTGAGCTTGTCCTCTACCAGCTCCTGTAGCATATTGCCAGTACCATGACCTGGTTGCTTATGTATATTTTATTTATGCACTTTCTTTTTCACATAAAACTATTTCTAAAGTTTATTCAGAACATTTAAAATCAATCCTTCTCCCTTCCAAAGTTGGGTCCCCCAGCATATTTTGTTGTTTTAACCTACTGTAAGAGCCCTGTCGGCTCCACCATCCAAGCTATTAACAGAGACTTAAATGAACAGTGACCAGCATAGACTTCTGTTGATGGTCCTCTCACTTGGACAGTGAATCACACATGCCTAGTCTTCAAGGATGTTATGCCAATCAATGGTTGAAAAAATAGCAATTATTTCTGTCAGATAGGTATCATTTCTGCTACCAACGGCTGTCCAAAAAAGATCTGAAGCCAAGAGTGATACCAGTGAATAATAGGTGAATACCTACTCATCACCTGCACCGAGAAACAGGCTGGAGTACCAAGCCCTGAAACTACACTCTCTCCTTTTTTTTTTTTAATAAGAGGATGGTAGCGAAGCCAGATTATTCATCGCTCTGAAAGCAGGATGGGCACATCAGTATGCCCCTAAAGCCAAGATGATGAGCTAATCAAATTCATATTGTTAGAAGAGTCCCCACCTACGCTTTCACACAAAGGACTGATTAGGTCACAAGTATGCAAAACTCTGGGAGGATGCCATCTTTCATCGCTACCAGAAGACTTTTAATATATGTGAAGTTGCCAACAATTAAGTGTTTGTGTGTGTGTACACACACGCACAGCCGCTTGCTCTGGTCCCGGGAGCTGCGTGTTGCATTGAGCTAATCGGCTGTGCTGGAGCAGAGCCCTGTGCTGGGCACGGCTCCGCTGCTGAGCGCTCGGTCGCTTCCTGGGTGACAGCACCATAGCAGCTGCCACCTTTGCAGCCCAAAGGAGGCAGATTTTAACATGCTGCTCCTGCTCCCATCGGCAGTGGCTGTGACAGAAACAGTCACAGGCTGAGGGGTCTGTCGCTCTTGGAATGTCCTGGTGCAAGAAAGCCAAAAGTACTTGAACATCCAAGCCACTGATGGAAGTACTGAGTCTGAATGAATGCACTAAAACATGAAGAAAGGCTGAGAGAGTTGGGGTTGTTCAGTCTGCAGAAGAGAAAACTCTGGGGAGATATTATTGCAGCCTTTCAGTACTTAAACAAGGCCTATCAGAAAGATGGGGACAGTCTTTTTACAGGGTTTGTTGCAACAGGAGGAGAAGTGAGGGTTTTAAACTAAAAGAGGGGAGATTTAAACTATAGATAAGGAAGGCTTTTTTACAACAAGGGTGGTGAAACACTGGCCCATATTGTCCAGAGATGTGGTAGACACCCCATCCCTGGAAACATTCCAGGGGCTCTGAGCTCCCTGACCTAGCTGCAGATGTCCCTGCTCACTGCAGGGGCGTTGGACTAGATGACCTTTAAAGGTCTCTTCCAACCCAACCCATTCTACAATTCTAAGAACCTGCTCTTCCCAAATGCCAGTGTGCTCAATATAGGAAGGGCAATTAACGAAGAAGACTGTAAGTCCCCATAGCAGTGTATTTATTGCTTAAGATGGTTGGTGTGATTCGCATTCTAAACTGGGAGTGATGATGGCTCAATGTTTGGAGGTGTTTAGCACCTCCTCCCCATCACCACCCCATGGGATGCCCATGGGTACAACACTTTTCATAGATTCATAGAATGGTTAAGGTTGGAAGGGACCTTCAAGATCATCTAGTTCCAACCCCCCTGCCATGGGCAGGGCCACCCCCCACTAGACCAGGTTGCTCAAGGCCCCATCCACCCTGGCCTTGAACACTTCCAGGGAGGGGGCATCCACAACCTCCCTCGGCAACCTGTTCCAGTGTCTCACCACCCTTACTGTGAAGAATTTCTTCCTGACATCGAGTCTAAACCTACCCTCTTCCAGCTTGAAACTATTATCCCTTGTCCTATCACTACAAGCCCTTGCAAACAGCCCCTCCCCAGCTTTCTTGTAGGTCCCTTTCAGGTACTGGAAGGCCAGTTCTCAATAAACGCTGCTTTTACATTGCTTCCAATGTCACCTCCATGAAAAGTGCTGCACGGCCCAAAATGGAAGCAGAAAGGGTGAGAGGAACTAGGAAGAAAAGTCCTTTGTAGCAACACATTGCCCTCTTCCTCTGGTGATGATGCTGTGGTGTTCAGAGGAACACATGCAGCCTGTTGTTCGAGAACCACCACCAACATATTTGTCCCCTTTCAGTGTCCAGCAGCAGTTCTCAAAGTGCCACAAGCTAGAATAATCTCCTTATGTCACAGTTTTATGTCAGAAGGAAACAAAGGATTACTTGAGGAAGAGGGCCTCCCTACTATGAGAAAAAAAGAAAGTCAGTAATACGTTTGCTATCTTCCAGTAGCATACCTTATCTCAAGCGAGTAGGAAGTAACGTCTTCTTGCTGTCTTTTTCTGCACTCTTTCTCCGTGCTCCTTGCTGGAGATTTGCAAGATGTCAGGAATGCCCTGTGCTCCTCATTAGCTTAACAGTTACCTGGAAAAGAATGTGACCAAAAAAGCCATGCGCTGAAATGTGCATTTGACAAATATGTAACAATATACATGTCCCAATGTTTTCTGTCTATAGCGTGTAAGCAGTAGAAGACACACGAGCGCATCACAAAAATGTACGTTTGCAAATAGGACAACTTTCTCTTACCTTGCTGATATGGGGAGACATCAGCTATTGTAGAATAGATGTTTTTTGCATCTGGGCCGCCAGGATATGTGCGATGGCGGACGGTCCACGTTGAGCAAATCAAGCCCCTAAGAAACTGAGTGCAAATTCATGCCCTACAGCCTGTGGGAAGAAATTATGCCAGAGTAACTTTGGTCTATTGCTGACAAAAAGTAACTGTTTAAATCCCAAATGCTTACATCCCTGTAGAGCTTTGCTGCCTTCAGAGAAGCAGTTCCGGTTATGTCAGTTGGGCTCCAGCACAGCCCCTTCAACCAGGGACCTTCGTCCCAACCATGACTGCTCCTTCAGGCAGACCGTGACCTCTCCATCAGTGGCTGCTGTTCACCGCATGGTTCATCAAGTGAGAGCAAAGAGAAGCAGGCAGCATCCTTTGCTTTCCTCTGGCCAGTGCTTGTACTTAACGCAGAGCATTTTTACGCTTTACATCAAATTACTTTGTCCTAATCGCTGCGCTACCTCAGTTATCGCCCACACAAACAGTCCCTTCAGATCAACATACCGACTGGGCCAGAAATCACACAATTGATGTTTTGGTTTCCACTGCCTTATCTAAATCCAGTTACTGCTCAAAATGAGACTAAGTCAACAGGCTTAATTGAATGAAAAGGCTGTGAGACAACCTAGAGATTTGTGGCTGTGTACGTCCATGCGGGAGTTAATCACTAAGCAAACACTTGGCAACAAACAGAGCTGCGCCGAGCGGGATTGGTTTTTCTGCGGCATGGAAGCTCCTGACACGCTGGGGTTGCGCGAGGCATTGTTGAGGCTGGCAGGAGGATTTGAACGGCATCGCAAACAATGTACCACCACAGAGAAAAGCTGGGGACAGACAATGGAGCAGGCCATGGACAAACACTTCTGCTTGCTGCCTAGATTAGGAGATAGCAGAGACCCTCCAGTAGCAGCCAAAAATAATTGCTCCCCTGTAATTGTTGCTGTCCAGATACGTGAAACAGCCCTGCTGGCACCCAACAGCTGGGAGCAGTGAGGTGTCATGTCCTTAGCTCATTCCTGGGAAGGCAGCTGCCAAAATCTGTGTGTCCCCAGCTCTTGCAGACATCACAGGTTTTTCCCCGCTGTAGAGCCATGGCATTCCTGCTGGCTCTACAGATCGAGAGAGAAAGCTATAAACTAAATATGTGGGAGTGGCCACCCTGGATCAGACCACTGCTCCGCTTCGCTTTTCTTCTCACCTTCAATGCAGGCCATGAGCAGACTCTTGGAAAAGGCCATTAAAACCTTTGTAGGGTCATAGCCAAGCTCCAGTCCCTGCTGTGACCGTGCTGCACAAGGCTTCTCCAGAGCTACAGAAATAAAAAGACAAAGCTGTAATCTGCAGTGGCAACTCGCTCTGGCAAAATCTGCACTTCTCCTTTTTCTACCACCTGCTCAGTTCAGAGGCCCTGTGTTGGTACCTGGTGCAGCTCCTGTTCAGGTGGGCTGCTTGAAATGGTCAGGTCCATGCCAGTGGTTCATCTTAGCCCTTGCAAGAAGGGAGGCTGAAGCTGCAAACCTCCTAGAATAGTCATGAATCATCTTCTAATATGAGACGAATCACATACTTTCCTGGCTGGTAGGACTCCATCAGTTGATGGAGAACCTGAATCAGGTTCTTCAGTAGGCAGCGACAGCCTTACAGACATCAAAAAGTGACTTTGCCATGAGCAGTATAAAGGCAAAGCCTCGCCAGTTTAGCTGGGGGTTTGAATACAATTTTGGCCGGAAGAAAACCTCACTCCGTGCTACAGAGAGAGATCACACCCTGCACAGGCCACCCACTTGTCACCAAATGCTAGCCTGGGGCCAGGACATCTGGCTGTAAAAACGCAACTGTGGTGGTGGTGTTCCCTAAACAAAGGAGGACACTACACTCAGCTAGATCCTGCCTCCCTAAGAGAGGCCACAGACACAGCTGCAGGATTTGCAACCCATTTGACAGTTCTTGCCCTTCAGTGCACTGCCTAAGTAGGCAGGACAACTTCTCTAGCAAAGCCAGGAAAGATGGGAAAGGTGCTTGGCTTTGTGCTCAGATGCTGTGTGGTCAGAGCTACGCACCGTCAAAAGAAACTGCTGCTGAATGCCCAGGTTCCAGGATACAACAATAACACACAACACTATATTTCGTTCCTTTAACAAGTGCTGAATATGCAAAGGCTCCTTTCCCAGCTTCTGTCTCAGTCTTGGAAGCTGGGGAAGAGCTGCATGTATAATTATTTTCAGATGCCATTCACTTTATTGATTATCTGAGTGGGATGCACAAATAATGGCAGCGAATGCCACGAGAAGCAATCAAATGAAGCTTGCTCCCTTTTGGGAAAAGCTGAAGTAAAACCACCATATGAATGGGTCATTGAAAACAGGCTGGAATATATTCCCTATAGTCATTCCGAAAGTTCAAGGGTAGGGGAAGAAAAGAAAAAAAAAGGCTGTCTCTGTGTTCACTAAACTTCTAATATCTGAAAGTGCTTTAAAAAACACACATGCACTTTTTTTTTCATACAATCATGGAAAAACACGCTAAGCTTTTGACTCAATGGTTTTGTTTTTCCAGCAAGTCCCTTCCAGGTTCCACGCGCCATCTCACAGTCATGTCTGCTGGGTGAGCTTTGAGCTAACACACTTGAGAAGAGCTCTCTGTGATTCTGCCACATCGAGTTTCAAGTATCGGCTTGCTGGAAGTACAGTGGAGAGGGAGGAGGGAGGGAAGGGGTGCGAGCTTTGCCAACACACCTGCACAAGCTTTGGGCTCTCCTGGACACTCCGCGTGCTAATGATGTATAACCTGTAGAGCCTGGCAACATGCTCGCTGAAGACTATAGCAGACAGGCTGTGCATGCCTCTGATTTCTAATTTCTTCAAACAAGTCATAAACCGCCTCCCTCCCCCAACCCAGTGCTGTAGGTAAATGTTTAGGATGGAAACTGAGATGGGCAGAGCTTCTACCAAGGTAAGGAACAAATGACAATTTAATTATGGTATTTTAGCTCTATGTAATTCCTCTTCTGAAGTAAAAGGGAGGAAAAAATGCTTAAAGAAAGACAGAGTTCATTTCAGCTCCAATGTTCTGCTAATTTTTCTTTGGACTAAGCGTTGCAGCTGGATCTTGTTTCTAATCCACTTTCAAATTTGCTTGAATTAAAATCCCAGATCACTGCTGTGTTTTCAAGTTGAAGTGTGCATAGTAGCCAAGGTTTATATTGCAATTTCTGGAGTTACGGAATGATGAGCTCCAATAGAGGAAAGTGTGTTGTATGCCTGAGTCCTGAAGCGGGGGGAAATTTAAAAAAAAAAAAAAAAGGGTTGGCATCGGTGTTATTTGGAATTAGAGCTCACTTGTAGAATAAATAGCCTTGAAGTTAATACATGGCTACATTTTACATGCAGTTCCACCCACTGGAAACGGTCGGTATGGAAGAGCAAAGGCTGCCATGGTGGAGAGGTAGGAATAGGAAGTGCTATTTAATTAAAAAGCCTGGATTTTTCTGAGTTTTCACCTGAAATTTAAAAGTTCCCCATTAGTTTGGGGCTTATTTTAATAAGAAATTCAGTTTCTGAGTAAAATAGCACAGTAAGACTGCCCTTGCTTTGAAATACCTGTGCTTTCTCTATTGCTAGCTCAATCCCAGTCTCCAAGCTGACATTTCTCCTCCGGCATTCTGTATATGTCTAAATCCAATAGCACATAGTCTTGTTAAATTTTGCCAGCTGGTAAACACCAGAACTCACATAAAGTTATGAATCCCCATGTTCTCTGGGCTTTCCTATCTGCCATGACAATTCCCAGCCACTGCCAGGCACAGTCGGCCAGCCAGGATTTATGGGAAATTAACAGACTAATCATTTCCAATAGTGGGACATGATTATGATATAATTGCAGCAGTTTACAGTGACATCCAAGTGGGCAGATACAAGCCAAAAATTGGAATAACAGCTCCACCCATCTACCACCCAAATGTCAACAAGCCAGCATGGTTAAAAAGAGGACAAGAAGACAGGGCTCGGGCATTCTCCCTCGGCTGTGTCACAGTGTGACTGCCAAGTTGCCACACAACCTTCCTGCCAGGCAGTTTATCCAGCCATAAACTGACCCTCACCTCACACAGAAAGTTCAGCGACTTCTTTCAGTATCAGTTTACTTTTAAACAGGGCTAGAAATGCATTGTTGTCAATAAGAGCAAGAGATTATATTTTGGAGATTGGATGTTATAGGATCACGACTTAAATCTGTTAAGTCTCTACAATCCGTCTCAGTCTGAGCCACGATTGGCACTGTTGTAGCAGTACAGGTCACTGCCAGTGTGGATAAGGGAAGGAAGTCGATATGAATACAGCTGGAGATGAGGTGAACAAGGATGACAGTTTATTACAAAAGATTGGAGAGTGGCTCCTTTGCCGATGGATGTTTGAAAATCCAGAGATAGATTGTGAGGAGCTTGGTGCGATATCAAGGGAAACTGGGGTAGGTCTTCAGTTGAAATAAATTGGTATAATGGTCTCAATACTGAGCAAACTCTGCTAGTTTACGCTAGCTTTGTGAACTATCAGCCCCTTTCAGAGCAGGTTTTCTCACAGAAGAAGACAACGATTATTCCTTTAGCGATAGTAGAGTAAATCCCACTCCACTGTGAGGATTTCCCTCATTAACACAGAGAGAGAGAGAGAACAAAGCTGTCTATGTTTGGGTAGGGGTGGTCCTGAGAAGAGCCTTGAAACTACCCTTATAATTTACTTCCTCGTCTCTCTCCAGGCTGGCCTAAATTCAACTAAATTAAACTATTCCCCAAATAATATTTCCAATACATTCATGACCCAGAATGACACAGCATCTGCTGTTTGTTGATGCATCCTTATGTGCAACGGTCAATCCATTCCTCCTGATACCATCACTGGGAGCAAATGGATGTAGCTCAGCTTCAAGTTCTCACTCCTAAACATGAGACCTGAGTCTTGTCTGAGTATGGTCTGTGTCTGCATCTCTGGATATCCCCAAACAGTCTGGCTGAAAGACGGAAGCTCTCGTGGAGGCTGGAGCAGTTTTTACTAGTGGAGGATCTGGCCTGCAAACACTGGCACCTGTGGGGTGAGGACAAATAGAGGCCCATACTCCAAAGCATAGTGAGCTTCCAGTCTCCTAAGCTGTATGAAATCCCATTTCCTTTCTACTTGTGCTAAGTGTGAAAACAGAAACAAAGACGCGCACCTAAATAAACAGAACAGCACAGACAGCAGAAGGGGAGAGGGGCCCTAGTGCAGGTCGCACGCCAACTAGCACAGAGAGATGTTTTCTATTTGTGGTCCTTCATGTTAGACCTTGCCACAGCATGTGGATGAGAATGTGAGTGGGAGACTTGTTGGACAACGTTGGTTTTATAAATGTCTCACGATTGCAGAAACACCTGCTTTACATTATTTTTCTAGCTGGTCCACAACAAAATTCCTCTCTGGTCAACAGTTCTCAGCAGGCCTTGTTTCTTCTTTCTCTGTGGATGGCTCAAATCACTGGTTTCTAAATCCTAGGGCACCATGAGATCATACCCAAACCTCCTTGAGTAGGAGGGAGAATGCAGAGGCAGAAGAACAATTCTGCATAGAATCATCCCAAAATGTTGTCTAGAGGACCAAAACTGTGTGAGACTGCTTACCATCAGGTGGGGGAAGCGGGGCAGGAGGGTTACCCAGACCAAATGGACAGATCTGTAAGACCCATCTGTTTTCACCATGAAAACCTCACAGCCCACACCTATACAACATGCACCACCCCAGTCACCACAAGTTATGACTCTTGGTCTCCACTGCTTCCTCTGAAGCTGTAATGGGTCTGAGACAGCATCCAATGAAACCAAAGGGAGCCTTTCCATTAACTCAACGGGCTCTGGATCAAGCCCAACATCTGTTTGGCCCTCTCTGTACGCAGCACAGCCAATTTATTCTTTATCCATTTCTCGTCCTCTCTCTCCAATAGTGTCCGTATTTTTCCTACTTATGGTTGTCATTAGCCACACTAAGCACCATCCCCCAAAAGAGACCATCCCTCCCCATGCAGCAGCCAGTGTGCCCTGGTGTGGCATAGCTATGAGCGCTGCCCCAATCTCTTATCATTCCAGCAAGGTAACTATCTCTCCTTTCTCCTTGTTCACATTTCCAGGCAAACCCTTCAAGCTGTCAAGCCCTTCATACTCTTCTCACCAAGGGTAGGGCTGGTTGTGCCTTCTCGTATATTGTAAACCTGGTCAAGAATCAACGCAAAAATCAAACAGAGCGGTCCAAAGAGCCTGTAAGACACCCAAAGAGCATTGTCAGAGCAGGGACAGATTCTCTGAGCAGACATTTTCTATCTTGACCGATGACAATCCAGGCAAAGACTTCCCTAGCAATCCAGAGTACTAGGGAGAATAGCCAACAGGCAGCTCCATAGCAATAATTCTCCAAACTGTCTGTACAAGATCATAAAATCATAGAATAACTTAAGTTGGAAGGGACTCATAAAGGACCACTGAGTCCAACTCCATGGTCCTTGAAGGACTACCTAAAATTCCTTGATGATCCTTGAACTCTGACAGGCTTGGTGCCAGGACTACTTCCCTAGGGTTTTTTCCTCCACCATTCCCATATGTCTTCAAGTGTGAATATATACATTGTGCCAATTCACAGCGCTTCGGTTTCCAACCACTCTCACCAAATTAGTGATTTACATTGTGGAGACTATGATGGAACTAGGCACGAATCTTCTCTAGGTCCCACAGGCACAGCAATAACCATGGTCCATGAGACACCATCCATTCACTGAGCAATACACAACATTAATTTCTGTGCTTGGATTCCAGGGTCTTTTTTTTCACCTGTCATACATGGATTCCTGCGCTGTGAAACACATGCCACTGCTAAGCAAAGCAATAGCCTTTGTCGAGAAGCCAAGTAGCTTCTTACAGAAGAAAAACAAGTCTCCTGTGTTACATCTACAGATTCTTCCAGAAAGAGAGCTGCGAATTCATTTTGGGCACTGACCCTGTGTAACTGAGAATCCCATGCAAAAATACCTCCTCGACATACCCCGAAATCACAAGGGTTTGAAACCCGGAGCGTGACGCCTGAGGCCAGCTGTGCAGACTGGCAGGCTGCTGGCACCGTGCACAGGCACATCTGCATGTCAGGCAGTTACTCATCCCTGCATACTTCCCTGATAAAATCTGGATTGCCTAAAGCTGGTATTTTCACTCCAGTTTCCTTATCAAGGTATTTACCACCTCCCGTCTGTGCCTTGCAGACTGAGGCTGTTAAATACTCCCTTACTCTCGAGCGTGTAGGAGCTGCCGTACGAGATGGGATTTCTAAACGCACTGGAGCACGCAGTGGGTGGCTGCTGGCCTGGGCTCGATAGGATCTCACCCTGTTTGTACCTGGGATGTTGCTCTTTTGATCCTCATTCTGGCTTTCTGCAGCTGGAGGGCTCCTTCCTGTGTTTCACGGGTGTTTGTTGTGGTGTTTTCTGGTAGTCTCTGATTGCGTTTTAAAAGCTGTTGTCTCCTGTGGAGGGTTGTATCCTGGTGTAGCCGCTGCACAGCTGCATGAAGAGAAGGATAGTTTGGGATGAAGTTACCTCAGAAATTGCAGTGCATATATAGCACCTCAATATATACACGTAACAGCTTTTTCTCTTTAAAACAAACAGCAGCTATCTCTCAATAGCAATACTGAGATAGCCTCGTGATCGCAAACGCAACCTGCCCTTGGAAACTTTGAGTAGTCCCTTTCCAAGAGCACCCCACATCTCTTTCCCACCCATTGTCGATATCAATCATCTATTTTAGCCAAAGGTTCTCACACTGTCCTTTTCCCATGAGAGAGAGCATCGTTCTGAACCCTGCACAGGGTGTCTTTGGTGGCTATGCTGTTCCCCTCTAAGCTTGACAAAAGGAGAAAAAGAGGGACAGGTTCTGAAACACAGGATCTTAAAAGTTAATTTCCTTGAGGAAAAATATTATTTGTTTATATATTGGGGAAATCCAAGCAATATATCTGTTTCAATTTCATTTCACAAACATGGTAAATATTTTGTCAATTTAAGAATAACATTTGTGAAGACTGATCAGCCGGGTCCACACTGCACTGGGGGAGGATGCAGTTTATTTTGCGATGCTGATTCTACAAACAATGCTGTCCTCAACCACTCCCACCTGCATTATGCTATAGGAATATAGCTTGGTATCAGTCAGACTTAAAAGGAAATCTTTTGGCTAAATTCAACAAGAATGACATGAAATGCAATTTGATGTCAGAAACGCCACCAGATTCTTTTAGCTTAGAAAATAGCACTACTGAATTTTTCAGGCTTTAAGTAAAAAGCTTTTCTTCTAATGTTTATACTCCATTTTTCAGTGCTGTTTGGGATGTAGAAGACAGAAGTCAGAACTATCAGCTGTGGTAGATTTCTAAATTACTTGAAATTTCCATCTTGAAATTACTCAAAATTTCTATGACATAGGCTGGCTGAAGAAAGAATGAATTCCCCAGCTGCCTTTCCTAGAGTAACTGCTCAGCTGTCACCAGCTTGAGCAAACACATGTAAATCCCACCCGTGCAATCCCTAAAACGTGCAGTGCTCTTGCGATGCTGGACAACACTTCATGGGACCCAGGAAAAAGACCTCTATTTTAGTGTTTAACCCCTCCATGGTCTTTCTGCGGAAAGATGATAGACTTGGATCTGAGGTCATTGTCATCCTTTGATAGTGTCCATCCTGGCGAGAGCACTCTGAACCCCACCGGCTGGGCAAAATGAGCTCTGTCTACTGGCAGTGATGAAGGAGAACCAGAGGCAGGTTTCATAGGACCGGTTTTTTTTTCCCTTCACTTTGGTTTTTGGACTGGCCAGCACTGAAATCAGAGAGATGACTGTGTATCAGAGGTGGTGTTAATTAGGTGCCAAGTGCAATGAAGACACGATGACATGGGCTTCAATGGGAGCTAGCTGCCTAGGATCATATCCTACATCCAAGCTATAACCTGCTGCTATTAAGACTAGCTATGCTAAAACCAGCTTGAGACACACCTGCTCTTGCTGTGGTTCCTTCTTAGACTCTTATAGGAACTGTGATGTTTTGGAGGTATTATTGCACCTGTCACAGCCCCTGCCTCTGTGCCTGGGTGCCAAGGGCCAAGGGCGTGGGGAGGAGCAGTTCTGAGAGGTCTCAAGCAAGAAGCACAGGAAAGCAGATGCTTTGCAAAGAGCTGATCCATGGTCTTGTCCTGTCCTGCAACCTCCAAAGACAGTGTACCAGAATAAAATGCAGGGAAAAGCATGCAGTGTGAGAGAGTAACTCGAAAATTACTCCTGTAGTGAAGAAACCACATAACATATTCAGGATGTCAGAGGTTAGCTGTGGTGCATGTGAATCATGCTGCAAATACCTCACCTTTAACTTCACTGTCGTAATTAGATTACAAAGTTTTTATTACGGTTTTAAATTCTGCCTTTATAGGTTGCTGCCCAGCTGTGCACTTAAATCTGGTTTTATCACACTTTCTGAGCTCGTCACATTTAATTCTGCTGCTACAATGCTGGATTAACTTTAAGGGTCGCTGAAGTCAGAAGTCACTCACCCTTGCCCTACTAATGGATTCACACCATTCCCTGCACGGCCCTGAAGAGTGATGTGTACAGTAAACTATATTTATTGGCGTGGTGGAGGGGAAGGAGCATTAGGGCTGTTTGTTTATTTACTCCACCGCTGTGCTTTGCTATCAGATATTTGCACAGATTACTGCAGCGACAAGATGTTGTTTACCTCCATGTAATAGCCCGTTGCAATGAAACCTTCTCAGCAGCACTGGTCTGAGAGCTACCAAGGAGGATACCTAGGTCCTCCTGTGAGAAGCAGATGGCTGATTAATGAGGTATAAAGACTTGGATCATCTGAGGAACCGATCAATTGTCTCTATTCAGAAATCACACCCTGCTGTCACATTCACTCCTGTCATAAAGCACAGACCTGGTATTTTATGGATCCTGTCTTTTAATATTTGGGGCAGTTGCAGAAGAATGAAAAATCATTATTGTTTTTCTAAGAGTGACTTCTTTGTTGTTTCCTATCATCAAGAAAGCAGGGAAAGGCACAAATGAAACTCTTCATCTAAACAACATTCACGCCCAGGTTTTACCTCAGTCTATTTTTCTTCTTTGTCCAAGCAAAGATTAGATGGGTTGGTGTTAGATACCACCCAAACAAGATGATGCATTGTCCTGAAAAAATTCATTGTGTAAATAAAGAGGAAATTGTATTCTTTCTATTAAAAAAAAATGGAGGAAAGAGGCACTGAATGTCCAAGTGCTTTACATGAAGTCACAGGAGTCTGAAAGGGATCTGGGAAATAAAACTAGCTCCAGTGGAAAGGTCATTTCTCTCTTTCTTACTGGGGAATACTTTGAACAGAATTAGAACAGACCTGAGCCAGAGATGGACAGCAGGGACTTCAGTGAGAAACAGGGGGTAAAATTCATCACTGAGTAATGCCATGATAATTTTTGACCTTTGCCATTTAATGACTAGACACAACATTTTTGGAACTGAAATTAATAATCTTCAACAATATACAACCTTCTCCTATGGAATATGTGGTGATTAGGGCAAAAAATTTCACATGGTCACAAAATATCTATCTCAGAGTCCTGGGCTTATAAAATACTCTATTTCCTCCATTAATTGTGTCCACGTGGAGCTGTAACTAAGTAGCTGAAACAAATAAAACCAAAGTAATATTGTTTCCTTTTAAAATATTTCACTTAATTTGTGGAAGAGGTTTGGGCTCATTAAAAATAGACCATCTCCCATGGGGGCTTTTTCCTTTTCTTCTCCAAGCTTCTCAACCAGTCCTTAGTAATTTGTGCAGCAGCACACTCCTCCTCAGCACAGCCCTGCCTGGAGCCACTCTTGTTTGACTCAGCAGCTCCTGTCATGGTCCACAACATGGGCAGGCAGCACTCCTTTGGCTGAGCAAAGCGAGGTCTCCTCATCATTGCTCTGAGATGAGCAGTTGGTGTCGCTGACTAAAATGTCCCTCCATCTCTAGATCGTTAAGAAATTCCACGCCTTCCTCCCATGTAAAGATTTGGCTATCGTGACCTATGGGGTTTTTTTTGAAATGACAATATATTCACTGTGACCAAAAGTTAGAGTCTTTGCAGCTGAAGCTATTGTGCAGGCACTTGGCTTCTTCCAGTGGATCTTAGTCTGTTCCCTAAGCTTCCAAAGTAAGATATGAATCAGCTACAGGTGACATCAGAAACCACTGTGTTATCAAAAGACTGTGACAATTCCTTTCCCCAAGCTAATGTCAATCACAAAGCAGGGAACAAAGCGTGCAAGACAGAGGTAAAGAGCAACCTGGAGCAAGGGCGTTAGGCTGCAAGAACAACCTCCAGAAGAGATCAAATAATTCCACATCTTCCTTTCCTGTTTAACATCATTTTTTTCACCTTCATCAGGATACCTTTTCCTCTTAAGTGCACTCCTTCTATAGAAAGATATCTGCACCCATGACTCTTTCTAAACGAAAAAGGGAGAAGAGCCAGTGATTCCATATAGTCCCTTGTGAGGTCTCCCATTGCTGTTGTGCTCTGACCTGGAAAGTGCTTGTGCTGCAGGGTGACTGGGGCAATGCCAAAAGCCAAGGGTGGATGATGGAAGGATCTGACCAAAGAGAGGCAAAGACACAAGTGTTTGAGAGGTTACAGGAAGCTTAGGGCAGAAATTGAGACTGCGACCTTCTCTGCACTGGCATGTTTCACAAGGTAGTGATGCCCTGTTGGCGCTCAACGTCCTTCCCCTCTCTTCCACTATTGATGTGGCCCCAAATACTCATCGGGTATCTAGGATAAATGTCATGGTATGTAGTCTTCAGTCCTGTTTCACAAAGAAATTTCAAAAAAATCCTGAATCCTATGATCCCTCTCTGAGTTTCTCCTCCTCTTTTGTGGGCTCAGTTACACTGTAGAAGAATTTATGCCAATGTTACCAGATAACAACAAACTATTTGTGAGGGCACCCCCGACAAAAGATGCGGAATAGTTCAGAGATTCCTCCAGTGCTGGGTCACTCCAGTTTTTCTCACTGGTTTTGTTCTCCTTCTAGGGGGGAAGCCACATCTGGAAAATTACTAGTGTCCTGCTGTTCACTATGGACACCACTGGGAACTGGCATATGGTCTTGTAAACTGTGATTAGATCTACAAAGTAAACTCTCATTATGACCTCTCTCAAGGTCTTTATAAAACACATTTCCCTAACTGCTATGATTATAGTCAAATTCTTTCATTTTGGTAATAACAACATCATCCACATTTTCCTCTCTCCCTCTTCCTTTTTCTGATCATAATCTTGTTAGGCACAGTAAAAAAATAACTCCATAATTCTGTTTTCTCCCCATGCTCCCCAACTCTGGCCATGAACACTCTCCTCCCACTAGAAAAACAATATAAATATAAACAGCTTCTCTGCTCTGGGTGACCTGAACCTGAAGCATCGTGCTTTTCTGGACCATATCGAAAGGTAATTATCATCAGTCTTTCATTAGCATCATCATCAGTATTATTAATATTAGTATTCTTATTGCTTATGTGTAGAGCCCCTCTTAGAGACGATAGCCAAGTTAAAGGCTTGGCGGCTGTTCAGATGTTGTACAGACACAGGGTGGAAGCAGTCCTTGCCCTCAACAGCCTGAAATATATCTGACCAACTCAGACACAGAACAGAGTGCAGGACATTGGGCGAGACACTTTGTCAGTGGGAGAACCAGAACCCAGCTCAGTTAATCCCGAGCCATCACCATTCCTCTGCTGCCTTTCTGCATAATTTGAATTTTTCCTTCTGGAGTCTCTGCTGATCATCAGCATGGCCGTACCAAACGCCTCATCTTAATGAGAGATGCAAAGTCCTCACTCAGCCCCAGGAAACACACTCCCAGCAACGAACTGGAATGGCAGTGAGGTTTTGCCCAAAATCTTGTCCCCACCATAAAACCCATGGGAAAATTTGAGTGGGATGAAGATTTCTGCCCTGAGTATATTTATTCCAGAGTATAAAGCTCTGCTCCAGGCAGGAACGTGCTAGTCCCAGGTGACTTCAAAAGTGCTAATTCAGGATCACCTCTCAGCCCACAAGATCCGAGAGGGAGAGTTGGACTTGCTGACTCTGCAGGGACCAGTTTAGGTGCTGCAGCACCTGGGAAAAAGGCATCAGACCACAGCAGGATAACTTGAGGCATCTAAGTCATTCTGGTGTAATCACAGGGACAAGGTGCAGAATCTACGTACCTGACAGAGTGCTGTGTATTACTTGTATCAGATCTGTAAAGAATCATGTGCTATTACTAAATATTTTAAACATTCTGATTTTAAAGCATACCCAACTCAGATGTAACATGGAAGCCTGGGAGATAAAAAAATCCAGCAACAGTTTGCTCTGCAATGAGGACTGCGCACACAGGTCACGTGTCTATACAGGCATTTTTTGGATCATGTTTGTCTATGCGTCATAAATAGAGACACAGACATAAGAACGCTTGGTTTTAAGGACTGAATCACTTGGCTTTGATAAGATTTTATCTAGATAAAAACTGAACTGATTGACATTTCATAGTTCTTGGGTTTAATGAGCTCATAACTGCACTTTAATTAGTTTAATTACCAGAACATTATATCACAGGTATGTAATGTAGACTTCTAATATAGAGTTGTACAATATATTATATATGCTATGCGTAATAAAATTCAACACATAATAGAATACAGTTTTTCATGAGAATTATTACTAGGATTATTGGTACTGAATATTCAGTGGCATGAATAGAACTTTCCTTTAAGTAATGTCTTCAGGATTCGGCCCTCCTTGTATGAGCTTCTAAGAACAACATACATACGAGGAAAATGTGAAGGCTGTGAAACATGAAATTATTTGTAGGCTCGGGCGGGATTTGGCTGCATTAAGCTCAAGGTCTAAGTTCCTCCAAGATGTCTAAGCACCTAACTCCCATTTCAAATTTCCATATTCACTTCAGAAATACAATTTTTCCTCTAGCTTTTTCCAAGGCTGGCTCATCGCTCACAGCATTTTCTCAATCTATTAATTGTCTGCATTTTAGAAATTACTATTAATAGTCAGCCAGTGTTTTCCTAATATAATTGTTTAGATCTTTCTGGTGACACAATTAGCATCTGGGAGAAACACTGTAGTGTGTAATTGTGTCTTTAATTATCTTTCCATTGTGAGAAGAGATGCTATGTGCCAAGGCAGTTATTACACCTGACAAGGACAATGCATTTACAATGGGTGTTTATACAGGCTAATTCCTTATAAAAATACTTTAACAGAAAGCTCTCCGCACCTGCCTTCATGTTCCCTATCGCAATTGCTAATTAATATTATTGTGCAGAAAATGATCCTATCAATTAAAGCCACTTCTGTTGTAACCACTGCTCCCTGCCTAGCTATGCCTAATTAACCTGCCGCTGACTCACATGCTGGGAAGGACGTTCATCAGCCAGGCTTCATCTTGCTGAGCTGATTTCCATTGCTCCGCTCGGTTTTACACCGTGTCCTCTGTTGAGCTAAGCATGTGCCTCCCCTGAAGTATGCTGCCCAGGCGATCTGCCTTCTCTCAGCAATTCTTATGCTCAACTACTGCTGCTGATTCAGGGTTTACAGCAATATTCACGCTCATGGTGAAGTTGTCATTGACTTAATTGGATCATAAGTGTATATTTGAAGCCATCTGATTCACTTTGCCAATCACACTGATTTAAAATATGGTTGTGAGTATGCTCCATGCTTTTTGGGCAAAATTATTCTGTAGAACACCGCACGCAACGATTGTTCTGTATGTTTGTCAAGCTAATATGATGTTTATATCACTTGCATAAAAAAGACTTTATCCTTCAAACTGAAAGAGAGTGGAACTGCTCTGCAGGTCTGGTCTCTGGGAATTGTGATGGGGACTAGGAGGAGAGCGGTGAAAGACCAGCCAACGGCTCTAGAAGAGTCAGGTTCAGAGAGTGGCTTTGCTCTCTGGAAGACACTTCAGGCTTTTATCTAGGTATGTAAGGGTGCAAACAGAAGCCTAATGGGATTGTCAAAAGGATGTTACTTACCCTTTGGGAGGCTGCCTCTACTGCCAAAGAGCTCCTGCGCGGTTCAGCTCAGATTGCAAGACCTCCATGTTCTTCTGTTTCTCATCTGTTACAAGAGAAATAATTAGAGGTGCTAAGAGGACAAATCGTAGTGAAGTATGGGAGGTGCTCAAAAAAATAAAGAGCATGTAATATAGATGGGGCACGACTAGTTACTCTTGTCTCAAGGCATGTCTGAGCTCTGCAGTGACACAGATAGGGCTTCTGGCCAACTGAAAAATCAGCTGTGGTGTCTTTATGGCCAAGGGGGCTGGGTGAGGGCTCTGAGGATATGGGGTTGTCCTCTACAAGTTTACTTCTGATCAGCTGCTGAGAAATGTTGGACTGTCTGACTTTTTTGGAGCTATTTCAGTGACCAAGAGACAATCAGGATATCCCTGGAACACCACTTTTTAAATAAGATTTCTGGTGTCCCTCTGCAAGTACAAACATCAGTTAATCATGTGGAGGGGATTAAAGACAACCTGTATCTCCTCTTTTCCAACTCTACAAGAAAGACTATCTTAAAATATGAAGGAACATTCCTTCTGGAAGCTGCTGTTCACTCATCCCAGCTTGCTGGGCTGTCCTCAGCGATGAAGCTGTTTGCCACATGTTGCTCAATGACACTAAAGTGATGATGTCAGAGCAGAGCAGTGCAGTTGGGGAACCCATCCTGCCAAGCCAGCAAGCAGAGGCTACACAGAAGAAAACAGGATCTCGAGAGAAAGGATGTGATGTGATGAGCCTTTTTTCCTGGGGACCAGCTCTGCAGTGCATGTTACAGATTAAATTCTAGGCAAATGTAATGAAATCGTGTAGAGGGACAGTAAAGTAAGAAATCCGTGCACATGTGCCTTCTGGCAGATAGAGCATTCAGACAACTAGTTCTGGAAAAAAGAACAACAAAAATAAATAGAAAAAAAGGAAATAAATAAAGCTTAAAAAGTGAATGCATCTTCCAGTGTACAAGATGAATCAGTGAATCAGGATAAAAGAAGAGGAAGAGATGTGGAAAAACCAGGACTTTTTTATGCCATGAAATCATGGGATTCTTGTAAAGAGATGGAGAGGAAATATTTCTTCTCAGAGAAATGTAACAGTGACACGAAACAGGTGGTCAGCACGCTGTGTCTGTGCATCTTCAGCACTAACCAGGATTGAGGCACTGCAGAAACTGTTGTACTTAAACCTGTTCCCAAAGCATCCCGGGATCTCCTGGGATATAAAATAGCAATAATAATAGTAATAATAGGCAGGGGAACAAATAATACTTCAACTTCTTTCCAGCCTTGAAGTCTGTGTCTGTTGGGAGAGCAAGGATACCACAGGGCACTCGATTCTGCTTTCTTTGAAGCAGAAGGTAAATAGAAATAGCTGGTAAAACTTCAGAAGAACCATACATGTACATGGTTATAGAGACTAAATGTAAGGAATGCACACATAGTTCTTTGAAATACACTGTTCTATCAAAAGGAAATCACTTAGCAAATCAGATCCCTTTTTATAGCACTTGCTTTGAAAGGAAAACATCCAGAGGAAAAAGAAAAATGCCAAGAGCACTGCAATTTCAAAATTTAGAGCATGAAGCATTTGGCTTTTTCACCTTCAAGGTTTCCTGTAGATTGTTATGCAAGACTGTGAAAAGTAGGAACACAGACAACACACTTGGACTCACTTTTTGGGAAGGAAGAGAAATTTTTCTTCTGGGGTGATCCTTAAACTCCCAAGTCCAGTTTCAAAATTCTTTCTCATCAGGGCGTTCCATTTGGAGTATTGCTTGTGTGTGTCTCTATTACCACCATAGGAGTCACACATCACATCTCCTGGTGTATTAATCCTGACAGAGCCCATGGCCCACAGATGCAGAAACAGAGGCGAGCAGCAAATAGGTGATTTTTGTAACTTGACAGAGAGCATCAGTGACAGCACTAGGTGTCAAGCTGTATATTGTGAGTTTGTGGTTTGCAGCTCTGTCAAAAAATACTCTTTTCTGCTCTGTTTTGAGTCAGCCTGGATAATGACAAGGAACCTTTTGTTGTTGCCAGTCACGGAGTTGGCGGTTTGAGTTCTTGTGCTCTCATTAAGGAGGCAGCGAAGGGGGAGCAGAGCACTGATCCCAGCGGGAACACGTGTCCTAGGTTGGCCCATCTGCAAAATAATTCTGCTGTGTGTCATCTAGGCCAAAAGCTGAGTCTGGGATCTGCTTCATGGCTAAGTTCCCTCCCTGCAGTGGCCAGAGCCAGCGTGGTGACAGTTACGGGGAAGGAAATTGAAATGTTTTGGGGAGTTACAGCATGGGGAGTGACATCTGTGGCAATGGGCTCATTAAGTGAAGGATTTTGTCTAATGCATGTTGCAACAAGGTCATATTCTCAGAGAACCAGGACTTGCCAGAAAAATGAATTAAATCAGCCAGGCTTTTGATTTGGTTTGATTGGTTCCAAACTCATCTTTAATCTAAGTTCTTTTCAAGGTCATCCCAACTGGGCTTGCATGAATCTTGGGCCCAAATCCTCATCTGGTGCAAGCTGGAGTGCATCCATTTAATTCAAGGGAGCCTCTCCAGTTTACATCAGATTGTGGTTATTTTTAAGGGTAGGTCATTTAGAAATATGTAAGTACTTATTTCCAGCTATACTTTTTGAATAAAGCAAATAAATCTGAAACCTACCAGGATACAGAGCATCTAATTTTTTTTATTTTTTTTTCTTTTCAAGCCATGGGACAAGTTTTCCCTATGTTGAATCATTTACGCTGTGATGTGGGAAACTGCCATTGAAGTCTCCACGGAGTATTCCCCAGTCCATCTTTTGCTGAGGAGAGATAACTAGAAGGGTGCTAGGCTGGTCACTGTGCTTAACACAGTGGCAGTCAAATGTGCCACCAGGAGAGAAACTGGAGGAGAGAGGAGGAGACATTGCTCACCCACAATCTCCAGAACCTCCTACATTCCAGCCAAGCATCCCTGTGGTCTCACTGGCTTCTTCCAGGCTCACTCCACTGATGAAGGAGGTGCAGCTCCCTTGAAATAAATTGAGCCCTTTCATACTATACCTGATGACGTTTTGGCTGCGGGATTCAAATGAGCCCAGGTTTGACAGCCTTATGAAAGAACTTGTTTGAAAGATGTATCTGGAAGCAACAAAGCCTTGAACAAACCCTGAGCCTTTTCTCAACTTTCAAAACTAGCCAGCTGCCACTTCCAGAACCCCAAAGAGCCCCTCCCCAGGTTGAACTTTGCAGCTTCAAGGAGGAAGATCAACCATTTGCCTTACTGCTGGGATGGGCTCACTCTGAATAGTCCTCTTGTGCAAGAGGAAGTAAGACATTGTGAATTACTTTTGATGCTTCATCTCCAGTGATAATTCCTCTTCCCATGTGCCAATTTCTAGCTATGGTGAATTGCTTCATCCTTGGTCCCTCAGACCTGTATCCATGGGAGCGTTCTCCATCCATGGGAATAGTCGCAAGGTAATGAATGAATGCGTTTCCCCAGCAAGGAGAGATCATTCGTAAGTTTAAGATGACAAAAAGGTGACCCCCTGGGTTGAACGTAATTCAGTAGGTCAGAAGCAGCAGCAGCTCACTGAAAGAGTGATTTGTAGAGAAATAAGTTTAAAAGCCAGGGATGATCCAGAGACCAGCAGCTCTTTCACTGCCTTTTGGACTGTTGCCTCTAAGGACTTCATTGCTGTGGTCTCAAAACAAGATTCAGGCCTCTGAGTATTATCTGAGCATAAGGAGAATGAGCAGTATCCCCTAACAAAGTAACGAGCTGGAGAAATACCTGTTTTGCTCTATGCTTTGTTGGTTTTGGGTTGTTGGGTTTTTTTTTTTAACATCCTTTGCACTTGAGTAATTGTCTCCCTTAGCAAAAGTGGTGCACGTAATACATGGCAGAGGCAAAAGAGCTATATTAAAAGCTATAATTACTGCTGTTTAACAATTAGTAGTTCTACTTGATGATGTTTTGAATAAGATTTATGGCATGTTTTCTAATTTTTAATTTATAATTATGGGGAAGAAGCTTAGCCTTGAGTATTTTTCCTCTAAAAATTTTAGAACAATATATAGTACACTCTTGGTCCACAGAGAGGAATACAAACCCAGGAAAAAACATGTAGGAAGAAAAGGATAAGGGTTTTTTTTGTGTGTATATAAGCAAGGTTTAAATGGAATAATTAAATTTACCATAATCAATAAAATGTGTGAGTCAAGTTTATTGAAGTGGCTATTTCCCATTGCATAATTTCCCAGGGGAAGTTTCATTTTTAATTCAAAAATAAATAAAAAAAAATAATAAAAAAACAAACCCCTGAGCAGTTACTGTAAATATGCCAGCATATGTGTGAGGTTAAGAAAAGCACGAGCCTACACCCAGGAATCAAAGAGGGGCTTACCACTGCTTTGACACTAATTGTAAAAGCTGAACATTTTCTAGAACCATAATCAAATCTTAACTGCCATGGGGGACTCATTCAGCAGCTCACAGTAATTCTAATAAGATGCAGAGCCTTTCACCTTTAGGTCACCAGTTCAAACCCACTTTGGGTTGGTTAGTAAACAGAAGGTAAATCCCAGGTCCGGTGGAGTGCCAGAGCATCCAGAGTAGATGCCAGTGCAGCTGTTGGGCAGAAGTGGGAAAGGGTTTTCCCTTCTGTCCTATGTCATCCCCTGGGATTGATGTAGCCAATCCCTCTGGAGATTCACCTCACCTCCCTTGGCCTCAGATCCTCCCAGCTGGAAAGGGGACAGAAAACTCTTCTTCTTGCTGCCCTTCCTCCATTTCAGCTGGAACTTCCCCAGATGCCCTATAGCACCTACCATCAGCGACCCTGATCTTGCCATGGCGTTTTTCAACGCTTCTGTAACGCTCCTCCCAAGAAAACAAATAGCGATATCATCTCTGTCCCACTTCCATGTATACAATTCCTCTTAATTAATTGGTTCATTTACTTGAGTACCACATGGAAAGCAGACTGATCAAACATGTAATTGAAAATAACAGGCCCCCACCCTGCTGCCCTAGGCCGCACAACAAACAGCTCTGCCAATAACAGCAGCATTTGAAAACTGAAGCAGAGTCCTCACCTCAGCCCTTTGCCTGGCTTCAGGTAGAACTTCTTACTCTGCTCTGAGCCGCTTGTACGTGAAATTGCAACTCCAGCTGAGGCCCTCGGCACTGCCAACAGCCCCAAAGCATCTTAAGTTTTGGGGCATGCACCCTCCTCATCCCCTGCTACACCAATGCCTGGATGGCTCCTGCCTGTACCACATCTTCCCTGGGGAAGCCACGAACATTTGTGTTTCAAGCTGTGCAACCATCAGAAGATGGCTACGTGATCCAACCAGCACATAAACAGATTGCCACCAACACGGACAGACTCCTCTTTCCTTCAAATGTCTGTCCCCCTTCCAGCGTGCACGGGGATGACTTGGAGGCTGCTTTAGGTTATGCAGTTATAGTATGCAACCCTGTCTTTCTGGCTGTGATGGTATGTACACTTCTGAGTACAGGTGTGAGTCAATATAATAATCTGAGGTCTTAGTTGTGTCTCATGTTAATACAGCTGAGAAGTTCTGAGGAACAATTCATTCCTTGTCCTCTAAACATCTGGGTTAATGTTTCCTCCTTGGATTAGTCTGTACCGGTGCGTTCCCTCTCAGCTCACCACAAGCCAGCAGTGCCAATTGCCCTCCGTGGCAACTCCCGTGACAGCTGTTTCATTGGAAGCTCATGGATTTCATTGATGGGTGGTAGCCACAAATTAATAGAATACTTTCCAGATGCAATTTCTTTAAAACAATAAGCCAAAAACACTGAGCTGTTTTGGACATTTTTTTCTTTTAACTCTGAATGCGTGTCAGAGGTGATCTAAACACAATTTCTTGGGACAACGATCAGAACACTTAAGATGTTCCAAAGGTGAGCAGCAGCATGAGCTGCTGGATGGTACAGCAGTTGATTTTTTTATCTAAAGCCAAGACATGAAATGGTCAAGAAAGGAGAGCAGAATAAAGATGACAATAGTATTGAAGTTAACCATTGGCAGGTTGCCTTCCAACTTTGCTCCAGTCAGGGGCTGCAGGTCTGGACCCCCAGGTTCAGGTGAGCTGCACTTGATATGGTCTCTAAAGAATAGCTCCCAAAAACATCACGAAAGGCTCATCTGGAGCATTTGAAAGCAACAACAAGAGTCTGCTGGGGATGATTACAGTGAGCAAGGATCACTAAAATGCCTCAAAGCTTTCCCTGGCGAGTTGTCATCTACAGATCCTTCTTGAGCTAAGGAGTTATCTAGCTCAGAAATGAAGGCTTAAGATCTGCCTCAGGTATGCCTTTCTCCCAAGCCAGACCTTCATCAGTGGCATTGCTCCTGTGATCTCAGTTTGCATTACAGTCACCCTAATACTGAGGACTGGAACGAAAAACAGCATTTGAGGGTGAGGATGAGCACACAAAAGTGGGCAAAATTGCTTTGGAGCTGGTGTAATTTTGACCGTTACCACCTTTGCTCAGAGTTGTCAACAGGTCAAATTGAAAACTTTGGTGGACTGGCTACACTGAAGCTGTGTGGTAATGATTTATACCACTGAAAAGCCTGGGCCAAGAAGTGTAGCTTAATTCTTGGCCAACTTTCACCATTTTTTTTCCCCCTCATTGCAGTTTCTTCTCCACATTTACTCATTTTCTTCCACAGAAATTTAACATGACCTGGAGTGTTGTGCTACCAGGATATGGATTTTTCTATCCAATAGTTAAAGGGAGGAACCTTCTTACACATTTTTATCTACTTAAAAATACCAACAAACATGAGCTGCGTGGCCTTACATTGGAGGAGGGCAAGAGAGAGCTCCAAGTAATCCTGTCTGAATTTGAAACCAGTTCAAGTCTGTTTGGAGGTTCCTCCTTTATTCTCTCCACTGTTGTTATTAATTAGAGAATTAATAGCCATTAGAGTTATCATTATCTCCACTGAATGGAAAAAAATTCAAATGGATTATCTAATGAGAGGAAAATAAAAATCATTTTAGAAGGGTTTTAAAGCAACAACACTAATAACAGACCATCCCAAACTCCAGTCCACAGGCAGAATGGACATCTGCTAGAAAAATATGATGATTTCCCCCACCCACCGCCCTCAAATTTAGGGATTTGCGGAATATAGGCCTTGCCTAAAGTTGCTTGGCAGAACTTCTCACGTTAAGTTCTTATTTAATGAAATCATGTGGTAGTAAATCAAACACAGAAAGAGGAATAAGTAAATCCACCACATCCTTTGAAAAAAAAGTACACTTTGACTCTGTCAAGTTGCCCAGGCAATGAATTATCTCTATTTGTCAACAAAAAAAAGCGAACATCCAACCGTCACCCACCTTTTGTGTAATTTCCTAATCTTCAGTCTCAAAGATGAGCTGAAAACCAGCACAAAATGGGCAGGTCACTCCCATAAAGAGCTCCTCAAACCTGCACTAAGCTGCCACACCTTCGCACAATCTGTACAAATGGCCCCAAATGCAAGATTCGGGCCCTCTTACACAGTGTTCACCTCTGAATATTACAAGAAAAGTGGCAAAAGAGTGTCATAACACTAGAGAAAATGAGCAGAACGGGAAGAAGAGCACAGACGTACAAAAGTCAAGACGTTGTCTTCATTTAGCATCTACTAAAGCCAACAGAAGTCTTTACACAGATCTGTCCTACGTGGTTTTCCTATGCTCTTGGTGTACCTACATAGTTCAGGGCCAGGGAAAGGTGCTGGGTAGACTTTTTCTTCTGACAAATTCATTATAACTTGGTTATAATTATATATATTATAACAACTACCAGAACAAAAAGAATCTCACAGGGAGAGCTCACCAACCTTTTTCTTTTGAATCTTCCTACAGAAACGATGTTGCATCAACAACATTTGTAGACAATCACCGATCTCTTAAATTACGTTTCCATTTTCTGTCCTGTCTTCTCTCTTTTTCTCTAGAAAAGATGTACTTGATTTTCGCTCCCAAAAAATCCCAAGGGAAAAAGTAAGTTCAGCAAAATCTTCATTTCTGGGAAGGAAATTTACATTTTCTCTGGAAAATCACAACAAAATCCCCAAATATTCCTTGTCAACATTTGCCTTGGGAGTAGTAAAACATGGACTTCATACACTGATGCATCTAAGAAAATAATCCAAAAATAGAGATCATTAGTAGCTTTACAAACAAGATACACAAAGAGAGCGATCTTGTATTTAAAGAGGAGGTTGAAAAACACACTGTAGCAGATCAGATGCTGCTGTTGTGCTCATTTTGATCATGACCCACCCACTGAGATTGCCATCCTACCCATCATTGCTACTCAAAATTGATTTGGTCACTCAATCATATCTGAAGCCCCCTGAGCTCTCCACTTTTTAAAGCAACTTTAATTTAATGACAAAACATACAAAATTTGGTATTCTACCTCATCCTCTGACATACTGAACTTCTAATACAAGGGCTTTATTTTTATAACTGAGCATTAAAAGTACTAGGATCATGGGTTTATGCTTGGCGGTCTGTGTTGGGTCCATTATTGTTTCAGCATCGTGATTCATCAGCTGTGAAATCAACGTGAAACAAACTTTACTCAGAAATCTCAGGATTTCTGAGAATCCCCGCCTGAATGCTATTTAAGACGACTTGACTTTGTAATTAACCATTTCTGAGGAGTTAGAAAATATGAACAGCTCAAATGTGGCGTTTTTACAACCTTAATAAACCCAAATGCAACATTTACTAGGTACGCAGCTTAGTGAAAAGAAGGTTGCTCTAGCAAAACGGCAATCACTGTAATTTTAAGCAAAACTAACAGTAATTGTAGAGCAGCAAGGTGCATGTTATTGGCATATAAAAAATTCTCTTTATACTTAAAGAGGGCAACTTGATAAAACTAAGAGATGGCTACGTGGAAACAGGCTGCAGCGCTTAGCAGGAACCTAAAGCAACTTTTCCAGTAGATAGCAAAGCTTGTGTAAAAAATATCCCCATCGCCCATGACCTGAGTGCCCACGAATGCCACCAAGCATACTAAAACTGCTGAGGATTTAGGTAAAACTGGTGCACGGACATATTTGTGGTGTGTTTCCTTGAGCTAAAACCACTGTGGTGCCCTATCCAGAAGGAGGAGAGCAGAGTACTCCTTGTGCTGCATTTGGTTTTCTTAATATCCCAATTTCCAGAGGTAAAGAATCGATGTGAACTACAGGCAGGTGATGTTATTTGAAGAATTTTTTGGTTTGGGCTGAAATGTTTCCTCTTTTAATTTCATAGTTGAGTTAAAATAAAAGGTGACATGAATTCTGAGATCAGGAAATATTTTTATTCTTACATTATGGAATGTATTGGTTTCTTTACATTTCAAATTCTTTTTGAAATTCCAAATTCATTTTCTTTCACTAAAAAAAGACAAATTCGAGGGTGGTACAGTTGGGGCTGAACAAATGATACTTTTTAATTGTAATTTTTTTCCCCTTTATTTCATTTACTGAAAAAAAAAAATTCAATGGGGAAAAAAAAAAATTCAATACTGATCCCCTACAAAAGGTGTCCTGCTGTTATGAGTTCCCTGTGTACAAGCTTCCATAAGGTACTGTGCCCAGCCAGGCAGGATATTCTGGGATTAGGACCCAAGCTTCACAGGTTCCATTGATCCCTTTTCAGCACAAAGACGACATGAACTTGCACTAAACCTTCCAAGATAGATGATTTAACTCTTCCTCCTCCTCCTGTCACAGTGGGAATTAGTGCAGCCATCAGGTAGGCTGTGAGCAAAGGCCATGTAACTTTACCCATGTTGAGCTTCAGTGCGCTGCACACAAAGAGCATTACGTTTTATGACTCCTGCAGAATACTAGGGGATACTAATTTTACAGGTGCATTCTAGCAAACTGCAGTCCCTAATATCAGAATGCCATTAAAAATAATGCACTCCTTATGCCCAGGCAGTTAATTTAATATTAAATCAATAAAACATTTACTAGGGCTGGTCAGGGGCCTGGTTGCTGACAGCAGACTCCGCTCACAGCAACAAACGTCTCCTCACCCTTTGCAGACAGCTGCTGGTTTATTGTAGAAGACGTCTTTGGTCCTGACAAATAGCCTCCCTAAGCCCTAATGAGTGCAGAAATTCAAAACATTTGTGGGACATTTATTAGCAAGAAAATACACCAGCCTTTGGGGAGATTTGGATCGACAGCAACAGTCATCTGCAGGCCAAGTTCAGTCCAGTTTGTACAGGGAACACAAAATGACTTTCTCGGCTACAGGGAAAGAGAGCGTAGCTCTTTCCAGTTGGTTTCAGCTCCGAGATATGGAGACTGTGGTGGGAACTCTTCCCTATGCTGAGCTTTCATTACTGGAACCATTTTGGACTCCACTGGGCTCCTGACAAAATCCCAATATGGTAGAGGTCACTGGGATGAAATCCATCACCATCCCATCTGCTGCTGAGCACGAAGAAATCACCTGGTCCAGTCACCTTCCCCCTCCATAGTCACTTCCAAATTAACTCAAGCCGAAAACACAGGATTTTGCGAACATATCTGATGGGCCATGTTCTGTAGTGACATTAAGGGGTAAGATTAGGGAACCGTTTTGTAATTTATCTGGTGGTTGTTGGTTTCTTTTTCATAAAAGAACAGAATAGAGCTCAACTTTTTATCAAGAATCTGAGAAACAAAACAGAACTTCTATAGCAACGACAAATGACCTCCTCACACACATGAAAAAAAAAAAAAAAAAGAGAAAACAGAAGAAACAAGGAGCACTACAAAGAAAAAATTGTCCAAGCTTGCCTAGAGTAGCCTGAGTTAAACAGATACCTTCTATCCAAATGGTATTGTGTTAGAAAGCGCAATTATCTGAAAAAAAACCCACACAAGTTGTTTCCCAGCATTGTTCTCAGAAGGTCGGTCCTGCCCCAAGTTGAGAGAGCTCCAGGGATCCACAGCCAAGGACCTTTGCTCAAGAAAGCAGATTTGGGGCTCTAACTTCCCTGAGGATGGCATCATGCACTGTTTTAGACATAGCCCTCCAGAAATGCTCTCAGCAGACTTGCCTCCTCCAGGAGCAAGGACGCAGGTACTGAGATGGCCGGTGGAGGAGTCTGGTCCAGGCAGGAGGTGTCTGCCTGGAGGACAAGGTGCTTCCTGTGCCTTCCCTAAATCCTGAACACCTGGGACTTGTCAGGGCCCAGCCCAGCTCTGACTTGTCCTGACACCGCTGACGTTATTTGCGTGATGAGCCTCGGTGCTGCACTTACAGGAACGTTTTAGCTGTAACCCACAAAGCCAAGCCCAGTCAGAATTAATATTGAACTCAATCCTTGGTAGCTTCCCCTTAGACATCAGCATTCCAGCACATGTAACATGATGAAAACAAATTTCATGCCATGAAAGCAGAAATATGGGTGAGGTCCGGGAGCACAGTTAGGATGTGGTTTTCATAAGCACTCAGTGCTGGCTTAACTCTGCTCCGATTACAGTCGAGGGTAAGAAAGCCCCATTGACTTCAATGGGAGCGGAATCAGGCCAGCACTGAGTGGTTTTGAAAAATCCCACCCTTAGCTTTTACATAACCTAGAAAATAAGAATCACATGCAAATCTTCAGAGGGTAATTGGCCCATTAAAATGTGTATCATTATTGATTTTAGCCACCATTTTTAATTTGAAGATTTGTAGCACTGATAGATGCAGCCTGACAATAGCTGGGGAACTCTGAACCTCTGCTGGGAGAGGGGTGGGAGATGCCAAGGAAAAAACACAAGGCCAGCTGAAAGCAATGTGTTGACATTATTTCCAGTTAAAAAAAAAGTCTTTTAAAAACAAACAAACAAGTTTGTGGAGATTTTGGGTTTTTGGATAAAGAACTTTCCATTGGATGGACCAAAATCTCCTGTCCCCACCTAACAGCCCACCTTTATGTTCTTTTGTTCTTCCTAAACAAAAATATCTCTCAGACTGGAAAATAAATGAATCTCTTCACTTGTCCCCTGCATTTGGAGTGAATTTCACAAAGGTTGTGCAGGAAAAAGTAGACTAAAGCTTTTTTCACCAATAGCCCTTGATGAGGAGGTGCTGGTGTCCTGGCTGACCATTGTGGTCCTGCTGGAATCGGAAGTACAAGATGGGACATGGTGTGATGCAGAGCCAAAGGGGTGGGATTTGCTATGTCAATCAGGAGCATGTTATTCACCTGCCCATGTTCCAGGAGAAGAGGAAGAGTAAGAAAAAAACATTCTTTAAAGATTCTAAAAACGCTGAGCTGTTTCCTGAAGGGGAGCTTTAGAGCACGTCACCATCTCGTCATGCAGGGAAAGGCAGCAGAGTGTGAGATGGCTTCCAAGGGGTCTGCACACCCATAGTCAAACCTGGAGGTCACGCAGAGGTGACTGCTTTTGCTTGTCCCTGGATGTCTGGGGACCTAGTGTGCCTTCAGCATGGCAGTGAGTCAGGAACGACTCATGGAGAGGACAGACAGTTCTCAGGCAACCTAGGAATCTCAAATGGAGGAAGAGGACAACCAGGACTTGATGGCATCTTAGTTGTGCAAGAGGAGAGGCTGCTGTGCTTCTTCACTAGCACCAGCACAGCCAAAAGCAGGGGCAATGCAGTATTTCAGGGTCCTGCCAGCATCAACGGGGACCAAGGCATATGGCCACTGACCTGTTGCTTCCTGGCTCCAAGTGCTCCAGCTGAACGTGGGACCTCCCCACGAGTCTTGAAGGGAAAGTGCTGTCAGCTTAATCCCGATGCTGTCAGCGGAGTGTTTATCAAGCTAATGTATCAGGTAGGGATGAAATCAACACACGTCCTTCACAGCAATGCAGTTAGTCCTCCCATCACTCCCAAATCACTGCTCATCTCTCTCTGTCTAGGAGAGCTAGCTCTCTCTTAGCTCTCTCTAGGAGCCTGGTCCTAGACACGCTGATTGAAGAATTTTGCTGGTGCCCTGGCACCCGATGGTCTCGCTACTGTTTGTTCCTATTGTCAGGCGTTAGTCCGCTGCCACATAAAGCTTTACGTGCAGCCTTCACCCCAGCTCCTTGTCCACATTAGGGCTCCATGGCCAGGCTCAGCTGCTCCTGGTCAAGGCTTAGATGGTGACAGCTCTGCAGAGACCAGGTCTAGTCTCTGCTCCCATCATCGTGCAGTAAGTTAGCATGAAAAAAGTCACCAAGCACAAACCATTAAAAGTAATGGGCACAGGGACTGGAGCCCCGGGGGTGATATTACCACCCTACCTAGGTTTGGGCTCCTCATTCACCTCTGAAAGTGCAGTGGAGGTTTCTCAGCTCCTCATTGAAACTACCCATGGTGAGGAGACCAGAGAGCCTGGCCTAGGTCTCTGATGCCCATAACCCAAGCAGCCTCTTCATCTCCTACGTGAGATGAGACCCCTAGAGACTTCACACTGCTGGGGTAACGATGCTTTTATCAAACATTTTTGCCATAGCAGACACAGGAGGCTCTTTGCCAGGTTCCTTCACTCTTTCTCCTGCTCTATTTGCACAGATGTTTCTGCCAAGGCTTGTCATCAACTTGGGGAAGGGACAGTTAAAAAAAAATTAAAAAATGACCAAACAAGTTGAAGAAATTGCAAACAGTAAATCTGGTGCTCACTAGGCTGAGCCCAATAAGTTGCTGAGGTTGTACTTTTCAGATTCGGTTTTAGGCTCTTGTAAATTTTCAGTTATTTTTAACCCGCCTTTCTGAGCAAGCCTAGGAATGAGAAAGTAATCGTTTCATCAACTCAGGCTCTATAAATCTCCTTTGGGTTTATTATTTGCTGTTTCATTTTACTGGCACAAGAGCTCCTACGAAAGTACAATAACCTACTCATTGATTTACAACTTGGAAGCAGGCGCACGCTGAAAAACCGAGCGCGTAGCACCTGAGGAAAAGTGCACCAAGTTAATTGAAAAGCTTCAGGAAACTGGAATTCCTCGCAGTGATACTGTCACATGCGTCAGTCACCAGATGTAACTCCAATTTTCTGCTTTCATAATAAGAATTCAATTGATATTCCCCAGAAATAAAAATCTGCAGCCAGAATAACAGCACATTTATCATGAGCAGGTTTAAACCTTAGAAGAGAGCTACATGCAGCCCTCAGCACAGGGGTTAGTAAGTGCTGTGGGTGTTTTTTCTTTTTCATGCAAGTGTGCTTTTGTGCATTTACCTATACATACAGACGTATATATTTCCCAAGGAAGTCTAAGATTAGAAAAAGGATGATGTCTCCGGAGAGTTACTCCCATAGCCCGAATTAAACATCACTGCCCTCGTTCCCTTTTTATCTGTTTTGTTCTTCCACTGACCTCACATCTCCATCTTTCTCTTTCTCACAGACAGTCTTTTCTTGCAGTCCCGACCCGTGCCATTGTTAGCTGGCTTCCTTAGGGAGCCTGGCCCAGTTCTCCACATGCTCTGATGAGAAAAGTAGGAAATAAATTCAGAAAAAAAGTCCACATCTCTTCATGAAGGAAACATGAAAGAAGGCATTTATTTTGGTCCACATTCAGAGGCTTTCAGCTCTGGGAGGTTTCACGCTGCCTTTGGTGGGGCTTGTATTTTGTCAGGATGGGGTTCACTGTGAGGTGTTGAATAGATTGTAAAAATCCACCGTCATGCCCCAGTGTCTAGATCTTCCTTGGATGCCAATATGTAGCATCCCTAAAAAGAAGGTCACTTTGCTTCCTAAACCTATGAAATAAGCCTTGCATCATAGTCCGGTGAGGACCCATCGCAGCCTATAGACTTAGAGAGACAAGGTCCCCAACAGGGATTTAGCTGCCCTTGTAAAGCTGTCAGGCACTTGTCTAATGTAAACATTCTCACAGCGATTTTACATACATTAGGGTGAAAAAAACCCTTTTGTTGTTTTCCAACCAGTTTTAGGCAATGTCTGACTTTATATACTCGGACCAGATGGAGCTGGTTTAAGAATTTTCTTTTTTAAAAAGGACAGCTTTGCTTCCAGACAAAGCACAAGTGACCAATTCCTCCCCTGTATAGTTGAATTCTGCAATTCCCCTTCAGACAGTAATCACAAAATAAAATTAAAATTAGTGTCCTCACTGGAATTTAAACTCTTTCATATATCTCTACATTTGTTAATCTTACTATATTGTACTCACATACATGCACATAAGTATATATCTCTATAAATGTGTAATTTTGAAACAAATATGTATTATAACAACATTGTCACCTAAATGGGGGCAAAATTTGAAAATCATGGATCCCTTCTGTGAGGGTGGATGACCCGTAACGTTCTTTGCTTGAAGTCAGTTCTGCAGCTCTCACTTTCTGCAGTTTCAGTGGTAGCCCCAGCAGGAATCAAATCTTGATATCACCCAGCAAACAACATGCCACAGATCCACGTATTATAGTGCAACCGACAGACCACTGACAGCTGTCAAGAATTTCTCCTGAACCACAGGGAATCCTGGAGGTCAAACTCCTAATTGAAACCCCCACCATGAGCACCAGTTCCATGAGCTGCTGCAGACTCATGCCACAGCTTCATGGAAGACCTGAGACCACTTGACCAGAGCCTGGGACCAGAGGCAGCACATTTGCAACCCCAGCACCTTCCATATCAGACCAGGTTGTTCTGCTGCTAATGCACATCCCCCCGCATTTGCTCTGAGTCTGTGCCAAATTGAGTTTAAAAAAAACCAAAACCAAACAAACCAAAACAAAGCAACCAATCCACAATCCAAACTGTAAAAATTATAGCAGTTTAATTACATCAGCAAAGTTTTGTTTGGTCACCTTACTTAACAGTCTCATCTCTGTTAGTAGCACACATATCATGCCCAGGAGTAAAATAGCTCAAGTGTAAGAGACCAACTTACTTCTCAAATCTGTTAGACCTCTGATACGGGCCGATTTCTCCCAGTGAACCTGTTCCAAAGCCACTTATGGGTAACACCACTGGCATAAAAAGCTGCCTTGGAAACCGGCCCCGACTCAGCCCTGCCAGAGGAACACAGAGACAGGCTGCAAACCTCACTTCTTTATACAAAGTGTTCCCTTCTCATGAGACCCTCTACTTTTTTTTTTTCAATCATTTGCCCAAATCTCACTGATGCCTGTTTCTCATGAGGCCAAATAGGTGAGATTTCAAAGGACATATCTCACTGGATCGACTGATCTTCGGAAGCAACCTAAAAAAGTAATCCCACAGAAGAGAGCTGAGCATCCATAGCTCACTGCACTCCCCAAGAAGAGCCAGTCCACTGACTCGGTACAAAGTACTCTCATATTAACCTGCCTCTGAAGTTTAGGTAAACTTCCTGATCACTTAGACTTTCAATTTATTTTTAGGGAACTATTTCCAGTAAGTGGTTCAAGATGGATTACAGTTTAACTGGAGGCTTGGGAATAAAAAGATGGTCACAGGAAAGCTGGGTTCAATTCTTGCCTCTGCCACAGACTTCCTGTATAAATCTGGACGCACTGCACCGGGGGGGTATTCACCCGTCTAACTCAAAACATCTAATTTCAATGGCTATATTAAGAGCTCAGGCTTCCATTATAGCCCGCGCAGTGAGCTCAACTGGGGTGATTCAGAGCACTTCCAGGAGTGGTGCACTCACCGACCATATAGGGAACATAGGCTCCTAATTTAAGAGCATAAAGTAGACTTTTAAGTCACCTCTGCCCTTCTGAAATCCTTGGGGCTCAGTTTCTCACCCATGAAATATGTTCTGGATTAGTGACATGAAGAAAGTGGTACCCAAATCGAGTTTGAGCACCAGTCCCCTGGCTCAGCAGCTCAGGCGAGATGTAGGAGGTGCACCAGACAAGACCAAATTTCTGATTTAAAATCTTTCATTGGTATCTGTGATTTGTCTACTTCCTTGTTTAAAAAAAAAAAAAAAAGAAAAAAAGAAGGAAAATATTTCAAAGTAAATTTTCATAAATTTGCTTCCCACCACCCCCTTTTTTTCTCTCTGTTGATAGTTCTTCCTGGAACCTTGAAAATGAGATGTGACTGGTACTTCTGGTGACATGTGTGAAAATACTGTCACAAAATTTCTGACCTTCATGAATAGGCTGCCAAAGTTACACATCTTTCCTATCAGTGTTTTTGAAATGAAAAAAAGTATCCTGTGTATGCTACCGAAGCAAATTCAATTTTTTTTTATTTGAGTATTCTTCCCCAGACATACTCTGTAAGGACTTTTTTTGCTCACCTTTAATTCTGAATGACAGAGAATATTGCTCTCTACATCTCTAGAATGAAATTACTTGAGAACATTGAAATGCCTAAGAAGAGAGAGCAACAACATGGACAAGCATCCAACATTGTGCAAGGAATTTTAAAAAGCGAGCCTTCACATATATCAGATTCAGCTCTGAACAATAAACTTGTTGTTCATTTCTGGGGCGCGTTTTTGTGTGTCTTCGTTTTTGAGGTTTTTTTTTCTTTTGAGGACTGTAAACTTTCCCTTCACAGAACGTCCCATTTGGGATTGACTCTATATCAGTATCTGAAGCTTGTGCTACTGAGCGGCTACTCAGAATCCTGCCATGATAAATTAAACCAGAGGAAACGGATCATTTCTACTATCAGGGTCACTGTTGTCAACTCCTAACAGGGCAATTGACTTGTCAAGTTGTCTCTGAAAGCCTGAGCTCAGATTTCATTGCCTTTCGCATTTTTTTTTTTCAGAATTGTATACAAGGGCCTCTGAGCCTGTCTTTCACCCATGCTTTGGGAAATTCCAGGCACCAATCCTGCTCATAAATTGCAGAGGAATAGAGGAGGTGAGTCTCAGCATGAGACTCTCCTACTGAAGCAACTGTGTGGAAATATTAAATGCAAGAAAAGAGACAATAGGGGTGTGCACGTGAACAGATGGAGATTTGCTTGTGTGTCATTACCAGACACGAGGAAGATCTTAAATGGTGAAAGGTCATTTGGAAAAGCCACGAGACACCTCTAGCATCAAGAAGAGAAGAAAAAGAAAGCTCTGATACTCTGAGGCTCACTGTATGATTATGAATTACAAATTCACCTGCTAGAGAAACAAGACAATAACTAAGTGGACCAAACCCACTAATAACATTTCCTAATTACATTTTTATAGTTTATGTAATATAGACTTACATAAAGTAGTTGGAAACCAAACGCAGATCAGTCCTGCATAATTTTGTTCACTCAGCAGAAGAGAGATCCTTCATTTTAATCAACTTCCAGTCTAAAAGAAACAGATACAGCAGGAAAAGCAACTTCTTTGAATATCGTATCACAGGGTAATAAAGTCAGAGAGGAGAGGCGAAGCCATTTCAAGTGCATGGCAGTAATGCTTGAGTCATCCTGCTACCCAAATTAGAGCTTCAGTTTTCCAAAAATCCTTTGGAGTAGTGCAGAAACTCAAGTGATCACTTAAGGGAAATGCCACTGCTGTAAAAAAGCACTCCTGTTCCAAAACCAAAATTGGTCGGTGGTCAACTAAAAGATTTCTTTTGTTGTTACAGATTTCTTTTGCTGCTGCAATTAAATTGAAATGTTTCTATTATGATGTTAACGTCCTTGTTTTTATTACTGATTAAATAAATAGTTCAATTTCCCCCACCCTAGAACTAAGCCGCATTCATTTTTCCATGGCAGATCTCAGTTTCAATGAAAATCATTCCAGGAGGAAAAATGTTCTGTTGGAAAATAGTGACCAACTCTTATAATTATGGTTGAGAACCCAAGCACACCCAGATGTACTGTAAAGCCCTTGTTATCTTTGGGATTCCTGAGCTTTTGCAGCATCCTCATACACAGTCGTGCTACTTTGAATGAAGAAGGTGATGCAAGAATATGTGTAGCGAGTTCATCTGCTTGGCCTTGCAAGAATGCCTTTTCCCTCCACCTCCAAAAAGATCGCTTTTCTTCCCAATTCCATGCTCTTTACCACCTCACCCTCAGTTTACCCTCTTGTCATTTCCTCTTGCCCTCTTCCCGCCGTATCACGTTTCCAGTTCAGAATTTGTAGATCCACAATTGTTTAAAAAGCAGCTCAAACTTCCAACTTATAAACATCGCTTCCTCTGTCTCCTGAATTTATTTTAATAGCTGATATTTGAACCCAGGGGATTGTTTTAACTAACACTGTATAGTCAGAAGGAATCACTTTCCTCCAGGCTACCTCTAGGTCAATAGCATAAGGCAAGACCCCCTCACATTTCATTACCCAGGGATCAGATCCCCTTTCCCAATCCATCACTCTGAAGTTCATTCCTCCTATCCCTCTCAGATTTGCCTGTATGATTCATGCAGTGCCAAATCAACAGTATATTTGCTTTTTTCTCAGTTCATTGTTTTTATTTGCTTACATGTTCCCTGTCGTAGTTCAACTCATAAATCAACGCTGGTTTATTTTTCACAAACCCGTTGAAAGTTTGAGCCAGTTTCCACTGTTATGAAAGACTCCCAATACTACACGTCCTTTAACAGGTGGAAAATGTCTTAAGAGGCTGTTTGGATGGGAACGATTTTCTAACTTCAAGACAAAGTAGTATTTATTTATGACTTAATCTAATTCCAAAACAAAGTAACAGTTCCCTGCACTGAATTATCTCCTTATGAAGCTATCCCACTAACATATGGTTTTATTATTTAAGTAAAAAATGTAATATTGAAACCATTTCTAGCTAGTAAACTTGTGTAACTGATTACACTGAAACAATGTTCCTGAGACACTTTAACAGACTGTTTTACCTTAGGAAGACCACTAAGTGTCTATCCTAGCTAAAGCTGGCGTTATAAAAGCAAGCAAACAAAACTCAAACACACTTCCCCACTTCAACCCTTTTAATTAACCTTTACTTTTTTGGTTCAGAGTAAAGAGCTTTTGCTTTATCAGGTTATCCATGGAACAAAATCACTCCTTTTTTTGGTGACCTAGACTTGGAGAAAAAAAAACTGCAGAGAACCACCCTCAAAGATGAGTTTTGTGTGCAGTACCAAGGTCAAAGCTTGTCTCAGCAGGCCAAGCCCAGGCAGTTCCAGCTGGAGACAAAACTCACCTGGCCAGGTGCAGAAGCACAACAGAGAATAACCTGTCTTTGCAGCTATACCCTGATTTCTCTTCCACTTGTTGAAATATCTATTGGAGATCTAACTGCTGTTGTGAGTGACACGTCTCTCCCCATCCCGATGACTGGATAGGGTGGTTCTCCTCTCCTCCCAGCTCCACACTGCAGTAGAATCCAATCCCTGAGACCATCTGATGCCTCTTTCTCTCCCTGGCTGACTTCAGCTCTCTGCTGTCAGCCAAGTAGACTGCTTCAAGCCTGTGTGTTTCTCTAATGTTTCTTCCTTGCATGAAAGACATTAGCCACTGCGAAAAAAAAAAAAATCTGCTTATGGGTTAGAACGGTGAGGATGTTCACTGGCAGCTTGGATGTGACAACCAAGTGCTGTGAGCCAACAGCTTCAGTGTCTACAGAGTTGGAAAGGAAGAAAGGGCAAAGCCAGTCATGGCCCTGATGGCTCCTGTTTGCAACAGCAGCTCCTCTTCCTTCAGTGGCGCGATCGACACCTCTTTCTACCTGGCATCAGGAACAGGCCCTTGAAGCACTGTGCCTGCAAGGACAGCAGGTATATAACAGAGAATATGTACCCTGCTAGGATGGGACAAAGGTTTTTCCCTGCTAACAGAGCATGTTCAAAGCAGAAAGTCCAGAAGTCAGAAGCTTCTCATGTTGTCAACCTGAAGTTCATGTTGCATTGTTGGATCAAAACAAGTAATGTCACAAGATGACTTTGAACATGAGGAGAATCAGTTTTCACTGAACATAAAATGTTTAATGCATTTAAAATATTTCTCATCGTGACTTTGGATTAAAACCTTGGCAATTTTGTGTGCTATGAAAGTTTAAAGAAAATTATTTAGAATAGCTGAAATATTTCATTTCTGTAACATTTCATTAGGATTTGGACACATAACCATTTTCCAACATTTTTACTACAATGAGAACGTTTCTATACAACATATTTAGATAGGGAAGTCACATTTATCTGAAAAATGCCCAAAATATTTAGTTTAACAATTTTGAGCTTTGCTACCTTGCTCTTTCTTCAGATGAAAAATTGTCTGAAACTGACCATTTCTTGTTAAGACATTTCAGATTTGACACATCAGCATTTTCCAACCACAACACGTTTGCTTTGAAAAAAAAAACGACTCAACCAGCTTGGACAGTCGCTATGAACTTGTGCTCTCTGCTTGTTCCTGTCCAGCTCTGAGATCATTAGGGACGGATCCAACATGAGCTTTCTGCATGCCAAGTATCCACTGTCCCATATACAAGCTACCGCCTCACATAAAACCCATTTCCAAGCTTTCTCCTTGGTGGATTTAGCAACCTAGCCCTGTCCTTCAAGCCTTCACAATCCCTGAATCAAACTGCTGTAAAGCCATTAGAAATAGTTTCTTTTTTCCTAGCCACTGATAATTTTTTTTGATAAAGATCAGCTCTAAGTTCAGATCAGGTATTTGCAAAGCCACATAAGCTCACGCCATTCAATAAAAATGACAAGAAGCACAATAGAAAATAATAATAACCTACTTTGGTTAAACGCCACCATCTATTTCCCTCACAAAAAAATGACAAGAAGCACAATGGAAAATAATAATAACCTACTTTGGTTAAACGCCACCATCTATTTCCCTCACAAAAAAATTAAAAAAAATAAAAATAATCAACACACTTTCCTTGATAGGTTTTCGTAAGCTTAATTCTTACATTGTTATATGTCATTATACTAACCCTTGTCAAGAGGATGAGTGAGAGGCAGCGGGTAGAGGTGAGACCAGACCCATTCAGATGAAGACAAGGGTATTTAGCAATGAGAGCAAACGGCCAATGGCTCAGGATTCAGAGCCACAGAGCTGGTAAATTCACATCTCCTGCAGCAAGACCAAAGAGGTATTTTCTGGACAACGCACCATAGTCAAACATGCCATTACAAGCCTTGTGTTCCAATACTTAGTGAAATTCTGTAGGCCAGAGTTGCAGGTTATCCAGCTAGATATTTTCTAACATTTTAAAAGACATTATTTACTTCTACTTTCTGTTTGCCAGAGAAAGAAGTTAACTCTCTGCACAAACTTTAATTAGACAAATTAGAATGACTGGAAAAAAAATAATCATATTTTCAGGCCACACAAGTCTTTTCTGTGTAGGCCTGTGCGCCCAAAAGCTGTTCCAGCTGTATGAGCTGACCTAACAAACAAGATTTACCTGTACCTGCGAGCCTTGGCTGCATTATGTCCATAGACAGTCCAGACTACCACAGCACCACTGCTTTAACTGTGTATTTAGACATTCCTGGCACAGCAAGACTTTAAGCTTGGACTTTACCTCTGGAAGTAACGACATATTGGAGACAATTAAAAAGAAAAATAAAATAAATTTGGCTGCTTCCCTTCTATTTGTTCCTTTCGAATGCTTCCCACTGAAACAAAACTTACATAAAAATCCATTAGGTGGGGAGCTAAAAAGGCTTAGATTTTTAAATGCTTATCTAGAAGACTGGATTATTTGCTACAGCCCAAGAAGAGACACATCGTGGGACACTGCTGATGGACGCGTACCCGGGTCTGAGCATTCTTGCCATGCAAGAGAGGTTTGTTGCAATGTGCGCAGACCCATTATTATTAATTTCCTCCAGCTTCAGAGCAATTTTTGAATTGTTCCTCTATTTTTTTTGAAGTGATTTATAGGTTTTTGGGAGAAAAAATGACAGGCGTTTTGTATGTAGTCTCTCCCTTTCATTCCATTTCGGTGCATTAATTGCTCATTGTCTGTAATTGGAAACATAAAGTGCATTCCTACTTGGATCACATGCAGACAGCTGCCCTGATGTGACTCAGTGTCCAATAAACCTCCAGGGTGGTACTGTGGACTTGTTTGTTTTAATGAACTTATCATACACAGATTTTTAAATCCACAGAAATATGTCTAATGGGCATTTCTGGATGAAGACAATATTCAAGTTTGCTTTGAGAGCATTTTCCACTTTGGAGGTGTGCATGTTAAGACCTCAAACATCCCCAAGATCTCACCCTTCTAGTTTAAAGTCAAAGTTCTGGGTAGTATTTTGTCTTATGTACATCAAGGAAGGCCTCAGAATTCCCTTGGAAAAGAAAGGAAGAAAGAAAAATAAAGAAACATGAATGGTTGTTTCTAAAATATAGAGAGTTTTCCACCTCACCAGGCTTATCTCTGTTTCTAAGGCTGTGTAAATGCAAAACAGTGGAATGCAACCACATGATTTTATTGGCTTGACAGTCAATTTCCCAGGCTATAACTTGCCTTTAGGAAATGCAGCTAAGAAAGCCAGGAATAGTCCATTAACTTCCCCGTTGCTGTGAGCAAGCAGAAAAGTGATGGTTCCCACAGACAGAAGGGAAGAGGAACGATTCCTCTCTCCATACCTGAGTTCAGTTTTAAGGAGACTCCCATTTGACTAAAAACCTTGCTTTTGATTTTGCAGTGGGAACTATTTATAAAGCCCACAGCTAAATGAAACTTCTTCCAGTAGTTTCTGAAGAAGCCAAATGAAAACAAGTTATTCTGAGTCAACCTTTCTGGAGAGAAGTAGGTAAAGAGAAGACTTCACGACGAGTATTTGCAACAGGAAACTGAATCCCTGGAAGGATCTGGGACATGCTTGGGAAGTCTCTTCATGCAGGTTGAGGTATTCAAGGGCCCACAAACCATCTTTGTTTGCCACAGAAGTTAAGCTCGGGGATTTTGCCTGAAGCAGCACAGGAAAAGCGCAGCTCCTTTCTTCTGCTAGCAGATTTGTGGGACTGAAAACCTCCAGTGGTGAGTGGGACTAAGCAGCTAGAGTGGGAAGTTGTGTCCCAACCAGCCCAGCTATTTGCAAAAAGAATGTCTGCCTGCAGAACTCAGTGACAGAGACTTAAATGTCACTGTTGTCCACCAGTCTGGAAAGCAGGCGATAAAGTGGAAGATACTGAAATCCTGACTCTGGGCCATGTGTGGTGGGCCCGCCAGATGCACCACAGCAACACGCCAAGAGAACATGAAATAGTTAAACTTTCCAGGGATAATGTGTTTAGTTTAAAGCTCACAGAAGTCCTTTAAATGCAGAAATAAAGTCCTTCATCTCCATTTGCATAGAGACCCAAGCCTGAAAGTGTTTTGAAGGAACCTATTAATTACAATAGAGACCACATAGTAAAGGCTGAAATAAAAGAGGAGGTGTTTTTGATGAAAACGCTAAATTCATTAGATATATTTCTGTCACTTGCAGGAACATCACTTTTGCTAGGTATTGCCCAGAAAAACAGCAACAGGCAGCCCCTCTACTGAACCACTCAATCAATCATTACAAGGAATATAGAAATACATGCACAAAACATCCACGTAAAGCCCTCCATCCCTTCTTTGTTTTAAAAAAAACAAACCCAAATTAATTTATGACCTATACCCTGTCCTGGTTGTAGTTTTAGACTGAGATGGAGAATTTTTTTTTCTTTTGGTGTACTGAATAGTAAACAAAAACTGGCATGCTGCGAGAAAAGTGATTGTCTCAATAGAAAAGTGCCCATTTATGTCATCCCACAATTATTTCAAGCACTGTGGTTGAGGTTAGTCCCTCCAAGGCATGTACAAATTGCAAATACACACAAATAATAATGCTCATACTTTTGGAAAATGTGAAACCCTTTGTTTTGGAAAGGTTGTTCCTATTATTTGTGGCTTGCAACTGTCATCATTATTCAAGCCTTGTCTTCTTTCATGATTGTTCTGCAGCTACTGGGTGCTTGAGAACTTCCCCAAAATTAATATACTTCAAAGAACCAGACATTTTGTATATAGCTTAATTACAGCCTATATAATTAAGTTTTAAAATGATAAAAACTCTTCTGTGCCATAAGTGTACTCAGGCTTCGGCTCACAGGCAAGCTACTACATATCATCCGACGGAGTGAAGGGCCAAGAAATTCCATTTCATTAATTGTTTCCTCCAAATCTGAAATGTAATTACATATTTTCCAGGGACCTTTGACATTTTCACACTGTGGCTTGGAATCTGATCATGCCCCGAAGTAAACTGCCTGGCTGGTCACAGACTTAGAAAAAAAAAAAAATAATAAAAAAACTAGTGAGGTAGACTTGGCCTTTTTCAGACTCTGGAGAAGAGAGAAGTGAACTGCCTGGGTCAGGTTTTGTTAACAGAGTCTTGAAAGAAATGAAGAGGAGATGATGAGCTGAACTCTTATCTCAAGTAATCACTCTTAGAGTGATCAGAAGAGGCACTGGAAGAGGGAAGACTCTCTCTTTGCTGTGGCCCTGGCTGGTTCACATAGGAACTAAAGAGATTTTTGAACCTTCCCCATGTTTAATTTCCTTGTATTTTGGGCTCCTCAGATTTCTGGACTCTTTTTTTTGAGCACAAAACCCAGCCTGGATGAACTGGTAGATCTGATCCACAAAGATATAACGCTTCAGCACTTTATTTCTCCAAGAAACACCCCATAAAGTATGTGCTGCTCTGAATTGACACCAGAGGCCCGATACTGCCGTCCTCATCCAGAGCGGGCATGTCCTTTCTCTATCAGAAGCTGCAGTGAATTTATTAGTGAATAATTCTTTACTAATGAGTAAACTATGAATGAACTCACCACTTGAGAATCCACTGACTTGCGCCAGTGGGCCCAGCCCACCGTTAGCGTCGTTCAGGTGAGCGAGATGAGTACACGTGTACACACCTGCACATGCACACACAAAAGGTACACGTGTGTCAGCAAACAGAGCACGTTAGACCTCAGTGAAGTCAATATTTAGCAAATGCTAAATTCACGTTAAAATATGATTTTTAACATAACACCACGTGGGTTTTCTAAATCTCAAAATACTTTTTGTGTATTGCTTTGGATACCTCAACTCCTAGACAAAACATATTTCTTCAAAACATTGCTCTGTTTCCCCTTAGTTTCAAGAATAGGAGAATTGCACCTTATTAGAAACAAAATCGATGAGCCTCCATGAATCATTACTTGGAGTTTGGAAAGGAAAAAAGAAATTTGGCAAGCCTGTAGTCAGTAATATGTGCTTCTAAAACCTACTCTTTGAAAAGGTCAAGTTATTACATTGTGAAAAGTAGTTACTCAGCACGTGCTGTAACATTTCATAGGGATTTTTAGGCCAAATTTAAAGAGTGCTAATGATTTTGAATACCAGGCTTGAGACTCTACAGCAGGATAAGGTTTTTAACAAGACTTGAACAACTGCCTTCCCTCCCCTGGGTTGTGCCTTCTTTAAAGATCTGGATTTTTAGTGCCTTAAAATTGAAGTACCCCTCATCTCCAGCCATGGAAAATCTTGGCCTTCCTATCCTTTTCAGTACCTCAAGAGCAAACTCCCACTTAAGGCAGTGGGAAAACTCCTGGCATTCACCAAAATATGTTGTCATACTAGGAACATCATTCATTATTAGAATAAGGAATAACCACAACTGCAAGTGCCTCATTCAGCAATGTGCACATATGCGGTGATGGGGCACGCCAGTTCCTTTCAGACAGCCTGGTTCTGGTACAGGGAGCACTCTTGCCACAGAAACATGGAGCTCATGTATTCTGCATCTCAATTACCCCTCTTAGCGCAGCTATTACTATGGGGAAGCCTGTTGAAAAGTTCTCAATGGTTTACACCGAATGCTTTAGAAGATGGCATAACCTGAGGGTGATGTGCAGTAAGGGCCCGCACCTACTCGCTGATTCCTCTCATTCATTTATTATTTCAATAAATACAAATACTTGTGAAGGCAGTCTAGAGATAACATATAATTAATATTAGAATACAACTCTCTGAGCTTGCCAAATATCATCGACAGGTGCTATTGCAGGGAGAGCAAGGAAGTTGAACCTGGTTCCTCCACTTCCAGCACTCTGGCTCACGGCGAGCCTGCAAAGGTGGAGCCCTGCAGTGAAATGGGCAGGCAAGAAATCCAGATTTTATGAACCCCCAGGAACCCCAGCGTGCATCCAGCCAGCTGTCAGCTGCAAGACCCTGAATTACCTCCAGGTCCCTCGTCAGCCATCTGGTTCCTCAGCGATGCAGCTCCACTGCAATTTGAACCCTTCTTTAACATATCCCAAAAGAAAGGGGAGATGAAAACAAAAGGATCATTTACTTCCTCTAATTGAGAAACAAGATAGGAAGACAGATAAGCCAAGGAAAATTGGCACAGCTCCATGAAGTTCAACTGATCCTAGAGAGCAGAGCAATGAGCGTGGCATAAAGAATATGAGCATGCTACTATTACTGCTTTGTGATAGCAATGCCAGGCTGTTACCTTACACATTCCATCTTGAGATGTAAAAACGCTTTACAAGGGAGGTCAGTATCACAGAAAAGAAGTCACATCAATTTATCCAGAAAAGAGCTACAATTTTTTTCCTTGTCATTCACAATGTGATTTTTTTTTTTTTCTTGCTACGACAGAAATATTATAGTCCTAGTTGTTGCCAAATATCCACTTCTGAAATTTGGGCCCAGTCATTTTTAGCTAAGCAAACTTGGCACAAAATGAGTGTTGCCCATGGACAAAGTTTATGACGTGGGAAGTTTGCCAGGATCCTTTTGCAGCCTATTTTGAGGTCTGGTGCTTCACCTTCTCACCCTACAACAAAGATTAAATAGTCTTCTAATAAGGACAAAAGAAAAAACACCTGATACTATTTTTCTCTTCCCTCCTTAGGCTTCTAGGAATTACAGTCCACAGGAGATGAATTTCAATAATGCCATGAGCAAAATCATGGTTTGCTTGAAGTCAGCAGCACTTCTCCAGGATATGATTATTTATTGCAACACACATGTGTAAACACGTGTGCACACACAGCCACCTTTCACAGGAGTTTGGTAAAAGAGCCCTTCTCTCGCTGGTTTGAGAGCACAAAGAAAAATCTGTTGTTAAAAAAAAAAGGGACAAATAAATGCTGTGAAATAATCCAAAGTCAGAGGAATAAAGAGATACTCAGTAGCCTCAAGGTGAGCAGTGACTGCTGCACAGGGACTAAAAGGAAGGACTGTAAAGCACAACAGAGCTCCTGCCTCACCGGATTAGGGCAGAATGGACCTCCAGATGATCCCAAGACACAGACCTTCCCAACAATGTGTCAAAGGAGTTAGAGAGGTTGTGGCAATTCCTCTGGGCATTACACACTCTGCTATGGATCTTCTTGTTGACAAGGGAGACAGAAGTGGAAGCCACAGCGCTGCCTTCCTTGGTCTCTTCTTGCCTGTGTCAGCAAGAGACCTTCAACAGATTCACTGCTTTCTTCTCTGCACAGGGGAAACTAAAAAGGACCAAAAAGAGCTAGTACATTCCACCAGAGGGGAGAGATGCCATGCTGTTAGAGTCTGTGCAGCTCCCACCTCAGCAAGCTTAGTAAAACATTTAGCATTTTCTGGGTGTGACACAGGACACAGAAAAAAGAGTGGGATGGAGATGTTCCCCTGGTCCAGCTCTCCTCCTTCGCCTCTCTGAAAGAATAGCTGAGATGAGAGGGGAGGGTGTGGGTGGGAGGGAACCATGGAAAGATTGATGTAAATTCATATTTAAAAGCCAAACAGATGAAAATAATTTTCACAGCCCCACAGCTGTTCTATGTATTTTTTTTGGATGAAGCCTGAGGAAAACACGGTGCAGATAATAGCCTGAACTTTGGGCAGATAAGTGCTGCATAATCAAGCCAGCAGCATAGCCCCAGCATCTCCCCTTCCTGGCAGTCGGTGTGCTCCATGACTGCTGAGAACCTCTCCCAGCTCAGGGTCCTTTTCCTCCATCTGACACAGGTCGTCTGGGGCAAGGCACCATTTTCTGCAAGTCGTCATTTGCCCATCACTCTCCACTTCACCCCTGAGCCCCAGGTGAGCTGGAGAGGACAAGCAGTGCTGCTCCGGGCCTTTCCCAGCAATCTGCTGACACCTTTCAGCATGAAACACACAAGGGGTGAAAAAATCAAAAGACAGAACAGTCACGAGACCTAAAGCTGCACTCTCTGAGGCAATGTTGCCAAGCCTCAGGCCACAGAAATCACAGGCGGACTTACAGTCACGTTTATCCTTGCTTATTTTCCTATAAACCAGCTCTGCCAACAGGCAGCCAGTGCTTTCTACAGCTTCCACTGCACTTTGTGGAGCAGGAACTTCCACTGGGTTTTAAAAGGCTACAAAAAACATCCCTGTTTTGGAGCCACAAAACACATGTCCAGGAACTTAACTGTCGTGCTCCATGTCCTGGTACCTGGTAGGATGCAGAACTGCCTTTTCCACTGTGGGGAAAGCACGAGGGCCCCAGGACAATGGTTCTCCACAGACACCTTCTAGTCAAGGACAAGGCTTGGTACAAAGTGATGGTGTTGCTCTGCATCAGTCCCAACAGATTCTCCCCTTGAAGTCAGCTTGAGCCTGTCCTTTGTCCTCACCAGAGTCTAAGACTGGCCTCAAAGAAATGATGGGGAATATAAAATGCTACGCTGCTTTCAAGAGTCCAGGTTGGCACCTTTGCCTGCCTAGAGGTTCCTAAATGGCATTGAAAACCTTGCTCTGAATGTTTTCTCTGGGACTGTTTCATTAAATGGAAGTGTTCAAAATCGCTTTTATACAAATCGTTGAGGTTCTGAAAGCACTACCCCGAGTAGACGTGAGTGCGGCACGTGGAAAGCAACCACTAAATGCGACATCAAAAGGGACAGATTGTGTACGCTGAGCTTTGAAGCAGGCTTAGGACACCTGGGCTCAGCAACTTCCATTCCTCAGTATACTTAACCCAAAAGCACATCTGAACCCCATGAGAGAAGGAACAAGAGGCCTCGGGGCGCTCCCCTCAGCACAGCCCCCCCTCAGCACAGGGCTATCGCATTGCACGTTGTTTATACACAACAGCACAATATAAAATCCATTTAGAACCTGGGCTTACTCGCTGCTATTAAAGAAGCCATCAGTGAATTTCATTTTTTATTGGTTCACTTTCAAAACTCACAGCAGTGTGTTGTGTTTGTTTTTCCAGAGCACCAATAAAAAAACTTTTTGATTAAAAAAAATTGAGAGAGGGAGAAAGAGAAAGAAAGAAGCAGAAAGAAATGAAACGCTGACCTGGTATAACCCACACAAGCGCTGAAACTCAGCAGTGCTATATAAAGAGACCCGAGAGGCAGCAAAGCCAATTGCTGAGCAAACGCTCGCCTGTGTCTGCGATGATTGAAACCTGTTTAGGACAGATTTTTTCCTTCATAAAAATAAGCACTATCAATTCCTGCTATATTAAACACTGTCATAGACAGGTCACTACAAACATAGAGCCCTAGGAGTAAAACTCAAAGTTCTTTTTCTGCCCTTCCGTAGGCCTAACCCTGCTGTATGCAGACAAAACAGCCCTCTCCAGGTATTTATGGTGCCACGTTGCCATACTGCTCCAGAGATATCAAACAATCTGTGCTTGGTGTTTCTTTACAGGCTTTCCCCCCCCCGCCTCATTTATGGCTTCGCGTACATGTCAAAATCAGCTGCCTTTGGTATGTGTGACCTGCAATCCTATTTGGCCTTTGTCCAATCCTGCTACTTATACCCACCTGCAACTGAGCTGAAAATTACACGAGGTGAAAATTACCATTAAATACTGGAAAGACAGCCACCCCAGTTATATTAAGATTGCAAAGGCATCACATCTTGGTGCAATCACAAAGTGGTGGCCACGTTGCAACAGGTGCTGTAGAGAAAAACGGCGGATATGGCCTAAAATCAGGGTCACCAACTCCTGCACAGCAAAATGACAGCCTGGTTGCATCTGTTATGTCCTACGTTTCCAAAATGATGCTTTGAAGTGGCAAATATTAAGTAATTCAGTCATAGAAGTTTAGTATACAGATAGATGGACTAGTTGCATCTCTACATAACTACAAATATACTGCAACTACGTTGTTATGAGTGGATCTGTAATAAAAAATAAAATGTATATCTTTAGACCAAAAATAAACCTAATGTCTAATTTTCTAAACACATAATATGAATTCTACGCTTAACAGAGCTAGTTAATTTTTTTCAAAACCAGGTGAATTTCTCATAATTATGTCTCAAAATATGAATTTGTGTAAACACACTTTTTAAGAACAAGTAATTAAAAAAGAAACCAACTTGCTTTAAATAGATGATTTTTCCTTTCTCAGTTAAGACAATTAACTTTCTAAATGTCAGCTAAAATATATTTATATGGTTCTAATATTTGAGAAAAATACAAATGGAGTAAAGAGAAGAATTTTGGACATCTCATTTCAGCTTGTAATTTATTTCTTTTTCCATCAGAAAAATAAGAGAATAAATCCTATTTCACTCATAAGTGTTTGACAGATATTTTATCTAGTACACCATACGGAATGCTAATGAAGTGCTCACTTTGATTATTCCTTATTATATATCACTGGTTCTTGCCCGGCCACCACAGTACCATGGGTGCTGGTGCAAAGGTATGGGTTTTGCTATGAATTCCACAAACATTCATAAACCAGAAAACATCTTCTTGAGCAAGAAAAAAGACACAAAGTGCTGGGCTGGAACAGCTGCTGGGGAAAAAAAAAAAAAAAATAAAAAAACCCAAATATCTTTATGTGTTGCTAAACCTCTCAGAGGCTTTGAGAAGTCTATACTCTGGGGCTTGTCTAACTTGGAAAACAAATTAGGCCAGCTATCACAGGACAGGTACTTATCAATATCTGCATGGGTGATACTGATAGTGCCTTTATCACTTTCAGCTTAATCCACTTGGGAAACAAGCCATTAAATAATCCACAGAAGACAGCTATGCAGGAGCATCCACTCTGGGCAGTCTTGTGCTTTGCATTCACACACCAGCTCCCTCTCCCTCCACCCAAGCGCTCAGCCTTCAGATAAGGGGGTGCCGACTGAGTGGGAAGTTTGTCCCAGTCAAAATCGCTAAACCCTTGGGAAAAGTCATCAAACTGTATAAGAGTGGGAGCCTGTGTTTTCTTTCCTCCTTCTTGCGGGTGGGAAAAGAACAGCCTATACAAATAATACGGTGCAGGAAACCTTTGAGGATTAAAACATGATATGTCGGATTTCAGCAGGGATTTAGACAGGCCTCAGAAGAGCGAATGCTTCCCTCGCGGTCTCTAAATTACCTTGGTGCTTTTCTTGCTTGCTTCTTCACCATGAGCTTTCATTTAGAGAGAAGTCACTTGTCACTACGATGTGTGTAGAGAAAGCAGCAAAAGCGAACTACTATTTTTGCAGAAGTCTTTTTCTTTCTGTCTCGTTGGCAGAAGCGATCTTACATGGACACAAGAAAACTATTATGCTAAGTCTGTTCCCAGGACAGGAAAAGTCCTCTCCCATCCTCATTAACATTGTACAAAGTATTTCAGGCTTGCAAGTGCTATAGGATAGGCTTGACAGACATGATTGTTGACCCAAAATATTAGAGAGGATTGGAAAACAACCGGCTGAAGCTTTCTGAACATGACCATCAGCGTGACTGCCAAAGAAAGCATCAGCACTCGTTACTTCATGAACCAACATGTGATTTGCAGAAACATTTACATGGCCTAAAAAGTCTAAATCCTGCTTTCAAAGAGGCTGTCACCACAAAGTGATTTAAGTATCTCAGCACATTTGAGGGGCTGAAAAAGTGCAACTTTCAATGGAAATGACTCATTGATTATGAATTTTGCAGAGGGAAATTCCTGCTACAACAGCTATTGCAGGAGACCAAAAGCTCCTGCGAAATACATTTCCTCCAGCATAATCACTCCGCCTCCGCTCAGGCCACCCGGACAAAGTGAGCCGAAACAGTGATATCCTAAGTCTGATAACAATTACTAAGGTGGAAAACGTGGAGATCCCAAACTGGCAGCAACATTGGAGACCATGCTAATGGGACAGAGCTGTATCTTTAGAACCTAAGTAACTTACTACATGTGTATGAAAAAAAAAAAAAATCACCACACAAACTTCTTCACCCATAAAGCAACCACGAAAGTCATCAGTGCTAAGACTGAGCTTGCACAGGAAACTCTATATAGAGATAGGATAGTCACACGATACAGGAAAACTATTGATTCAACTCAGTAAACAGCAAGAGAGAATGAGAGGCTTCAGTCCACATCCGTTAAATAAGATTACAAGCTTCTTGCATTTTTGTTCAAGCCATTCACAGGGATGTACTGCATTAGACCTACCCTGGAAAATGTTGCTCTAATATGGAATCCACACCTTTTTTTTTAAGGCAACTCCTTTCAGAAAGGCTGTTGTCACAGTTAAAACTCCAGCTGTGTGCAAGAGACCCAGCTCCTGAGCTCCTACCATCTTCCAATTTCTTGCCATTATCACTGAGAGAAATTAGCTGCTGAAATTCTTTGCTGTGAATGGGAAGAGCTGCTAGGCTAACACCCCAGCGAAGATCAACATAGCTTACACCCTGGCAGAAATGACAAAAAACCAATCATTTCAAAAAGTAACAGAAATGCAGGAGAAATTCATGTCATTTTCAGTAGAGGGCTTTGCATATTAGTCTAGAGCACGGGTAGGTAGAAAAAAAAATAGTTGAACTGAAAAGGCAAGCCCAAAGGTCTTGAATTCTGAAGTCCGAAACAGCTCTGAAAGCAAAAGTGGCAAGTGAAGTTGCCAGTAACCACAAATCAAGTTGCAGGCCAAACACTTTGTCATTTAAAAGCCTTAGATCGATGATTGGAGTGGCATTATGTGAATTTAATGGGCACACGGTAAAGTGCTGTTTAATTAAGCACTGAAAGCTTAACATGAGTGTATAAAATACCCTTCAATCTGCCATTTGCTTTAACATGTATTAATAAATAGAGCTTGCTGGAAATGCTCCACTGGGAGAAATTTTGGAGTGACGAAAGCTCAAAAGTTTTCCCCATGAAAATCACCATTTTATTAACTCTAAAATCTGCAGAAAAACACCTTAAAGCAAAATATTTCATTTTCAATCAGTCCAGTATTAATGGAAAAAACCTACACAGATAAGCTCATCTCAGATGACACATTGCCTGATATAAATCTAAGTGTTGATCACTAAAACCTTGACTTTTTTTGGTGAGTTGGGCTCTTTATTTGGACTACTCAAGAGGCAGCACAAAAGTCCTTCTGGGACATTTAGAAGACATCTGAAGGAGTATGCCTCTTGCCTCATGGTGGTCTTTCATTATCACTCATATCTGAACAAGCTCCTACTGAAACAAGCAGAAAAACCCCCCAAATTTCTAACAGATAATAAAGAAAAATCTTTAAACAGTAATTAAAAAATAATATACGACAACCAGAATAGCTGAAGGTTTATATTCTTAATTTGCAGTAGAAACAGTGGGTCTGAAAATCAGCTAAGATCATACCCAAAGACAGCTATGGCACAGTTTGAGAAATGCTGCTTGAGATTTGCTCAATATGACCGCCATGGTTTCCAAAATGTCAAAGCATTGTCCTACATCTATAATACCAGCTGAGCAGGCTAATGAACTCATTCCTGCTTACCAATAAATTTTTATTCAGTTTTCCACTGTGAGGTTAGATCATGCAGGAAAAGCTCACCAAATAATACTGTAAAATGAGATGAACTCACACAAGATTTTTGTTGGTCATTTAAAAAAACCCCTCTGTCAAACTACTGGAAATTAATTAGCTTTGAATACTCAGATACATAAACATTTCTGCAAAAATGCTTCAGGATGAAAAAAAAATATATTTATTGCGCCCTCCAGGGAAATGTACCTTGTCAATCCCTTGTCACTAAATCACTTGCTAACAGTTATGGTGTGAGGTAAATTGCTGTTTAACCCTGATGAGTTTAAAGACCTTGATGCCTAATGAATTCTCCTATTCATACTGGAGGTTACATCTGTGCTCAAGCTCTCTTTTAACAACCTGGTGCTGAAAAGATCTGATGTAATTTTATTATTTACCAAGCAGGTGTCAGTTATCGTATCCAGTGATGTCAGGCTGCTTGATGGGGGCGTGCTTTCAGATGATGATCCGAGCTGGTGCTGCACAATCATAAAAAGGCTATCCCCCAGGTAGTCACAGCCTCCCAGCACATTTGCCTTGGTGATAGTGAGGGCTGGTTAATGCCACCACGAGCAAGACCGAGTACTGAAGATATTTCACAATCTGATGGTGTTAATTCTGCCAGAGCCATTAATTCAGCTCATTCACTGAGTTTTTAGTGTTTACTCCGTGGGAGGCCCTTTGCTCAGGTGACTAAGAGCACCCTAGCCAGCATGTAGCCCTAGGTACTTTCTTCCCCACTGAAAAATACCTGAGGCTACATGGAGAGAGAGAGTGCTCTATTTGAATACAGCAAATGGGCACAATGTCTCATTCATCCCAGTCAGCGAGGGGAAGAAGTCAAAGTGATATTTTACTTTAAGAGATAATTAAACAGCTCCTGGGGCTGCAATGCTTCACTTGCATAAAGTAGCCTAAAGCCACCTGGATAATTTGAGTCACTTCTTGATTAACTCAAAAGTGCAGGGTTGCTACTCACCCCTGAGCCCTGGGAGCTGTAGCAGACCCTCTTGGTAGCACCTGCTACACTTATAATCAGACACGGAGCTGCTCTTACATGCCCTTCAAGATCTTGTCATCTCCAACAGCCCAAGAAATAGGTGAGCATGGCTCCGACCCTATATTACCTCTGACAACACCTATGCAAAACCATGCTGGGCATGAACTCCTGCTGCTGGAGAGGGCACTGTGTGTGTTCCAGGCAACAACCAGCTCAACAACAAATCAGTCATGTTTGGGCCATTCAGGATTTTACTCCTGGAATGTCTTTATTTTCACTGAGAAACAGTATTTGGTGTTAACAGTGTGGTATTTTAACGGTTTTGTGTTCAGTTACTCATGCAGCATTGGGCTGCTGGGGGTTTGCAAATGATTTTGGCTACATAATGCTGTTCTCTTGGCAGGAGGGAACTTCAAGGCCAAAAAAGCAGGAATACCAGCTTCTGGTAAACAGGGACACTTGGCCCACGTGCAACGAGAAGGTCTTCAGCCCATCTAGTTTATTATCCTCCTAAACTAAATAATCATAAGTAGGCTACTGAATAGTTCTGGTTTTAGACACAAAATGTCTGGTTTAGATAAAAGAAAAATTTCAAAGAAAATGTAAAATAAACAAACAAACCTCTACAATACAAAGATTCTAGCTGAAAACTTTCCCGTTTCAGGCCCATGCTGAAAACATTCCAGGTTAGACTGAAAGTGTTTAGTCTTTAATGAAAAAGTTAAATTTTCCATGGAAAGAAATATGTTTCCCAGATATGTTAATAAGCAACAAGCCATATTCCTCAATGCTGGAAATGTGTTCATTTGACTGTATAATTTTGGGCACTGATTTTGCCGTTGTATGCCTGGAGTTTTAACAGGAGATTGCTTATTTTCATCAGACCAGTAAAACAGCATTAAAACTCTTCATGGGCATTCACACAGATAAAAAAAAAATCATGATTTGTTCAGTTTAACTCATAAATTAAAGGCAACATTAAGTGACACTGGGAATTCAAATACAAGCAAACTTGCTACTAATTATTAGATCTCCATGTGGACAGTTTTACTTGGCCCTAGGAAATGCTGCTAGTTTGGTTTAACACGCTTTCCAAAACTTGTTATATTAAATCACACATTTCTTCAGACCTGAAGAAGAGCTCATAAGTCTGGAAGTTCATGTCTACTTTTTCCAGCTACATCAGTTGCATTCAATAAAACACATTACTAAAGATCACATCTTGCTGCAGAAAAATGGACATTTAATCAACCAGTTTGATTGTTCTTTAGAAAACTAAGTTCCCCGAATTTTTTTTTTCATGTAGCAATGGATGGTAGCAGGAAATTTTAGTGCTTTTGTTCACTTAAATAGATCTTTTTCTACTCCGTAAGAACTAATTCTCCTATGTGTTTTTTAGATTTTTTTTTTCCTCTTTCAATTTTGTTACCAGGTATTTAGCTCTTCCTTCCTTAATGGGAATTTAATAAGATCCAGCTGACAAGTGCTCAGTGAAATGACCAAGCAGCACCTGAAAGAGATGGGATGTAACATTCATATAAAAGGCCTGAGTATGATCATTGTTATTAAAAGGATAACCAAACGAATTCATAATGATGGGACACTCGTTTCAAAGTGTTTCCATAGCTGTTACACATCAGGAAAAATAGGGAAGTTACCTCATTTTCTCCAATCCTAAATAACCTTGTAAACTCACCAAAGAAATTAATTAGCCAATATTTCTTGAAAATTCATAACAAAGTTTCCATTTTTCCATCAGATAATTCCTTAGTGCATTCTGGTTTTTAACTTCCTTCAAGCCTGGATCATTTTGATGTGTGAACAGACATTTTGTGTTTCCATGGGCTATTTCCACAGGTTCAAATATCTTATGTAATTGACATTTTCCTGCTTACAAAAGCTGTCAAACTTAAAAGTAGCAGTTGATTGATAAAACATGGGTTTTTTTTGTAACTCAACTTCATTGTTGGGACTTATTGCTCAAGCTCTGCATAACTCCTCTCTTGAAAGGGACACGCATTCAGGTTTTTGAGGGTTTTTGGTTTAGGTTCTTTTTTTAAGTATCTATTCTTGATGCTACTTTTATGAATGAGAAAGTAGCAGCAACCACTTTTTCTTTTTTTTCCTGCAGGTAGATCTCTTCAACAATTTGCTTCCACTTTAGAATTACTACTCTCTAAATAAAGGAGTGTAACTTGACTTTAAAGTAAAGTCTTCCAAAGCCAGCTTAATAAGCACTCAGCAACATTTATCCTTTCCAATCCAGACTATAAAAAAAAAACCAAAAGAGAGAGAAAAAAAAGGAAGAAAAAAAAGCATTGAGAACTCAGAGTTTTGCAGCATCTACAGAGGATAACAGCTATACAGGACATAAAGCAGGTGCTGCAGATGTTTTTTAATAGCAACAAACCCTACAACAGCTGTGAAAGGACCTTTTTTCCTAGCTATGAGAAATGCACAATGCACAATTGGGAGCTGAGTAGGATCTTTGTTTTTTTGGCTTTACTGGGCTCTGGGTCTTGCTTGTAACAGAGACATGAGCAAGTTGGTATCATGCAGAAATGACAAGTGTTGGCACAAACAGGGATCTGTGCAAATCATCACCAATACAGCACTTCATGGTGGGCAACTACCTGTATTTTCCACCTGAACACCACTGGTTTGATGATGCAGACACTCAGCAGCACCATCCATAATGGCACCTCAATGTTATCCTCCTCTGTGCTCAGACAGCAAAAATGGGGTCACACCACCCTTCCACTGACCCCACATTATTCCTGCATTTCAGCAGCACAATGTCCCAGTTCTCTTCCCCCAAGGCAGAGCCTGGATGTAAGTGGGGAGCGATACCAGAGTTGATAAAAACCACTGAGCATGATGGAGTTGCCAAGTCTGTGCTCTGCCCATGCCCAGCTCTCCCATGGAGACCTACCTCCAACAGTCTTCTCTCCTCCCTTGCGTAAGCCCCCTCTGCTCAGAGATGGCTCAAAGCCACTCTCTTGCAGCCAGTCTGTATTTCATTTGTCCCCTACTGTAACCAGTACAATCTCAGAATTAGGTTCTATTGTCCTGAACAGGGATGGATTAAAGCAAGTACCATTTTTTTTGGTTGTTTTTTTTTGTTGGCTTTTTTTTTTTTTTTTTGAGTCGCAGCCCAGATACTGTAGTTTCACGTGCCTTTGGCAGGAAAATGTTATTGGTTTCTGAAGCAGTTGTTTTTTCAGTGACGTGACTTCCTGCAGGGGCGTTTTAATTATTGTTGGTGTATCACCTAACTTCGTTATGTATTGCTTTGAAGTTGTTCTTTGTATCTGATGGTAAGAGGATGGAAAACAAACATGATTGTGTTTATTCTCTTCCCCTTGCCCTGCATTGGCTTGGTGTAGCCTTTGCTTTGGATTGCACAAACATGGGGCAGATAGAAAGAGAGGTCCAGAAGAAGCGACCAGACAAAGTGCATGTATCTGACACTTATGCTGGGGCAGGTGTTTTCTCCTAAGATGCTTTTAGTAATAGCCAAGCAGAGATCACATGCAGAAACACCTCACAGGACAGGTCAGGCCCTGAAGACAGAAAATTGCTCAAAACCAAAGGTGTGCACCCATGTGTTAAATGGCTATTCCCATCTGAAAAAAAAATAAATAAAAGAACAAAACACTTAAAAAGACAAAATAATTAAAAAAAAATTTAAAAAGTCCAAAACAAAACACGGTTCCTGAACTGAATACATCGGTGTTGTACTGGGTTACAGGAGTTGCTTTACCATGGCAGAGAGGTAATATTTGCAAGCATTTGCATATAACTGCATGAAGCGATATCCCAGGCACCCGCAAAAGAGAGGCAAGGAAAGCTTCCTCATCTTACTGCCAAGGTAGGATGGAAGGGCTCGATGTTAGCCAGATGGCAGCAGAGTATGCACAACCAGCAGCAGGCTGCTGAAATGTCTCAGCCTGAGTCTCCTGGTATTTGGATATTTCTAATAGATTTAGGTATCAAGGGCTGGGTGATGACACCTCACTGTACTCAACCTGGAGTCTTCAAACACAATCCACCTCCTTCCCACCCAAGTAACAACTATTTAAGAGACGCAGATTTATTATTTTGTTTAAAATTTACCATCAGAAAAGTTTTTTCTTTTGCCTTTTTTTTTTTTAAAAAAAAATCAATTCAAAAGAAGAAGAAGAAAAAAAAATGATGGCTCCCAAAAGGCAGTGTGCCAGCAGCCAGATAAAATATTCCAAACCATCTGCTGCAAAGCATGTGCACAATGAAGCTGCACACTGGAGTATTCATTTTGCAGGAACCTTCTGTCCTCATCTTGAATGAATTTCACAGAATGTTAGGGGTTGGAAGGGACCTCAAAAGATCATCCAGTCCAATCCCCAATTTGAATGGTCTTCTAAGTCAGACAGGAGAGATCTCATAGGGTCATCAAAATCTTCTCCCTACCGACCAAAGGCACCAAGAGAAGGTACCATGAGAACAGCCTCTAGCAGAGTCAGTTATTATTAATGGTTTCTTCATTAACAGGGCAATTCCAGTCCTATTCTGCCTCTCCCATTGAGGACGGAAGTTCTCATCTTTCAAAAGCAATCTGAGCAAACCATGTGACGATTTCACCATTTGTGGCTTGGGAAAGTAGAGATGAAAGACTTCTAAGACCTCTTACTTGAATTTGTTTTCTAGTCTGGGATGATTATGACATTACTCACCACATGTGCCATCTTCCAACCCCAGAAGATCACGCTGGGAAGACCTGGTGGACTATATAACTCATTTTTTTATTTTAGGGCTTTTGATTTCTGTGCAGTTTTCACCACCACAGCTGAGATCCCAACCTGAGAGCTTTTAGTTTGGATACTTAAAGAAATATATACATCAGGAACTTTAAGGAAGGGTCACAATTATGCTTCAGGGCTAGATGCAGCCATAAAGACATTCTGTTTCTAACACAAACTAGTTTTGAAAGCTTTTTTTTTTTAAACATGTTGCCATGCCGAGGAAATACCTTAAAATGGAGGCTGCACCCGTGCCACCTTTGCAAGAGCTTCATGACTGCACTTGCTGCTCATGGGAAACAAAAGTCCAAATACACAGAAAAAGTCCTCCAGCCACTTTCCAACCCTGCACACTTGGTGTTTAACATATACAAAGGGAGCCTCTTTTCCTGCAATCCAAAATCTGGAATTGGGCACTAAAGCTGAGCAGGACATGAACCTGGCACATCCTCCACTCACTGGTCCTTCTGCCTCCTCATTTGCTAAGGTTTGGTTTCAGGTTCAAAGCCTTTCCACTGTCTCCCAGTGAATAAACCTCATTAAAGAGAAGGACAAGGAGTCAACCCCTGGTACTGAAACCTTGTGGCTCATATGCCACCATCACTCTGCCTGCCCACGCTCATGGCCACAACATGATAAAACGTACTGAAATCCTGTTGCTTCTGACCCACAACAATCTCTGAACCCAGACAGATATCCAGAGATGAAAGGGGAAAGGAAGCTGCCGAGTTCCTTTCCTGTCATGACTGAAGCGTACACAGAAGTTGACTACTTCCTATGGCCAACCCCACCCTCTGAAATTCTGAGAAAAAAGGGAAAAAAAAGCTCAGCTAATGAGAATTGCAGCACTGTTCACACCACAGTAGTTAAGGTTGTATTCATTATAAATCCCCTTTTCAAGGTTTCTGTCGCTCAGCCATAAAAAAATCCTGGTTTGAAATTTAGCATCCAAGCTTTCTGCCCAAGGACAATATTTTTGACAGAATTTGGAAACAATTGGTTTGGCAAAGCGCATCTGAAGTTTTAAGGAGTGTAAAAAAGAATAGTGGTTAGTGGTGTCAGATGCTATTATTTTATGCTCTTATAACTTAAAAACAACTAATTTAGGTTCTGTGGTTATTATTCCATAATTTCCTCTGAAATATCTGTCCCGTTCTTAATAACAAACTCCTGTAAATTACTAGCACCTCTCTAAATAGAAAAATAGCAGCATTCCTGGGCCAAACCTTCAGTTGCTATAAATTAGCTTAGTGTCGCTGCTGCCCATTTACATCAGCCGAGGTGTTGGCCCCAGGTGTTTAGCAAAACTCATTTTTGGTGTCTGCATGCATCTGGTTGGCTCCATTAGTCCTTAGCTGGGCAGTTCCCAGGAATTTAGAGAGCAGATGGTTAAGTAATGTCTTCAGGATCCGACAGAAGTGATCCTGCTCTCAAAAGCTGTTGCTAAACATCACTTGACTTCATGCACTGAAATCAGCACCTCCACCTAGAATGCGTAAAGTTTTCTTGGGGAGCACTGTCACACCAGGAAGTTACACTGGCCACATCCAACCCAAAATTTAAGTCAGGCTTCCTCGATGCAATGAATCACACATATGTGTAGCGTCTGTTGTTCTGTCTTTGGAGAAGCTGGTATTTAATTCATGCAGGACCATAGTATTTTGGAGGTCACTACTTCCCAAGGCACAGCAACTGAAGGATATCAATGGTCAGAAGTTGGCTCTTTAGTGCCTTGACGAAGACAGGTCTTTGCTTTTGAACTCATGCAGCATTTTTCTGAGTGGGATCTCAAAGGCTACGAGAGGGATTTGGATATTTTCAGAGAGGTTAACCACAACAATAACCTGTCCCCTCCTCCTCCTTGCACCCACATAACTGGTATTTTCTTACCAAGAACTAGTACTCAGATAAACAAGTACTTTGGCAGTGCTTGTCTAAGTTCTGAATAATTGAGCAGTTCCTCTCCCATTTGTACTAACCTGCAGAGTGAAACCCACACGCATCGTACTGTCTCACTGTCATGTTTTAACAAAGCACTTCTGCCTACTACAAGTCTTCTGCAGCTCCTACTAGAAGTCAGTCACCTCTATTTCCTTCTCTTTGCTGTGGTGCGCACAGTACATGCTCACACAGACTAGTTAACTGATTTGCCTTGCAGGCTTCTCATCAACAACACCAAAAAACACCAAATCAGACGCAGCAGCTGCCCACCTCTGGCACACGTCTGAGAAGACCCCTCGCAAAGCTTCCTGATTTTCAAACACTCCCTCACTTTTGCCTGCAACGAGTGGTATCATTACCTGAACTCAGACCCCTCCTTTCTCCACTAGCAATGGCTTCAGGGTGGTCTTTCTTGTTTGAGATATGTTGCTGCATTTTCACTTACCAATTTAGTAACTCCACCTGGCCAAAATGTTAAAAAAAAATATTTGTGTGTTATGGAAGTTTCTCATTCATATGTCCTACCAGTGTATTTGGATTGGAACCTGAAGGTCTGTCGTGTATATACCAGAGGAAAAATAATACTTATTTTTCTTTCTAGTGGGGTAATTTGTTAGTTAACCTGAGAAAACTTACCTAGCTCTGAACCCCTAAAATTCAGTGATCCCTTCTATATATCCTCATTCCCTCAAATGTAATGTCCATGTTTAAAATAAGCATTGCTCAGAGGAATGCATTCAAAGAAGAGAAACAGTAAAGATTAACCAAGTACCAGGTGCAGGTCACTTGGATCCTTATCTAAAATTCATGCTATTTATGCACTTTAATCCTGGTCTAAAATTCCCTGCCCTGCCAGATTCCCTTTGACAACACAGAGCTCATATTTAGCAGGCAGAGCTCCAGTGATGGGATGCTGAAGTCAGCATAGCTGCATGTTTTCAATATAATAAACAACAGCTAGATACAGGTCGGACTCTCTCATCATGTCAATCTGAGAATTATTAGGCTCTCTGGCTGAATTATTATTGCTCTGTGGCCATAGCAGCCTCCTAGGCTTAAAAACACTACGAGTTTACAAATCAACTTGGTCCCTAAAGGTTGCTTATCTAGATTCAAAAGAGGCAAACAAGGAGGCTCCAACCAATTACGAAGGTTAAATGGCATCATTTTTCTCCTGATCTTTGAAGCAGAAGGGCAAGGGCCCAAGTAGGGCAGAGCTGACTTCCCCACAGTGCGGGAGCTGGTGCTTCTGTCCACAGAGGGTGGGAAACAGCAGGAGTGGGTGCTGGTCAGAGGCAATAAGACACCCATCACCAGTGCAACAGGGATCCGTGTTGGTCACTGGGGACAAACCCATTCACCCGACAAGAGTAGTAAATTGCACAGTGTCAGATGTCAAGAGAACTTCCCAAGCACTGTTTGGAAAGTCCAGGGACTGTTTATGTTGAGATGGGGGGAAAGGTATTCATTTCCCCTTGCAATGGGTTAAGCAGCTCTTACCCCCAAGATAAGCTACTTGTGCTAAAATGTCAACAACTGACCTAAATTATTTAAGATATGGAGCAAAAGTGGCCTCTACTATTCAACTTCCAGCTTAGGTGAGGTGAGAGAATAAAAAAAAAATATAAAAAAATAATCCTGTCTCAAAAAAGGCACTATACTAGCCTGTCAGTCTACAAGATTTTTCCTGCCTAGGCTACTCCATCTTCCTGAGCTATACCAGAAAAAAAAAAAAAAAAAAAAAAAAAAAAATCCCCCAAAATTTGAAAAAAAAAAAAAAAAAAATCAATCTCCCCAAAGTTTTGAAAGCAACAATCTGAAAGCAGCATGGAAAGAACAGGTTAAAACTTCAGTGATATAAATAGCAGCTTTCTGCTTTGACATAGTAGCTATAAGCTTGTTCCTGTCAAGGTGGTTTTAAAATAGTATTTTGGGTTGCAGCTACAGAAAGCCCCTCTCAGCTACTATTTCAGAACTCCACTTGTCTTTTTCCTAATCCCTGTAACAACAATGGCAGGCTCCTAAAAATACCCAGAAAAAAAAAAAAAGAGCTCAATCAATCCATTACTTTCAGAATAATATTTGTAGATTCCTTATTTCCCTGTGCGATACCATCACATTTAATCATGAAAGTCAGGCAAAGGTTTTACTTGGCACCTGTCTCACTTGCGGTGTAGGGAACAGAAATCTTGGGCTTCCAGCAGCTGTGGAGAAGGGCCTCGAATATTACATCATTTATCAGTAGTGTTCCCAGAAAAAAAGGAAACATTCCATGAAAAGATAATTTACTTGTCTTAATAATGTAAGCAGAAATTAAAGTGGAGAAATCCCTTCTGGCAGGATTTTTGACAGTTACCTTCATTTTCATCATTCCTGACTGCACATATCTACTTTGAAAATGAATACAGTTTTCACTTCAAAAGAAAAAAAAAAAAGAAAAAACCAACAAAATCAGGACAGGAAAGGAGTGTGAGAGGGGCTGTGTGGTGTAAAACCTCATCGACTACAATATTTTCTGGGAAGTTTACCTGCTCTGAAGTCCAGCTACAAAGGGCACCTTGGAGAGTATTAAGGAAATGTTTATAGCATATTCAGTAGGAGCACATGTCAGGGTTTTGGCTCACTGTACCCACATCGAACTTTTAAATAAATGTGCATGTAGGTAAAGAGAAGAAAAGTGATAGGTCCAAAACTGTACAGCATATGTACACACTAATGACTTTTTCCCAGTCAAAATAATAGGAAATAGTTCAGGAAAAGGGCTACGAGGGAGAAGTAGCATGTCACTGAGAAGGGGGTCTCGATTCCCATGTTACCATTACTGCTGCTGTTATTGGCAGGACCCAGATTTCTTTGCTAGAGTTAGATCTTGATCTTGTCTGTGTCAGATGTTGTATGGGAACAGAAAACCAGAGAGTCCTGATCTCAAACGCTCGTGTACATACAACCGAAAACTACGGATGGGAAGTCCCTTCTTGTACTGGAAGAATCAAAGGCCAGGAAAGCCAACATGGAAGGGCTGACCATTTGGATATCTGGCAATTGAGGAATTGAGCCCAGACTTCCTTCTCCTCACCACTCTACAGCAACAACCTTGCCTCCAAAGGAGGAGGATACACATGATGCTGAGGCTGAAAAAATAGTATAATCATCCCCAATGAGCATATAATCAAGTTCTCCTTACAGTTGCTTCAATCCAGTCCCATTACAGTCTGGGAAAGCTGTGCATCTTCAGCCCAAATAACCAAACCAGGAAATACCCTGAGGTGCTTCTATAACCACTGAGGTGCTCTCAGGCTCTTCAGAAGCTAAATAAATATGGGTGAAAGTCATCTGACTGCTGGGGAGACACTCTTGCTACTGCTGGTAGTCAAGTGTTGTCAAGTAGCAGTACGGTACCGTGGGCACATGCCATTTTGAGGGAGAGTGCTGTCTGACTAAACATCATCTGTGAAGAAATTAACACACAGTCAAGCCTGTCTCTCTCACCTAATGAGAACTTAATTATTGCAGAGAAAATGCCCAAAAGGGATTGAGATAAACCAGACTCCAGGTCAAGTGCAACTATACTCAGCACAAGTTACTTGGTAATTCTTGTAGAAGTAACAACAAAGTGGGTCGCAGTTGCCACTAACCCTGGTTATGCTCCTTCCACCCGAGACTTTAACTCTTTTGGTAGAATGTGACCTTAGGACCTGATCTCTCAGCTGATTTCACACTGTAAAGCCATCTGAGTTTTAACAAGTTCCATGACATCCGTGGTACAAATAGAGTTTTAAATTAATAAATATGTAGCCCTTTCCAACGCTGTTTAGAATGAGAGGGTTCCACGCACAATTTCTACCCACAAAACCTAACTTTCATGAATGCGGTTCAAGAGGAGAGAAAAATACCTGCAAGTCATGCTTAGACTGAAATACCCCACTGTTATTGACAAATGGTGGTTGGGGTGGAAAACCTGTCATGCTACACAACCCAGTTAAACACAACTACGCTGTTTGCACAATGGTTTAAATTATTATTTAATTATTTTAAAAATCAAAGTAGTTTTGCAGACCTGTGTGGTAAACTCAGTCACTTGGGGTAAGTTGGTGTAGACTTCTCTACTGAAGCTATAATAAGGTATTCAGTTTTGCCAGAATGATGCATTCAAAAATGCTTGCTCAGCTGCTGAAGGATGAGATTGGCTTACCGGTTGCAGTTTTTAAATAAGATAGATTTATGTTTTGTTGGTCTCTATAGTGCATATTTTCAAACCTTTCTGTGACACCAGAAAAAGAAACCCGAATATAGAAGAACCAGACAGAACTATTTATCAGGATGCTATACCCATTATTTCAGACACGGAGCTTGGTTTACTACCCAAAGCACTGCCAAGCTCCAAAACAACTTTCTGACAGCTCCTCTGAGATGGTGGAGGGGGAAAGGTGTTTCTGACCCCAGCCCAGCATGACTATGCTGTGTTTCCTCCAATCCACATGGGTCCAAATGGGGAAAGTGAGCTGTCCAGGTGAGAGCAAAGACAGGGAGAAGAGAGAGGAGGACATGGGGACTTCACCCTGCGCACAGCTTCCAGGAAAACTGGGAAGCCATACTGGACTTGAGTTTAATCTCACCCATCCCCAAGGGAGGTTGCAAAATATCAGATACTTTTATGAAGAAAACTGGTGTCACACAAGACTGTGTTCTGAGATTCACCTTGAATACCAGATATTCAGCCCAGAACACACCAGACATGAGGAATCACTGGTAGGTGGTGACCACTTCCATGGATACATGGCTGAAAGTCCACATCCCTGTGCCAGCCACTGGGCTACAGCAATAGATGCTTTTACCCCAGCCTAACTGGCTCTCCCCACTCAAGCAGCCTCACTCAGCTCCCCAGTGAGATCTCAAAATCCTGACAGATGGGAGCACCAGCATCCCTTATAGGATGACTGGAAAGGAAACCCCATAGCCTCCTCCTGAGGGCTTTGGCTCAGGTCTAAGCTAACCCAGCCCTAAGTAGTTTAACGGATGTACAATCCCCTGCACAGAAGCCCTTTATGTGAAACCTATGAACCACTGGCTGTTTTAAATCTCAAACAAAATACACGAGAGTTTTGATTGTGGTTTGAAAAGAAAACTGGAAGGAACATGTTGGAAGGGGAGCAGATCTCACCTAGAGAGAACCCTGCGAGTGCTGGGGAGTAACACACTGTTTGTGATTCCTCCTGAATACTAACAGCTTTATTATGTGGCTCAGGACAAGCCTGAGAAGCTTTGTAGTTTCAATGTGTGATTTTAAAGCTTAACAACTCCTTGTGCTCTTGGAAAAATAAGAGGCCAGTATGAATCTGACCTGGCTTTAGAGTGTCTGATGCTAGACCAGAGAGTAACATGAGGAAACAGATCATTTTACATCGGTCCTACACTGTGGGGTGTGCAGCACCATCTCCAGAAAGCAATGTGGCTTTATGGTACCTGAAGAGCTTCTCCAAGCTTTTTTTTTAATCCCACTCCTATTTTCCCTCCAGATTCACAATTCCTAGCAAATCACAGCCTTAGGTGTCCTACCCTTTCTGAAGGGCTAGGATCCAGCTGGAACCTGGCAAACAAAACGAAAAAAAGGAGTAAGCTGGCAGCACAACCCTCTAGTAGCTTGTGCTGGAGACAACACTCCCCTCTAATTCACAGCATTGCAGAGTTCAGATTTCAAGGTGACAGCTGCTTCGGTTCCTGCCAATGCACCTTCCAATGGCACATCGGTGCCCTACCAAAGGATACTCCAGCAGCAAAGTCCTCCAGAGGACTCTGACGGACCCCAGCTGACAAAGGGATGGGCTGTTTTGATCCACTACCATGTAGAGCCTCCTCAGATAGCTATGCTAGCTACAACATAAACCATCACAAACTGAAAAAAGGACTAATTGTTCCCGGAAGAGCTGAGATTTTATTCTAGGTATTTACACCACTCTTTGCCATAGATGAGGAATTATGATAAGAATTCAAGTGTCTGCGTAAGAAGGAAAAACTACAACAAAACCAACCAAACCCAACCAGGCAGTTTACAAACTCAAGAGGTTTCTCGGGAAGGAGATGGGGGGAAAAAAAGGTAGTTTTGTTGTCTTAAAAAGCAGGGACTGGGACTTGGAGGTTGAGTTGCCTCTCTTCCGGTTGCTCGTGAGACTCTGGGCAACTCATTTACTTTGGATCATTGCAGCTCTCGGCTTTGCAAGAAGAACTAAGGCAATTGGAAATTAAAGAACAGTAATATAGTAAATAACCTATATTGTCACAAAACCCCATTCTATTGAAACAAGGACACTTTAAAGAAGGAATTTCAAACTGATATACTCCTTCTGACATCCAGGACAGGTTCTGGGAAAATCCACTGCAGATGACTCTGCCTGAGGGAAATCACCATACTTTTAGGGTGCCTACAAGGGCAACTGTGAGGACACCAGATTTCCTCAATCTCACACTTCCAGAGCATCCTCACCACACATACATATTACCCTAGGGGTGGGAATCCCAGCCCTCTTAACCTCCCTGCTGTAATGCTCCCAGGAAGACCTGAAAATTGGGACAACCTCAGGGTTTTGAAAAATAAAAGATACCACAGAGGTATTTAGGACAGCTTGAGGATCTGTCTCTTCAAAAAAGACCCAAATCTAAGCAGTTCAATCTGTCCAAACAGTTGTCATGGTTTGATTTCTGTCAAAGTTGCAGAAAATTTCTTGCCCAATATGTTTTGAAAATACTCCTTTATCTTGAACCAGAATGAAAACTTAAAGAAATTAAAACAGGGTGGCATTTTGAGGGGAACAGATACTCCAAATTCAGTCAGCTGCAGCCAGGTCTAGAAAGAGCCCTGGAGCTGACCTCTCCCCATTCCTCCTGGCCAAGGTCCATGACTACAGCAGGGAGTCATCTGCTCCATGGAAAGGTGCAGAGCCCATTCTGCTCTCCTCGGCTCCCTCCTGACAGCAATAAAGTAATTTAGCTCCCAAGCACTTGTCTGATCTTTGGGAGGTGCTAATTTTAATATTGCATTCCTCTTCTTTCCAGCCCTTTGCCCCTCTCTTTTCGCGGTGGAGATAGCATCAGCTCCACCGATCCCTTGTGGCACGCATGGAGATAACACGTTCCCATCGTTTTTGTGATGAGACATCTGGATGTTGTCCGGCACAACGAGATCTTGCTTTTGGTTTGAGCATCTGTGAGTAGCTATTACAGGAATCACGTGACACCTCTGAAGAAACAGAAATGATTTTGACTTAGTGGAGCTGAGCCTCAACAAACTGTTTCCACCCAAAAGCTGTGTCCTGATTTTAAGAAGCTTTTGACATCATATGGGGCTGAATCATCTAGTCTGATGTACAAGAGGCTCACTTTGGACTTGGAGGGCTGGGATTTCAAATCTGGTCAGTGATCCAAGTGCTTTGCAGTGAACAGTAGCAAAGCAAATACTCCTGTTTTTACTGCACGTGCAAAGAAAACTACTTTTCAGACATTTGTGCATCGAGCAGAGTAAATCATGTTTCTTCATCCACCCCTCCTCTCTCTCTTTTTTTTTTTTGCAATGACATTGGCAGTTCTTTGGAAGATATTTAAATGCAGAAGGGTTAAAGAGACCCTCCCCACTCTGAGCCCTGTTTGCAAGTGTCAAGCCCAACTTGGAGTTCAACCCTCAGTCAGAGAAGCAGTAAAGCTGGCAGGCTTAAGTACTACAGGAATGCTAACATGGCAGATCTGAGAGAGTTAATTTGGTCAGAATGCACTCTAGTAATGTTTATGTTTTAGATAAAGTGCCTACAATGTTGCAGCTTGCCCTTCTGACCCCATTTCCTCATTCGTGTGCAGCTCAGAGAAAGTGATACTTAATTCCAAATCTTTGCTTTTATTAGCTCCCAGAGAGGGATAGGATTTCATCCCAGCCTTATCGCTGTTATAAACATCCTGTTACCATTCGTATCAGGGGGATATCGTTGGGAAAATGATTAAATACGTTCCATCAGACAAACAGCATCCCGATTGGTTTTGCACTGTATGTGTGTGTTGTCAAACAGCAGGAGCCTAATTGTTGCAAAACGGGTGGAAATTTTGTATGCAAGTGTGAAAACACGTAGGGGCTCTTCCACAAAATAATGCTGTCTGTGCATTGAAGAGAAGAGACCCAAGTGCCATGTCTAGTCCTGGCCTTGCTTGGATAGCTTAGTCATATAAGTCTAATTTCCTATTCTATCTTTTTGCTAACTGCTGCAAATCACCTCTAAATATTTAAGCACAAGCAAACATGACATACGTGGTGCTGTTTCTCCAGCTCCACACTGGTTTAAGGAACAGAAAAGATCTTGGGCACATCCTTGCAGTAGCATTAATAATATTCACTTCATAGTTCTAGTCATTTAAGCAGATAATGTTAGGAAGCACTCCACGCCTTAGAAGGCAGACTCCTGAAGGATACCTTCCTCATGCCCAGCTGGTTGCCATCACGTATCACTGCTCTACAGCAACATATCCACAAATGCAAAAAAAAAGTCACAAAAGGGACTGAGAAAGTAAGTCTGTCTAGACTGTCCAGTAATATATATGGGCAGAACTTCTAAAAGGATCTCTACCTATAGCCTGCACATCTCAAAGGAGTCGCAAATCAAGAAAACCCTTACACTCTCATCCCCCCAAATGCTTTCTCTGGGTAGTACCTCAACATCACCAGGATGTAGTGTGAAAAAGATAAAGAAAGCACCTGATAACGTATTACATTTAGCATATGGCAAAGCTGGGTATACGCAGGAGGGAAGGGACAGGGTTTCCTGGTGTTAAAGCAGCAGCATTTCCCATATTCAGTGGTAACTGACAGCTCACGGAGACGCACAGGGGTGAGAGGAGCCGGTTTGCATGGGACAAGCACACAGCCAGAGGCTCTGGCTGCTGTGGCCATACTAAGTGCTGATACAGCAACTTCTTGAGACATCTTGCCATCTTCTTGTCTAGCTCTACACCTTTTGGTACTGACTCAGGACACTCACCCTTCGGTTTCTTTATACAAGTGATCTGTAAAAAAACCTGTATGTCTAAAACTCTTGAGTTTAGTCATTCAAGAACATGTTTTCAGTGTCACAAAGAGCAGGTAGAAAATTAGTTCTCCGTGACTTTCCACCAGAGCTTGGCACCAAATTACAGGTCTTCTTGATCTAGAAAATAGATATCTTACTCGAGTAAACCTCTGGATTTCCAAACATGCTCAGCAGGCAGCAATATTTCTTGATTTGGAGCCATGCTTCAGCTCTGCAATCCCCAACATGCATCTGCAAATACTTCTATACAGCAGATACTGTCACCAAAATACATCCAAACTCCAAAACCAAACTCTAACCTGGGACTTTTATAGGTTGGATTCACCAGACTGAGTCCTATATTAACATATACATGGCATCCAAGGGGGGAAGAAAGCAAAAATTGCTTCCAGTCCAATAGCTGGAGTATCACTGGCTGAAAAATGACAACTATTTTGTGTGGAAGTCAAAAGGACATACATCTACCTCTTTTTATTTATATAGATTTTCTTAAAATACCTCTCTCTGAGGAATTCTTTTTCAGCAAGTTAGAGATGACAAAAAAAACTAAAGTAGTATCTTCTTCCATGCTTTGTAATAAGCTTTTCATTCTTTTTAGTTTTGGAGTTTCAACTAAAAGCAATAATTTGGGAGTTTAACAAAAACAAAATCCAAAAGTGAAAATTTAAAACAGAAATTGAATTTTGCATGGAAAGACAGTTCTGGTTTCTTTTTTTCTTTCCTGTCCCACCAAGATAGGGAGATATGAACTAAACCTGAACATTTTGCAGAATTTCTTTCCTCCCTTTTGCTGGAGGTCATTATACACCAAGTAGCTTTCCCATTTAATCTTTTGATTTTAACAGCCTTTGTATCTAATTAAATAATACACCCTCCATGGGACAAGGAGAAGGAATGGACCCTCTGTTCTCCATCCCTTTCAGCCTTTTCTTCTTGCTGAAGCAGGAACAGGATGCCTCATGCAACGTGGGATGATCATGGTCAGCCCTGGTTAAGGCACACAGGAGCATTACGGGGCTGTGATGGCACCAGAGCCCATTCCACAGCTCCCAGCACTGCATAGCCCACAGTTTTCCGTACTGCCTGGAAAGGGCCGTACTCAAGCAACGAAACATGTTGATGGCTTGTGCTTGAGCAACCCTTTCTATGAGGAGCCTCTGTGTGTCCCCAGACACAAAAAGCAGTGCCTTTTAGATTCATCACCAACAGACCCAGCCTCCTTTGGAGGAGAGGCAGCAATGTGGGTTCAGAAAGGTAGAAACATGCTCAGAGGGGTGCAGCGAGTATGCGCTTATCTCCCCAACAGCCACTCCTCCCGTCCCCAAACGGGGTTAAGCTCCTCCAGCAAACACTGTTCATTTCCCTAGTTGGCACATGGCCAGAAAATTTTGCCTTCCAGTCATGTGAACTTTTAAATTTGTGATTCTTACAAGCTGAGCTTACATGAAATTGTTTCCTGAAACAAACTGATTCTATTCCCCCTCCATCCCTCTCTCTGCCCCACCTTTTCTGCTAGAGTAAAAGCCAAGCCCATTTATTGATTAGCTAAGGAAAAACAAAGGCTCAGAAAGTCTAAGGCATCCTTTAAAAGCTATGGTGACACAGTCTCCTATCAGATACACTCCATTTAACTACACTTCCCTCAAACATTACATCCCTTAATGTGTATTTAAACAGGTCTTGGCCTCTTGGGTATATTTTCTAATGACCTTTGTTCTAACCCAGTGCAAACAAAACCCTGTGAACCATGCGTGAGTCAAGAGTTTTCCTGAAGCAGGAACTTGATCATTGATTCCAATAAAAAACAGATTAGGTTTGATATCTGTACTTCCAAAATTCAGTCTGTCTGCTGTTTTTACCATGCTTGGGTATAAGGAACACAACATTACACCCTGGAATGTTGTTTGAAACACGCATCATTGATCGGGGCAGAAGAGAACTACAGGTACAATTATTTAGTTCACTCAGGACCAGGACATACCATTAAGTAGAAAGACTTTGTAAAGGAAGGTGAATGGGCAGTGGAAGAGAAAAATCTTTTGACTTGACTTGCATAATAAAGAATCAAAACCATATCAAGACAGAGTGAAGCATCCCTGCCTGCAGCACAAGAAGCATCTCTACTCCATGGCAGCAGCAGCAAAAAGAGCCAAGAGTGTGAAGTTGGGTAGTAAAGTAATATAAAGCTGGTTATGTCACAGGTAGATGGTGGAACCTCATCTGGAATAACATGTGAACATCTGCTTGTTTTTCCCTTAAGTCATCTTAAGGAAGTAGATTGGAAGGAAGTAAAGGCACTGAGGGGTATAAAGCAAGTGAAAACTAGAAGAATGTGCTCAACAGAGAAGATAATGTAAAAAAAAAAAATTATCCTTTTAAAAAATATTCACCTTTGCTAAAATCAGTGTTTTTCTAGGAAATGGTTGCCTCTTATTTTGAGAAAACTTCTGTCAGAGACTGAGAAACTGTTGCTTAAATTTTCCGTCAGACCTGAAGCCTGACATTTTTAATCCATATCAATCTCAAAAGAAAGCAGTGCATTTATTAGGTATATTTTTAATTTTCATTGATTTAACTGGGATTTAAATATTCATTTAAGATTGAAGTTTTCCAGGACTCTGGCAACTAAATCTCTTCAGTCCCACCAAAAAACCTGAGCAAAGTGTCCTGTACTGGCCACAGCCCTCAAGAAATACCAGGCCTTGAGATCTGGTGAGATAGAAAGCGTCATCAAGGTTGGGTTTAGACAATCCTGGGAGCCAGTGGAATGAAGGCTCCACATCTCTCTCAATAAATCCTTTGCTAAACTGAAAACTCAAGTGTACTTCAGGGCACAAACATGGTAACTCATGGGACAGGAGCATGCCACCATGCCTAGCATGAGTGTAGCTGATGGGATTTGGGGACCTGCTGCCATCTGCTCAGCCCTGGAGTCTGGTTCAGCCAGCTGTCATAAGGTTTGACTTACTCAAATGACAAAAGGATTACTGGAGGCCACCCCTACCTCAGCAGAAAGCCTAACCCCAGCCTTCTTCACAGCAAACTGCCTTCCTTTAACAGTATGCTGATTACAGTCAAGAATGCACAAGGGTTTCCACAGATAGAGCTTACACTCACTTTATTTAAAAAAAAAAAAACAAACAACAAACTTTTTCAATTTAATATTTGGTCTCTGATCTACCTCTTCCCTATATTTTCTCAATAACTACGTTTTGGTGTTCAACCCAAGGAACTGTCAGCCTGGGTTGGAAATGCTGAAGCCTGACATTTCTAGATTAAATGTCAACCAGATGTTTGTGCACTTCCCTTACAAGCATTTCAAGAAGCTTCCCAATTTAGTATTGTGTTTCACTATTAGGGGAAACCCAAGTTCATACCTTACTAGTTTGAGCTGAAAGAGATTAAAAGCCGCAGGGCATGGGGGGAAGAAATGACAGGTACCCAAGCAACAGGAAATACGATTCCAAACTGCAATAGCTGGTGTCCACTTTTTTTCCCCTTTTTTTCTTCAGTGTATTTGAAGTCTGACTGAAATAAATCAGTTTCAACTCCAGAAACTATTTTTATATAGTACTAACATTTTCCCTCAATGACTGGGATGTTGCCCTTCCCTTAATCCTTTTGGTTGCCAGAGGTGGCACTGCTTCTGACAATGGAGAACAGGCAAAAAACTGAAAAAAAAAAATTACTAATGAAAAGAGAGGAGGGAGAGTATTGTTGCAGCAGAAAGCGTCTCCAAAGTCCCTACTTGGGAGGACACTCTGGGTTTCCTCTGCTCTCTTGTCTCCGTGTGCAACCTCGCAAAAGAGAAGCTTCAGTTCCCGCTCTGCGAAGTGGGATTTATACTAGGACTTTTTGTGTGTGTGTTTGTTGTGTCTCATGTGGTCTTCACAGCAAGGGACTCCCTCTTATTATGCTTCTCACACGTACGGCAACAGGGCCTCAGGCAGAGATGGGAAAGTCTAGGTGCCAATGTAGTCAATAAATACGGACATAAATAATACAGTTACAACATGTGGCTGAGAACTGGCTCTCATCCCAGAATTTCAGAGCGAACTTTCCTATTTTTGTTGGTTTAGTTTGATTCTAGCTTCTTGGTCAAAGTCACAATTTTTTAAACTGAATTTTCAATATTATGAAAGAAATCAGCAGGGAGACTCAGGCAATGACCTTACAAATGGGCCATCGTGGATATCTCTAAGAGGTGTGGAAAGAGTCAGCTAGTGGCTGCTCACAGTGCACGCACGGTCAACACCCCCTCCCAAGCCAGATCCTTCACTTACAGCTGCATCCAAATTCCAGAATTCAAGTTTTTTTGGATCAAGCCTATCTATAGAAAAAAAGGAAAAAGAGAAAAGAGAGCAATAACACATGCATACATGCTGCAAAAGTTCAGCTTTGTCATAAAGGCCAAATTCTTATTCTCTGCAAACAGTAAGCTCCAGAAGAAGTTGTTAGAAATAAGACCCCCCAAAAAAAATCCCCACTGTGATGAGTGTTCTGCAAGAAGTAAACACCTCCACAGCCTCCAAATCCACCCTCCGTTCATGCAGTGGGAGCCACACTGATCGGCCAAGAGCTGGTTCCTACCCATGAAAACGCAGATTTCCCATTGAATTTCATTACTGAGAACGAGAAGCAATTCCACTAGACTCAGTAAATGGCTTCCAGACTGTGGCATGGTGTAACCGTGATGAAAGTCTGACCTCGTGGCACTCCTGCAGCGGGAGGCTGGGAAATGTATTGGGTGAAATCCTGGCTTTGCTGAAGTTGGTGGCAAAATTCCCATTGACTGGTCTGGGATTTTCACCCGTTACGTTTTTCGATGTCAGGGCAGCAACCCAGTACCGGCTCCTGTTCCAGCATCCCAGGTCTGTTTGGAGTCACTTGTCAGGGATCACTACATTCTAGCAATACATTCCGCAGAAGGCTCACAACATGCTGGTGAGCCCAGGGGAGGTGAGCAGATTGGAGGGCTCTCCATAAATGTGTCACCCAAAATGGAGTGGAAAGAGAGAAATCTGATAACTTAGAGCAACTCCTGTCTTATTAGGGATTGGATTACTTTGCTTGGTGAGGGACAAGGGGGACACTGCTGAAGGCTTTTGAAAACAAACCTACTTAATCACACAATGAGTCACCAAGCCCTTGCACTGTGAAGTCTCTTTTGAGAACACAATGGCATCTGAAAAGAATAGCCAGAAGAGATGCTCAGAACAAGGAGATATTGAGGGAATAATAACAGGAAATGAAACCAAGGCAATTAATCTATCCCCACTGTTACAGAACTATCCCATGGTACTGTCTTTGCATGAATCCAAAGATTGGGAAAGTGCGAAAGTCAGTTCATAATCCTCTGACAAAAATCCCAGACTCTATCTGTCTCCTGCTGAAGTGAATGAGAACAGTTTTGTTGTGGCAATCAGAGCATGCAGTTTTAGTGTATTGGTTTGCCATGCATTTAAAACTAAAATACTTTCTATGAAGTAAGATTTTATAAGTCATAGTCATATTCACTGTTGAGGACATGATGGGAAACATCTACTCAGGATCAGTTTTAGGGGATAGTTGTTCTCTGGGAAAAGTTGCTAATGGCGGTGCAGATGGGAAACACACTGTTTGGCTTCGTTCACAAGATGTAGGAAAAATAGTAAACCTCGGGAGTAATTTCTCTCTGGGGTTTGCAAAGTGTAATTTTCTCCCAGATGAATCAGCTCAGAGTCTGACCGTGTCAGGTACAGAATAAATACTTATGTCATTATGATCGTGTCCGAGTATCTGAAGTGAAAAGGTTAACATTTAGTGCAGCTCTAACATGAAGAGTATTGCCAGAGAATAGACATAATCCAGCATCTAAATTGAAAACCATAAATCTCATTATTCACAACAGAGGAATGGAAAATATTAAACATATCCTCAGTAAGCCTTCCTCATTCCTAAATTTGATAAATTAACACCTACCAAATTCTTAGACAAGACAACAGTAAGCCTTAAATGAGCCATGACCCAGTCTCTCATCGAAGAACCCAGACTTCGTTTGCTTCAAGAAAATACATTCTTTCTAGTTACCGAAAATCATATCTATTTAACTATCATCAACTGCACAATCATAGATGAATCTTTGCTACTTGACGCATACTTGAACAGAGATGGTGTTGTTTACAAATAAATAAAAACCCCGCCTGTAAATTTTGCCTTGGCGAATTTATATCGCTCAAACGATTTTCTCCAAACCTGACTTCTTTTGTAGTGTTGAGGCCTGAAGTCAAAAAAGCTCTGCGTGTTTATAATCAACAACACCTAAGACCAGTTTAATATATAATCACCGGAGTCCAACACACATGCACAGGCAAGAACATGCAGAATCAGAGCTCATCTCACAAGACAGGAGATGTTGGAATGCAACTATATATGACCAGAAAACACATTCCAGTGCACTAAAATAATTTCCCAGTTCAGGAACAATCCTGTGCTCCTCAGAACTGAAGTTAGTTAATATTTGAGAAGAGAAAGGTTGTTGAATTGCACTGGTAATAGCTTAGCAATCTTAGACCCAGAAAAAGCAATGGCAAGAAAAACATGTTTCCTCTGTCCTAGCAAGCCAGAGATAGGTTCTCCTCAGTGCTGTGCATTAGTAACGCTCTGTGTGTTTGTCGGTCTTTTTCCTTAGCTTCTTGGTTCAAAACAACAAAAACCTCACAAAACAACTCAAGTCCCAAACTACATGCATCAATCCTGTCCTAACACAATGATAAAGGCACTCAGCTAAGCAGTAACTGCTTAGTTGGGTGGGTGTGTGGTGGTGTGACTGAAAGCAGCTTCTCCTGTAGCTTTTGATCCAGACATATCACCACACAAACTTTCATATACTGCAAGTCATCCTGGAGACAGAGATCGTGCTTATGGCAATGAACAACAAATGGACACAACAACAAAACATGCATATGCTGGAGTACCAGTTAAAAAAAAAACCCAAACACTACTCAAAACTTTCCATGGTACTCCTGCTTTTCCCTTGTGAAACATGCCCATTCACTCTTATGTTTTCCACTCTCATTTAGTCTGAGGTGAATTTATCAGGAGGAGGGAGGGAAAAAAAGAGAGAGGGAAAGAGAGGAAGCACTTAAGAAAGCAATGGTCGAGCTATTTCCAAAATGGAATTTTTTATTTTTTTTTCTGAGAGGAAAACAACCCCCCATGTGAATATTCCTACAAATCATTTTTTTTTTTTTCCCAGCCGAAAGGGCAGTGGTAATTCCCAGCAGGTGACAAGGAGACCTGCTGTTACTTATGTCTAGTGCACAGCCACCTAAACCCTCCAGCCTTGTCTGAGCCAGTGAGTGCTCAGCATGATGCTGCAGAGCAAGCACTAGGTAACAAGCAATCTTAAGACCTCACCACCTGAAGCAGACCAGATGGGAGGGAGAGAAGCATCACTGTTGCAATCTCATCAATGGAAAAGTAAAAAAGAGAGTAGAGAACAACTTGTCTGAGGCCAAAGCAGGAACTGCTGGTGGAAATAAGAGTAAACAGTGGCCCTCCTAATTCCTGTTACATTGCCTTCACTGCAGAAGACGAGCTTTTGCTGGGTAGGGAAACAACTCAGAGCTCAAACTTGTGTCCACATAAAAATCCATCTCTCTGCATCGCTTGTGCACACACAGTGGAGCATACTCCTCAGACAGGCAATATGGGTCAATGTTCTTATATTTTAAGACACAGAACTGGGCGAGTACTTTAATGTATTAGTAGCATGCAATTCCATTACATCCCAAGAACACTATGAGGAACATTTTGTTTATCCACACAAAGCTCTCAGCTACACAACACTACCCAAATGTCTACAGTCAGTCACCTTGGGCCATGCTTCAATGCAGACTCCACAAGCTCCAAACCTCCCCCGAGTGCCTTTCAGCTACTGAGCTAAAGTTCTCACTGGAGGTACCAACACAGCCAGACAAAAATCCCTTCATACTATTAATCTATCACCAAAGTACCAACTATTCTCAGAGAGAGGTTGGGTTTCCCCTACTTTACCCTCCATAAAACCTTAAACAGGCCATCAGCATCACACTTCAAACAAGAGCTCCTGGTATTCCCACTGCAGCACAATACCTTGGGTGTCAGTGTCTGCTCCACATTGGGGTTTTGGTGGCAGGACAGGTCTTCAGTCTCCCTGCAGAAACAAAGAAAAGAAGGGGCTGCTGCAGGTGGTCTTCTCAGTTGCACAAACTCCCAGGATTCCCTTTGGCCACAGGCTAATGAATTGCCTTAAATTGTGCCACCTGCAGAAGTTCACTATGCACATGCCTTTGCTGGAGATTTCTCAACTACTCTGAGATCAGCTGCTGAACAAAAATCAAATCTTCTCGTTAGCTGCATTTGCTCTGCTGGGTTAAACCCCAGACGTTTGTCCTGAAGGCAGAGCAATAGACCTGGTTGCTATGGCTTTTTTCTGAAGCGCTTTTAGCATGGAGGCGAATGCCCTGCACCTGTGGTGCGTGGGCGGGTGCATGCGAGTGCAGATGTTTCTAATGGGAGCAGTGAAGGAGCCAGGGCAGGGTGGCAGATCTACTTCCCTTGCTGTGTGCTTCTTTAGGAGTCTGGATTTAGGCTTTGGAGCACACTGTCAATGTCACAGAAAAACTCCCTTTGAAAGGTTGTTTTCATATAAATTAAAGAAAAAGAAGAAAACCTTTAAAAATGACCTCCCATTAAAGCACTAAAACATTAAAATAACAGAATTGGCTGGAAGTGTTTATTTTCAAAAAAAAAAAGTGCCACTGTGTTCCATATTTGACCAGAGTTTGTATTCTAACCACTTAACAAGTGTCAACTTTTGAACAATCCACTTTAAAAACACTGAAGGTTTTTTTGCCTTCTTATTTTTAGAAACAAAACTCCTGTTCTTCCCAAATTAGTTACAGATGAATCCAGATGACATGGCAAAGCGTGGATATATTAAAATAGACATGATATAGCTCCGTGACAAAATTCAGCAGCTCCAGAAATCTAACACGCCGTTGTCCACCCACTGACCTGTCAAAACGTAAAACACCCTCAGAACCTCTAACATGGTCTTACCTGTTCAGGAGATCTCTCTATAGTAGTATTTCTGGATATACTATGTCTGTCACCTTCTACTTGTTTGGAGCAGAGAGTGAGCAAAATGAGATGGTTTAGGCAGATGCTAACAAGCTCTGAATGAGGTTTAAAGTCCTGGGACAGTAAAATACTCTTTATTTATAGTGTAGTGCTTTTTTCACAGTTCAGGCATAGTTCAATCCCTGTCATATAAATAACACTGACTATTATAATAGAAAAATAAAGCATATAGTCCTACTTACTACAGCAACCAGATAAGCCCTTAAAGACCAGGGTCATTTGTTGACTACACTGGAACATTTATGGGCTAATTAGCCAGAGCTACAATGATAATGAATTTTATGGACATTGAAGAGATTATGCAGATGAGCAGCCTGGCAAAACATATGTCACAGAGCTCTGAAGACCTCTCATCCAGCACTTGTGAAATTTTGCTCTTTGAGAGCTGAGGCTTTACTGGCAGTCAAAACAGCGCAGTAAACAACTCCTGCCCTGCAGAGAGGTGGGTGCAGGGAAGCTCCTGCAGCCTGATCTCAGCCACCCGTCTTGCCTGACAAATGTAAGACATGAAAACACAAAGCTTGTTTGGATGGTACATAGTTGCCAGTGAAGCACAAAGGCACCAACCCAGCGAAGCAAGCTCAAGGCTGCTTGGCCCCAAACCAGAAGGGTTCCTAATTTTCACATATTTCAGGATTAAATAAGATCCTTCCAGAGATTAAAAACCACTACATCAACCGTGATTTTATGGGGATTGAAGTTAGTCAGAAGAGGTAATTGCCCTGTTCTCTCAGCAGTGATGGTTTTGCAGTAACCCTTGAAGGTAAGGTAATCCCTGAGGGCAGGATCTGCTGCTGGAGGGTACACAAGTGGCTGCTGTTTCAAGTGGAAGTAGGACAGGAGATCTGGCCCTGGAAAGAAAAGAGGTCCAGGAAAACCTACTAATTTTCAAGAACAGCCTTCTCCAAATTCAAGAATGGTCCATCCCAACAGTCAGGAACACAAGAAAATGCAGCAGGAGCCTGCATGGATGAACACGGAGCTCCTGACAAAACTGAGACGTAAAAAGGAAGTGTACAAGAGGTGTAAGCAGGTACAGGTGACCTGGGAGGAATACAGAGAGTGGACACTGGAGAAGGTTGCCCAGAGAGGTTGTGTAGTCTCCATCAATGCAGGTATTCAAACTTTGACTGGACAGTGCCCTGCAAAACCGGCTTTAACTGTCCCTGCTCAGAGCAAGGGGTAGACACAATCTCCAGAGGTCCTTCCAGCCTCAGCAAATTTGTGGCGTTGGGCAACAGAACGTGCTGAGCACAGAGCTGTGTGTGAACTGCCACCCCACTGGTGTGCCGAAGGCGCTTGAGTCAGAGCAGCCAGGGAGGTGCCTCCATCTACTTCGGACCCAGAGCCCTCTCCAGAGGGTCAGTGTTTATGGCTTGTTTTTTCCCAAGTGCAGACAGACATGGGTGGGAATGCCCTGCCTTTTGCACAACCGTCCCGTGATCAGAGCTCTCAGCTGTGTGTGGGGAGCTCTCCCAGGACTGTTTACCTATTTTACAATAAACAATCTTGGGATAAAATAAACAAAACCAAACCCATGTGAAATAATCTTGGGAGTTGGGATGAGAAGCCAGGAATCCTACCTGCCAGCTGGGTGCCCTGGGTGCTGCATTACAAACCCTTTTTCCTTCATCCTCTGGCACGTTGAAGCTTTGCTTGGTGTCGCACTGCTGCTCCGTCCCCTTCAGGGGTGCAAGAGGAGAAAGAAACCCCCACCTTCCCTTCTCATCCTTCTCCTCAGGGTATTCTCCTCCTTGGTCCATAGGCAGCTCCCTGATTCCCCTATCTGAGCGAAACAGAGGCCCTGGACTTTCTCAGCCAAGCCTTTAACCTCAAGGCAATACAACGGCATTGGACATCTAAAAGACTCATCTAAATGACTCTGCAATGTACAGGTCAACTTTCCTGAGCTGTTTTTCTTTTTCTATTTCCCTGCTTTGCCTTACAGCACATCTCAGGGTAAAAACAAACAGCTCGGAAATCTCTAATCCTCTCACTGCTGTTCCTATGCTGTTATCTCAGGGCAGAAGGTCTGGCTTTGGAGCCACATATTGCGTGTCACACCTCAGCGTATTGATTTAGCAATAGCCTCCTCTGATTTATGGGTGCAACTGACATTAGAAGTGGCTCCTGTACAAAAAAAATACATGATTAAATGTAGCACAGTCAGTAGAAATTAATTAAATTAATTAATTAAAGCCACTAAACCCACCAGGAATAGTCTTGTGCTTCTAAGCTAAGCACACCCTCTCAGCACTGTGCTGTCCAGATTTTGAGGTGGTGTTTTTAAAGGTGTTTGACCAACTACAGTTGCAAATGGAAGGCCAATACCATTTCCAAAAGCTCCTCAAACAACGCTTTCATTGCTATCAGTAGGAGCTAAGTATCCAGATTGTCACAGAGATTTAAGTGTTTCCTTCAACTCAAATGGGATATTTAAATCCTGAAAAGAACTGGCATAAAAAGCTCAAAGACTCAGTCCTGTGAAGGATCCCAGGTGCCTTCTGAAAATCTCCCTCCGTGCAGCCAGGAATGGTGGCCTTCAGGCTTAGCAGCACTGAGCATGTGACTCAGGAACTTGGGATGTTTTTTTTTCCCTGTGGTGATACTGAAGGGCATGCATCTAAAATAGTAAAGAGAAAACACCTTCACCTAAAATCTGTACTCTTTGTGACAGAAACTTTGGGCCTGTTAATTCATTTAAGTGCCTGTTGATACAGCTGATTATAGATAAGCAATTCAGGTGGGAGACACCTCATCCATTGCACAACTCTGCACAGGGGTTTACCTTCCAACCTGCCCTTCATGGCCCACAAGAGAAGGCTTTTTTAAAGTGCTCATTCATTTGACCAATTTTAGGGTGAGCTGAGCTCATGCCCATTTCTCTGCACCAGGGTGACTAGTTCCCATGTGGCTCAAAGGATAAGCCTGTAGGTAGATAAATTCAGGTGAGACAAATTCTCTCCCACCTGCAGGGCAGGCATATCCTATTGAAATCAAGCTGGGTTAGCCATCCCAACACTTTGGATAGCCCACCAATCTCTACCATTGATTTGTTACAGAAGTCAATAACCATTAAGATACGACTTCTTGTCTTTGTATGGGTCTGTTTAGTGTTGGGTTTATTTGGGTACCAAATAACACAGCTGGTAGAGGCGGCTGAAATTTCTCCTGGAAAGAGAATCGAAGAATCATAGAATGGCTTGACTTGGAACAAATCTTAAAGATCATCTAGTTCCAACACCTCCCACTAGACCAAGTTGCTCAGAGCCTTATCCAGCCTAGTCTTAAACACTTCCAGGGATGAGGTGTCCACAACTTCTCTGGGCAACCTGTTCCAGCATCTCACCACCCTCAGAGTAAAGAACTTCTTCCTAATGTCTAATCTAAATCTACTCTGCTCTAGTTGATTAGATTTTGCACTTTCTGTCAGGTTTTGAAACACTGAACAGAAATGTTTTTGACATTATTATCAGGATCTTTCATACTCTTCTTCTCTTTCCCTTCCTCTGCCCCCCACACTGGAAAATGCAGGGACATTGGAAGTATTTTAATGTGTTTAGATCACCTTCCATGTGCCATACTGTTTTCCATTTAAAAGAGCTGGAAAACAGGAAAATCTTATATGAAATATAGGAGGGTGGAAATGTAGCTAAACCATGGCAATGCCATAACTGTGTAAGGAAACTAAAATGTTTTGGTTTATAGAAACCAAAATATATAAATCTTTCTTTTTAACATTTTACTTTGTTAAGAAAAATAAGTTTTCCTATATTTTCTTCTCAGATTGACTTGATATGAGAACTCCTAGAGTATTAGTCTCTTCCTAGATTAGGTATGCCATCTGCAAAGGTATGGAAACGCGTGCTATAAATGGCTTAGCATTAATTGCTGTAATTTCCCTGTGGCTAAAAACGGGTGTTGCAGGGCCTTTTATTCCCCTAAATTCTCTTCATCCTTTTCTTTAAATAGCTGAAGTGCGAATGTCGAATGTCGCTTGACGGTTCTTTTTCTTTGGGGAGCAGTTACACCACCCATGACCCTTGGCTGTGTCTCCCAGAAGCTGCAGTCATTTTCAGTTAAGGGTAATTGGCAGCAGAATACACTTTGTTCTGTATAGTGTTAAAAATGGGCTACTTTGTTTTGCCAACCTTCCTGAACTTCCTTTCAGTTCAATGAAGGAGTGCAACATTTGTATAAGAAAGAAATATTGTCTTCAATGGGAAATGTATTCCATGTGTGTTATAATTTATATTATGACAGATCTTTCTTAACTTACAATATTGTTATTCACCGGGTGGAAAGAAACTTTATCAACTTCTTTCTTTCTTTTTTTAAAAAAGTGTGTGTTCTTTTAGGCAACCATAATTTTTATTTGCGGAAATACGTGATAAATTTGAATAATAAATTTATATTAAAACTCCCATTTGTATTCAATTTCCTTCATAAATCTGGGTAAGATGTCAGCTGAGCGGTTCATATATAAAATATTAGAACAAACACTGCCTGTCTAATTGAAAAATCTGTCTTCATCAAGGACCTGGAGCTGAGCTTAAGAATGAAAGATGGAGGTTTTATTTAATGCAGTTCTTCCCCGACTGTCATGAATGCTGTCTTTTTCTTCCCCTTCATCACCTCAACATAAATAGCAAAGCTCTATTCCCCAACTGGTCTTAAAGGCAGAAATACAAAGATATGCAGAGAAAGGAATGGTCGCTGGTGTCTGTAGAGTGGTTTAATGTACTTATGTTCCCAAGCGTTAATCCTTCTGCACTTAAAGGATGGGAGTTGCAATCCCTACTGTATTGGCTGGCCCGGGTTCAAAATTTACGGCTAATGTAATAATCTTTCAGGGTCACCCCATGGAGTCATTCCTGCTATCATCAGAGGATGTAACTACAACAGTGGGGAGAGATAAAGGCAAAAGCAGAAAGGGAAATGAAAAAAGGAGGCTGGGCGGCTTTTGCAGACCAAGGTTAAAAAAAAAAAAAAAAAAAAAAGAGAGGAAAGGAAGGGGAAAAAAAGAGCATATGTGTACTTTCAGAACTGCTGGGATTTCCCTTGCTGATTTAAAGCTCAGGGAGTGAGTGTGAAAACCTGCCAAACCCACCAGCATCCCCTGACCCAGCCAGGCTTTCACTGAAGTGACTGCAAAGTTGGTCACGGTTTGAAACGGACAGGGGAATACGTAGCCCCTGGAGTACTGGAGGGCAAGAGCTGGCAGGACTCCCTGTGCTTCCTTCCAGGGTGTCGTGGGGAGCCGAACAGAGTAGCACCACAGCCTGGGGACCTGGCCAGTGGATGCTTGCTTCGCTCACGAGGACATGGGTCTGAGCTTTGTGGACATGCAGAAGGGGCAGCAGGACCTTCTTAGTTTGTTATGCTAGAAAAAAATGCTCAAGTGCCTTTAAAGGTCCCTTCTAATCCAAAGCATTCTACGATTCTATGAAGTGTCTAGCCCGATAATTAATAACTCAAGGACATCTCTGAAGCTATTTCAAAGCTGGCATGTAAGTATGTATATGAGACTCTCCTATACTGCACTCAGGAAGCATGGAGGTGAACAAATGGGGAACAACACTGATTTGTATAGAGCAGTCAACAAAACAGACAAAATCCTGCTTTTCAAAGCTGGACCCTGCCCAGGTCCTAACAAACAGCCTGGGGAGGGCAGAGGCTGCAGTGCTATGGACAGGAAGGAGCTGTATCCAGATGTGGACTTTGCTGGCAACAGACAGATTTGTGCAACACTTCAAGCTGGATCAGGTCAGACATACGGCCCTGGCACCTCCTGGAGATCCACAGCTTTGGAAAATTGAGTTTAGTTTTTATCCCATCAGGCACTCTCCCTGACACCTTGTTCAAAGCACTCAGCTCCTCCGAACCCTGGATTTCAGTTTTCTGCAAAATATATTCCATTTACCTTCAGCTATGATCCCGGTGCTAAAGCTATAGAGTCAAGGATCTCTGTAGTGACCTCCGTGCTGCTCTGTCTCCAGTTCTATGCAAAGGGGCAATGAGTAACACCGAGGAATCCAGACAGGAAGAAGAACAATCAACCATTGAGAACTAAGAAGATGTAGCTTGCACGAGAAGCAAACCTCAATGTAAGCAGTGGTTATAGGACTATTCTGATGGACACTAAAGGTGAGGATAACATCTATGTTAATAATTGCCATGTATTGTTTAGTCCTGTGGCCACTGAAAACTTTTGATGTTTTTTGAAGGAAATTCAAAAACCGTTAAGCACCAAAGAAATTAAGACACTTCAGAAGTGTTCAATCTGTATTTGGGACTTGTTCAAGCACCTGATCAGCATCTTTGTGAAGGGAGGAGGGAGAAGAAGAGTGTTCATTTTAGCATATCAAACTTCCCTTTCACTCAAGCATTTCCTCCCCTGCTCCCATGCCGTAAAACTAGTAAAGTGAAGTGTTAGTACACTAGAAATACAACAACAGGGAGCCAATGGCTTCAACACTGGTATTAAAACCGGTGTAAAGAAAATCACAAACTAATGAATGTGTCAAAAAACTATCAGTTCCTCAAAAAAGAATATACTGCATTTTTACTCACTCAAAAAGGAAACCAGTATAGCCTAAAGTACTGGAGATCTTGTCTCTCTTCATGGTAGCTGGAAATTCATCCAAGGCATAAGACAACCTCATTTGTCTCCCATTGTAGGTTTGTGGCCCTAACAATTTTTCATGTAGGCAGTACTTGCTACAGTGAAATTACAGCCCAGCAATGCCTTTCACCTTTCAGGGAGAAACTAGGGAGGAAAAGGATGACTTACAATAGAAATATTTTTTCTTCAGCCAAAAAGATAAGAAAAAAAAAAAAGATTAACTGCAACACAAATACTAAGCGAGAACCTAAGAAAAATGGAATGAGTATTCTTCACCTCCTGAACAAATTTGCAAATTAAAATGTCTCATTTTCTGGTTTTGATGAAAACCAGAAACACTCCATGGAAAGTAGAAACTTTCTGTGATTTGCTTGCTTTGGCAGAAATCAAATAGTTTCTGATAATAATTTTTATGAACAGTGTTTTTACCAGCCTTTCTCTCACCATCACTTTATTAAAAACTAGCGAAGCCTCTTATTAAAAGATGTGTAAAGAAACAAGCTAAAAGCAAATCACCTTCTCTGTTTGCATGCGACATTAAGGGATAGTAGAGATTTAAAGGAGGTTCCAATTAAAGTTGGAGGAGGATTCTGTCATGCGTAGGGGACAAAGTTCAGCTGGCAGCAGGGATTTCAGCAGCAGCTGCTCTAGAATCTCATTGCAGAGGCAGTGGCTACTAGTTGGCTGTTGAGGGCAAAGAAGCCTGGCCAAGGATGAGGACCACACCACTGCTTTCTCATATGTGCTTGGCCCCTCAGGCCTGAGCCTTTGCACTGACTAGTTCATTACTGAGAATTCCCTGCAATGGTAAACTCCAGGAGTATGAATCTTCAATTAAATTTCAAGAATGTCATCACAGACTGGGAGCTGATGCTAGAAACGGCTACCAACTGTGCTAGAAATGGGTACCAACTGTCCTACCTGACTGACGAGATGTGTTGCTCATACACCATCCAAGATGTGAGCAGTTTGGTGGGCAATGTAGCACTACTGCCTTTCTTACAGAGCACATAAATGGGTCATCTCATTCTCAAGCTACCAACATACATTTCACATCTATACATATATATATGTATTTAAAACAAGAGGGACACAAGAAGTCAATGCCAGCTCTGGAGGTTACTAACCCTGGAAGATACAGGGGCTGGTGAGAGCAATGTTAGCAGTTCACTGTTTCAATTCGATACTGTAATTTATGTAGTGACCTCTCTATTAACCCTGCCCCACTCTTGCTGCACCAGTGGCAATTCAGGTTGGGCTGAATAACCTCTGTCATTGTCCTGGCCTGCCATGAGGTTTCTCAGCTCAATGCCACACTTGAATGACACTCTGTCATTATGCTATATTTAGGTAATGAAAGGTGTAATTAGCTTTGTTCTGCTGCAAGCCGATCCGACCCTGTATGCATTATAAAAGGTAATAAAATAGGTGCACAGATATAAAATCCTGAATAAGCATATTATTCAGTGTAATTTCATGAACCAAAAACCGATGAAAGAACTGAGGGAAGGGAGCCTCAGCCTCCCCAGTGCCCAAGCAGACTCGTCGTGAGAAGCCACGCAAAAAGCGCAGCGCAGGTTTGTCAAGGCATCAACAGAGCCATATTTAATGAGTTCCCCGCTGCTGCAGCTTTTATATAATTGATGGCATTTTGTGATGATTGCTTTCCTATTACAGTACTGTATCTTATCTCCCCATTGTGAGGGGAGCGGCTTTATGTTATTGTCAGCAGCCCTCCAGAGCCAGCATTATCCCGTGCCCATGGCCTTTGTGGGGCTGTCGGCTTGTCATTAATTGTTCTGCCTGGCCTTTGTCTGGGACTTTGGCCCTCTGCTTTATCGCACCCCATCAGACTTCGGCAGGAATGAATGGAACTGATAATATAAAAGTCCTGGCAGGAGAGATATTGGGCTAGAGGTTCTGGATGCCAAATTAGTCAGTCCTTGGGACATCGCACGTTTTCTTAGCATGAGTAATTCTAGCTGGGGAAAGGAGTTTTGTGGCATTTCCCCCCCCAAAAAAAAATGCTAGTGTGTTTGATAAAGATGTTCTCCTTACCAGCAAATCCTCAGTGATTTACACCAGGTGAGTGGCACGCCTAGGTTCAGATAGTCCCTCATCTTCTCAGGGAATATCCTCAAAGCTTCACTTGTCTCCAAGACACTGGAAAATCTTGCAGTGGCTCGTGCACTCTCCTGCACCCAGGCTGTGATCCTGGAGATGAACTAATCCTCCATTACCTCTTGATTCCAGCTGCACCATGACCAAAGCTCCACAGTGAAAAATGCCAGCGAAAAAATCCCCCGCCTGCTACACCACAGGCCGATCTGGTAACTGTCAGTGAATGGGAGCAGACAAGAGACTGGAGGAAAGACTCAAAGTCCTGAAAACCCAGGCACCTGAGCCACCAGCTCCTGGCAGTGCGTCTGGTAGTGCCAACTTGCTTATGTGTGCATGAATCCGTGGGCTCCTGGGCTACCTTTCTTCAGACACAGTGTTTCCAGAGAGAAAGACAGAGGAGGCAACCCACCCACAGCACTACTGCTGCCCTACGAAGAAGGGCAGAGGTGCAAATCCAACATGCCCCATGGCTTGAGGCCCGCTCAAAGAGCTCCAAGACTTCCAGATGCCTCCCACATGTTTGGAAGGGGCTACTCCAAGACTGTAGCATTTTTAGAGTACATAAATTCAACCTCTTGCACTCACCTCACACGTTGCTCACTGGATTGCTCTTGGGTGTCTCACAGAGCATTCACCACACATGACAGGGCGGCTGGGGGTGTCTGGCTCAGCATATGCAGAAAGTACTCCTCAGAGGTGCAAATGTCAGGGTGTCATACAACATTTTCACATAGTGGTCATGATCAGAAGGCTGCTGGAGCCACGGGAAAGAAGCAACCTTCCCATGGACTGCAGTGGGCTTTAAAGCAGGGCCTGTGATCAGTGGTGTACGAAGTCTCCTCACAAAAGTCTTCCACAATAAAGATGTTTCACCTGATGCAGGTGCTTGTAAAACATTTCTCAAGCAATTATAAACAGGTAATGCTTAAATTGCGTGGGAATCTATCTACACAAAGTGAAACGGTTCTGTATTCTTTTTGCTAATGAACAGGACTATGGGTGTTTGCTTCCTGGTGGGAAGAAGGAGTTTCTCAGACATATTTCCTAGGTGAGACAGGAGCTGATGGTGAATATAACCAAAACACCAAAAGCAAATAATCCAGTTATTGCTATCTGGTGCGGCAGTGATCACCAAATGACTTGTGCAAACCTATCCTTCTATCCCGATTTACCACTACTTGCTCTTCTTTTCCTTTGGTGGGTCTCTAACCCCTATCTTGTTCTTCGTGTATGAAGGAACAAATATTTTCAACAACCTGAATGTAGTTCTCTCCTAAAAAACCACCCCACTTCTCGGGGAACTCTTTAGACCAGCACTAAATGCAGGAACATTTAGTTGCCCCATGGCAACAAAGGTAAGAAAATAGCCCTTTAACACGCACAGTATTTTTTTCATCTCTCTCTCTCTTTTTTTTTTTTTTTTTTGTGTGGTATTTAATCAACTCTTCTAATTATCTTATTTCCCCAGAGCGCACTGCCTTCATCAGGATAAAGCAAGTTTTCCTACCCTCATGTTCAGTTCTCACATTCCAGGATATAGGAAAGTCCACAAAGCAGCCAGGAGCATGACGGCAGGCAAGGGGACACAAACCCAAAGCCACCCCTGCCATCAGAGACTTCACCCAGGAATTAGAGAGCCCTGGGTTTCTTGGCAGGTCAGAACACATTTCCTGAAAATTTTCTGAATTAATTCATCTGGGGCTTAAACGTCTGTCCAACAACATCAACACACCAGCCATAGGCAGCCATAGAGCTGATTTTTTTCCCTTTCTTTTCCCCGAAGAGCCAGACAAAGCCACAGCAAGATACTCCACATCTGCAAGCCCAAACCTGCCATGGGCCCAGCTGGACACAGCCTCCCCACAACCCACAGCAAACACCTCCCCAGAGCCGCGGTATGACATTGCAGCCGCCCACACTTTCACTCAGGAATGCCTCTCGTCTCGGGAGATGATGGATATTTTCTCCTGATGTTACCCATGGGAAAACAAACAAACATACACACACCTTCTGACAGCCCCATAACCTGGCTACTACTGGCGGGTGGGAAGCCGCACCCTGCGAGTAGAAAATTACCCCTGGGTTTGGGCAGGCCCAGAGTGCACTGAGTACCCGGTCTCATGAGCTGCTCTGCCACAAATTTCCTCCTCAACCTTGGGAAAGTCACTTTATCACCACAATTTAGATATTAATGGGAGTGAGACGCTTGAGTGTTTTTCAATTTGCTCTTTGTAAAGTAAAGGTAATAGCTGCGCCTTACCTTGCAGAGGGGTTGTGAGAAAAATACAATAAAGGTGATACGACAGTCACAGCCTGCTGGGATGGGGGCCACATGCATTCCTGGAATAGATTTCCTTGGGGTCAAGTTTCTCTCAAGGTGGTATTTCGAAAGTTAAACATAAAGAGGTAATGAATTACCGCTTGGGATAAACCAGGTCCTTGGCTATTCATAGTTTAGATATGTCTCATAATGTTTTTATCAGGGCCGGCTCCTGTGCTTATTAAAAATGCTAGTAATGTCCTGTTTGACTGGGTTTCTTTGGCCTTAAGTGATATTGCTTGCTGAATACAATGAAAATGTGACACTTCAAAATAAATATGTTCTTTCCAAGGAAATCTGGCTTGGACGCCTGATAAATTCCACCATTCACTCAGTTTCTGGAATTTGAAGAATCCCTTCCCATCCTTCAGCTGGTATTTTCTTAAAAGTAACTATCAGGAATTATCAAACGTGGGGAATTCCCGAAGGCCCTAACATCCCAGCTGGATCAAAGCGTGGTGCTGATAAGATCGGTGACTGCATACATCCCCATTCTGTGGAGGGTAGGTGGGCGGAAGAATAAATACAGTAGAGGCCGTGCCAGAAGCTAATGCAATACAAACACTCAGCTACCCCAGATGCATTTTCATCAGGCTTTGTCTGTGACAGACCATCTTCCCACCTGTGGAGAGAGGAGCGGTTCAGTCGGAGTTAATCTGGCACTGATTCACATTTAGCACCTCTGCTCCTCTGCCCAGCCCTTTGGGCACGGGAAGAAGGGGCTTTGGTTGCCCCAGCTCCCTCTCCTAGGCAGAGCAGGTGACTTTCTGATGCAGGCAAGAAGGATCAGTAGAGCCATTAGAGATACTACATGTACCCATGGGCATAAGCTTGACACTGGAGAAGACAGTGCACGTCTGAAGAAGACGCACCAGATGTGGCTTTCCACAGCTCCTGCACAATTTACACTCCTTTAAAGTTCCCACAAAACTGAAGTGCCTTTAAAGTCCTTTAAAAGATACCGGGTCTCTGATGGTCTCCTGCCAAAAGTAGCCAAGCCTTCACGGTTCATCCTAAATCATGTCAGTGATTCCATGTTTCTGCAGCAGATATTGATACCTGCCACAGAAAAGTGCTTTTGGAATAAAAGACTTCTAATTTCCACTCAAGTGTGTTCAGGCAAACTCTGCAGACATAAATATATGCATAATCATAATCATGCATTTATTTCAATTACAGATAATGATACCTGTGGATAGAGGGACTGGCACTTACTGCCTGTGTAGTTTTCTCTTCTACTTTTGAGTTTCCTCTAATGTAGACAAGAGAAAATAAAAATCCTGAGTTCTGCATCTTCCCGTGGCAGACTGGCCTCCTTCTGTCAGACCCACATCGCACCTCCAAGGTGCAGTGCTATGGACTGCACATAGGAAGGAATTACAGAGCCTGCTCTTCACTGTTAAAGTATTTAGCAGATGCACAAATGACACATTTTTATCAACCTGAGTTATTAGGAATCCAAAGTAAAAGGGAAATCCTAATAGTATAAGAGAAGGACTTAGCTGGAAAATCACAAAACAGAAGCAGGCATTTCTTTGACAACTGTTATGAGTATCACAATATATTCGGAGAGAAGATGCTGCACGTTCTCAACTACTCTCTAGTGTTTATTTTTCTACGTTTTTAATATAATTTTTTGGTCATTGTCTGGCAGCTGCCAGATACGAATGAAATCAAGCTGGGTCATTTCTTTTTCATTTTACTTGCCTGACTTACTGTAACAGTTGTGAACATGGTTGGTGTAGAATGGAAATGTCAGGGGAAGCATTTTTGTATTAGCGGCTTCTGAAGGAAATGTTCTAATAACTGTGCTAGTATTATTTGTTTCACCAGTTTGAATTCACGTAAAGTGAGAGAGCTGATGTCATCAGGAGCAGGGTAACCCCGCGCCAGAGGAGAACACAGCGCACGCAGAAATTGCTAACGCCACCATCTGCTGGAAGTGGAGATGTATGTGTTAGGGCTTTGCCTGTTCTTCGCTTTGGTGATTATTTTACTCCTTGTTTTAATGTCAGAGCTTCCATTTTTCACATACTGATGGACTGGGAAAAGAGATTCTTAGGATTTTCCTACTCTTTGTGTTTGCTTGCAGTGTAGACTCTGTTAACGCTGCCTATCCTCTTAGCTGTGTGGATGCTAATGGGATGAACTAATATTATTTAAAATGGGCTCAGAGCTTCTCAGACAGCACACATATCATCTCATAAATGCGACATAGGAAAAAAAATAACATCACAGAATAATGTTATCAAACTGAAAGCCTGGGTGAAAATGCATTAAAAATTCTCTCTGATGGCAGAAGTGTTCTGTTATTCTTTGACAGTCCAGTTTGTACGGACAGCAAGGTGGCACTTGGGCTCAAAAACAAATGTGACTTTTCCAAAATCTTGTATCAGGCCACAGACTTCTGTATAAGGCTTTTTGAGGAGGAATGTGTGTGGAAGTGTCAATGATAGGCAGGTCACTATTAAACATGACAGAAACAGCATATGATGCCAGGAAGTATTTCAAAGACCCAACTAGCAAAATAGAGTCTGGCTGCTTTAAGCAAAATTTGCAAGTGCATGCTAAAGTTAAGCATATGCTTAAATAGTAGGCTGAACAAGGATGGACTCATGCACATATTCAAGTTCTTTGATGACCAGTTTTATTAGCACGTTTAGTTTTATACAGCTGACTGTGCTGGAGCAAGTTGCTGGGGTGTTAATAGAGAGTGTCTGCACTGACCAAACTCAGCTGGTGGGTGGAAAAAGTTGTGGAATGGCATTTAAGAGCATTCCAGAGCAAAATTAGCTCTGCTTCATGTTATATATATTTCAAAACATGGGCAAACTGTTAATAACAAGATGAGACATCAAGGCATACATCAAGGATAACGAGTTAATCATTAAATTATTCCTGTCTGTTTACATTGCCAGACAAAGTAGCAGTCAAAACATTGAGAATGTTGCCTCAGTGCTAGAAAATCCACAGGGAAAATACCTTTTTGGCACTTAAAATAACAATTTTCGTGCTACTGAGTCATCAAAATTAGTTCTGCATTGTTAAACTTTAAAGGAATTCTGCAATTAGAGGAGTCAACGAAATGTCTCTGAGACATACAGAATGTTCAATGCCAGCTGTGTGACGAAAACAATTTATGCTGGAACACAAAAAACCCACACTTACTATTACTTTTGGTACTTTCTCATCTTCTCTAATACCAAGTACTATTGCTTGTGTGCTTGACTAAAGGATATTTAACAGACAATATAGTGGATGTAGTTAACAGCCACACTGGTTTATACAGAAGATGAGACCCATCTCCCTGTCGGGACTGCAATATCCTTCTGGATAGGACAACATATATCCTTCCCTCACTAGGATCAATGGAATCTCATTCAATGTCACAGGCTTGCCAGAAATGGTCAGAAATGATGGGGAAGGGGTTATTGCTGGCTTTCTTAAGATTCACCTTCTAATTTCAAACAACAGGGCGCCAAGTCTCCAACCTGCCCTGGTGAGCCTGCAGTCTGCACGAGGATAAGAAGGATGAAGGAGAATAAAGTGGAACTGTTAGACATCTGCCCTTTGGTGACTGAGCAAAACTGCTGGGAAAAAAGTCCCTGCAGAAAGCTACTCCCTAAAAGGGTCGTATCTGTCTTGCTCAGGTCAACTGACTGCTGAAAACAACAGCACCTGGACATCTGTGTCCCTCCCATCCGAAAAATGACACCCGCAGAGCCTGAAGGACCCGCCAATGGCACCTTCTCCTAATTTCTTCATTAGATGTGCAAAGCTAGAATATTTTTGGCATTCAGTTGTGTGTAGTTTAGTAACTCTGCTTCAGGATTCAAAAGATGTTTAAGGGCACCACAGAAGTGTCCTGGACAGCACAGTTTCCTCCTAATGTGACTGCTAAAGAGTTATGGAAAATGGAAAGGTATTTATGAAAAGGAAGACATAAACCTAGTGTAATTTTCTGTTCTTATTTACAGAATGCCTGTAAGTAACTCCTACTGAGTTACTCCCACCTTAGGCAAGCATAATGTCCCCAGTCTGAAGATCTAAAATGTTTGGATAAAATTCTACAAATTATTTTGATCGGTCAAATGTCTGCAGTCACTTCTTCAGTGAGGCACTCTCCTAATGAGTTCCTGAAGATTTTCTCACTGATTTGCTTCTTCACACTAATAATATATAGTGGAAAAGACTGTTTTACCCTTTAGCTGGTACCTGGTACAACTGCACTTCTGGTTGCAAGGAACAATCTACAGCCCTCCGCATTGTCCTGCCGTGCTGGAGAGCCAGGTGACACACTACAGCCCCATGGGTGGTCAATGGCAAAGCAGGCAACACAAGTAAGTCCCAGCCTTCCTGAGCTCCTGCAGCTCTTGTACAAAGGCTTGTTTTTGTCCGGATACCTTGTTATCTCGCTGCAGGGCAATGTTTCTGCACGCAGGGTGGTGCTTCTCCTTCACCCTCCCGCAAGGCTGCAGAATGTGGATGAGATAACTGATCGCGGGCAGCCCCAGGCAGCCACGCGAGTATTGAGCCCTCAGCCTGCAGTTTTTCAAGCGCGGAGAGCAGCTTTGTGATTATCAGCAATGACCTAACTGGGTTGGGTATTTCCACTCCTGCCCCTCTCTTGTTTGGTCACAAGATGTTTAATTAGAGCAACAAAGAGAGTTTCATTGTATTCTCATTGCTGCCTTTCAAGGGTGAAGAATTGCAGAAATGCAACAAGCCCAATTTCCTTGCAGTCAAGATTAATTTGAAAGCCATCCAGTGAAAGTACATTTTTTTCCTTAAACTATAATATACTTGCAGCTACTGGGATAGTGGAGGCTGTAAATATCTAACAGACATAAAAAATAAAGTTTATTTCTCCCAGGTGAGACCTCATGAAATAATGTTTCAATAATGTTTTCAAAACATTTTCAAAAGAATGAATGGAAAACAACTAAAACTGTATGAGAATGTTTAGCAAAGCTTGGAAGTATTTTATAAGCATATTTTTGCTTCACAGGAAGAAAAAGCAAACATTGAAAACTACCAGTTTTTAAAACTATTTTCTATCAAAGGTTATTTTGAGCACCTCTAAAACTGTCACAGAATCGGATTTTAAACAAGATTGAGACGATAATTCCTGGCCTTTGAATATCACAAACATTTACTTGAGTAAAGAATGATTCACAACAACTGCATGAATCCACGAAGGGGACTCGGTTTGCAGTAACTTCCATGACAAGTACTTCAGTAAGTCCCACTGGTGAACGACGAGTAACTTCTTATGACACTGTACCACATTTCATAACATTTCACAGAGCGCTGGGCATGGCATGGCCCAGTGGAAGACCTCTGGGATATGAACTATGTCTTGTGTTGAAGTAATATTAATCACCGGGGTCCAAATCCATGAGCTGACTGCCATGGCAGAAGAGCGCTGTGGTCCAAAGAAACTCACTGAAGTAGAGAGTAGAATTAACATCTCACTAAAATAGTGCTGCAGCCCATTAGCATTAACATAACACTGTAAGCAACCGAATGGTGGCAGAGCTTTAGAGTCCAAAGGCAATGGAGATGCTCTAGAATTTTCAGATTGATTTAATATTCACATCTGACTGAAATCAGTAATAATGGAGTGGTCAAACACCTACATGTCCATGAGGGGCACGGAGGAACTGGAGGCAGAAGCCAGATGTGGTACCGAGCACATAAACTGGCTATTCCTGGTCCACTTTCTTTTTTGGACCAATGTATTATTGTTTTCCTTTCTTCAGTGCTGCATCACTACCACTCTTCCTGTGAAGCTGCAGTTGACAGGGCACTATTTTAGCAGAAATAACAGGAGTGGCAACAACACTGTACTGCCACCGGGCACATTTCCTGCACAATATCCTCAGATTCATCTGTGCTGAGCCTAATTGCTGCTCATACAGCAATTAATACTTGCATATTTAAAACAAAACATATCTCCAAGTAATCTTGTGCATAACCCTAATTTCACATTTGTTTTGATGGAGTTTTCAGAGCTTAAGCTTCATTTTCCTTATCTGTGAGCACAGAAAAATGGTGGTGTGTTTTCTTCTGGCATACGTTTGCTCTCGAGTTTTTTTGCAGATTCATGGGAGTCAGGGCAGGAAAAAAATATGCCCAATGGACCTGGTTGTTGACTGGGTCTTGTGGAGAAGACAACAGTGCTATGTTTAGACATCGATTTCTGAAACAGAAGTGACATGCTTTGTTCAGTGCCCTGAGGAACCATACCTTCATTCACCTCCATCTTTATCACCGTTACGTGTATCTGACCACAACTTAAATATTTTGCTTCATAAGAGCACATATCATCTCATGAGATACTGTAAGACAGAGGGAGATTCCTAGGCTGGTACAAACAAGCAGACGTTCCTTTTGAATGCGCACAGGGAAACTAATGCTGTCATAATCCTACAGGATCTCCAAGAGAGATTGAAGTGTTCATTTCCCTCCCACCCTTGCTGAAGCAGCTAACACTTCTCAATGCTGACTTCTCTGGTTATGCAAGAAGTAGTCATGGGTGATTGAATCCTGGCCTTTTGCAGCACAAGGACATGTTGCTTTTTTCACTCAATTGAGCTGATTTCATGTTCCACAGCGTGCAGAAACCAATGGCATCTTCAGTGCGAACGAAATCTTTGTTCTTGCAATTCCTTGCTATTGATGAGATACGACCTGACAGGGCTGATCTCTGATTTCCGGCTCTGCCGAGTGCCTCCCCAGCCCACCCTGGGGACAGTGCCCTGCTCACCTTCCTCCGCACCCCACTCCATGTCACCTGCACTAAGTGACGTGTGAATTACACGTTACGAGTGGAAACACCACACAATCTGGTTTCCCGCAGCGGTTATATACTTGCTTGAAATGTCAGCTGGGCTATTTTCCTCACCCTCCCTCCCTCTCTCCTTAGCCTGCTCCTCCTCCCCAATACTCACCTAGCAAAGCAGATGAATGCCAAGAAGAAATGTCACTCCGGCAAGTAAGTTTGCTTTGGGGCATAAGTTGTACTTTGATAACGGTATTTGTTCTGTGGGTGGTCAAATTCCCCTCCATCTCTCCTGTTTGGTCCTAACCATTATCTCATGCAAAGATAAGGTTCATTAGTAGCTCCTCTAAGCTGTGGACACTGCAGAGCTCATGAAGAAGCATTTTCATCAGTAACAGTGCTTATTAACAATTGCTGACTTCATGCACCTTTTCGATTTATTCTGCTGCTTTCTCTATATGGGAAGTCTTTACAAAACTTTAAAAACCAGGCAGATGTATGTGTGTAACCCATGCATATGCATAAACATACATATGTTGTTTATGATTACAATTAAAACTAATGAAGCACTACCTGTGAGCCCTAGAGCAAATCAATGTTTTACTAAAAATAATTAATTTCTAAAACTTAAAATTAACTCAAATTTCTTTATGCCATTTATATTTTCATGGGCTTGGTCTGAGATTTGTGTATAACTCTCTTTTGCAGCCTAAATGATAGAATTGTCCTGCGGTTCTGTAGCAGAAATAGATATTCCTATTTCTGCTGATTAAAGGCAGGCTTCCTAATTTTGCAGCTTATAAGGATAACATCAAAAAAACCTAAAGAGATTTGGTATTATTGCTCTTAAAACTGACTCACACTTTAAAGCTTAACTCCTAAAAATATTTAATTGCTTCATATTGGCATAACCTATTCCAGATGGAGGAAAGAAGAAGATCCTGGAATACATCCTGCACCTACTCTATGTGGGCTGCGTAGATTTTCATATACCAGAAATGTCAAATGCCTGTAACTTCCTAGGTACAGACAATATAAATGGGAACATGAATAAGAAGAGATAAGTTCATAAAATAAGGAGAAGTAAAGGGAAACTAGGCTGGAACAACTATTTAAACTTTTTTTTTCCTATATAGCATGAAAAATGAGCTTTCAACCCGCAAGGAATACTTTTCCACAGAACACAAATCCAAATAGGGCACAAGATTACTATGCCATCATGAATGCAGTGAAAATAAAAATAAATAAACTCTATCTATAGGAAAACAACAAAAACAATAGATAACAATGGGCAATATTACAGAAATGTAATAGCCACAAATGGTAACTATTTATAAAGCTTTTGAGTGCCTAAAACCTTTGAACTTTCAGGGCATAAAATCTACATTTTACTGCTTTGGGGATGGGTTAACTTTTATGTCCCTATTGCACACTTTCCTCCTCAAAAATGGTTTTTCTTGGCTGCTGTCAGGGGCAGCTCTTGGCCACCTGCACCCCTGGCTGAGCCCAATTCTCTCTCAGCACTGCAAAGTAAGGAATGCAATCTCAAACCGTACAGTCGAGTTTCTTCCCCCAGGTTGCTCTAATAAGCTCAGTAATGATAACAAGGGAAAGAATAAGAATTGAAAAGTACCCAAATTCAAAAAGTACTTAAATTTTCACCTCTATTGAAATGGGCTTTGCCACTAAAGTAGGTTAAAGGACTCATTTGAAGGGAGACCAAATTTTATTCTCAAATCCATTAGTGGGTTTAGGAACAGGCACAAGAACAGAATTTATTTTCTGTGTGAGGCTTAAAGCATTACTCAGACACTGGAAATTTCTGTCATCTCAACATTGATTTTTAGCCTGAATAGGAAGAAAAGTTACATTTGGTGGCTTCATGACTCCCAAACTATGAGGCCATAGAGCACTGACATCCAAGCACCACCTTCTCCTATCCTCTTAACCATTTACACAATGAGTATTGCTTTTGGGATGGAGAACAGGTTCCAGTTTGTTCATTCTTGCAAAAGCAAGCAATCTGATGGTAAACCTTCAATATTTTAGCAACACCTCTGTGGATCAATATCCAAATTGTGCACATATGCATTCGTACATGCAAACACCGGCATGTTTATGACAGGCTTATCTAGTCAGGCTTTACACAATGATGTTGGAAAGAAGGGAATCAAGTGAAAAATGTCAGCTGGCAAAACTTTTACCTTGCCTTTTGCCCTTTTTTACGTAAAAAGCCTTTTTGCTTTGCGGTCATGGAAATGCATATGAGTAAGAGAGCAGATAGGAAAATTTGCTTGAACCATTGCCATCTCAAGAAGAAATGTATCTTGTTCCCCAAAAGAGCAACACACACACACACACTCACCCACCCACCCCTCTTCTCATTTTAACAACTGGTGGTAATATTGCCCTATCTTATGGCTGTAATCCATCCTCTAAAAAGTGAATCTGAGATAATCAGCACTAAAGCTGACTTATCTCCAGACTCTGACAAATATCAGCTTCTCCAGATGCTCACGTGGAATAGAAACTTTCTGAAGCATGCTCACAAGAGAGACATGGTGCAATCCCTTTCAAAACAACAAGGCTCCTTTTTCCCTGAAATCAAAGTGAGACGGGTGCCTAAACACCCTGGGATGCTCTAAGTCACTGAGCCACTGCAGAGACAAACACCCTGGTCCCTAGTCCTCAGGTGCAAAGGAAACAGAGACCTGGCTGAGAAAGAGCAGTGGCTGATTCATGCCATGCATTATGTGTGTATATATATATATATATACACATAACCCTTTTCCATAGGGGATCACAAAAGGAGATAGGAGAGCACAATCCATCCAGAGCTGTCACTGCAATCCAGACTGCAGATACTGACACATACTTGTGTCTTGTTAAAGTGCTCCAACGCAAATGCTATGGATTTGGCAGTGGAAAGGCTCTGCAAGGCAAGCTCTCATGGAAAAAACGATAAAATGAGAGAAGATAATGATGCTAAACATGAGTGCATGCAATTATAAGTCCACAGTGCCTATGTCATTCATATACAGGCAGATATGGTTACCTCCTTTATTTCCCACATTTAAAGGCAGCATTTGTGTCATAGCAACTCCTGGAAAAAAATGAATGAGTTACTTGAGATTTTTTTTCAAGCTACTCAGGGGACTTGTTCGCCACAGTGACCATTCAATTGATCGAGGACATGAGCAATCTGGCTTGGCCGTCTCTGGCGAATGCAGCAACACCCTGCAGTGGGCTGGGGGTCAGCCGCCAGGTAGGGCTGCGCTGCCCTGTCTCCTACACCGACAACATTACAACTGTGGCCCATTAGCTGGTCTGCAGCCTGTTGTGCTTGAGAGTGGGCGGCAGGGTGGTTTCACTGTGTGCGGCTGCAAAGTACAGCTTTCCTTCTATAGCTGCGCTCCAGCGAGGAGCGTTTTACCATTATAGCACACGGTGTAAAGCATTTCTATTCTCGACGTGACCTCGGTCATCACCATTATTTTTACTACATGCATTTGCAGCACTGTGGCAAAAAGGGGAGGGAGAAGAGCATGGGAATCCCAATTGAGCAAAACACTGGAGTTCCTCTAGTCCCTCCCCACACGATTCCCCATAAGCCATTCAGATCCCCTTCAGGAAACAACGAACGTGCTGGTTTACCACCCAGAAGTGGAAGTGAGCTCTCACAGATTTAGATGGTCTAAATTTTATCCTTTGCAACTACATTGAGACTTTTAAAAGAAAAAGCTGTGGTCATATCATCACATACAAGGACAAAAAGTCTTTCTCCAAGTTCCCACTGTCACAGACTTTCACTATTGCCTATTCTACCAGATTTTAAATGATGTGACTGTGCTGTATTCCACTTGGTGTGCATGGACTATAACCTCCTCGGGAGCATTTCACCTTTTGCATTCTTTTGGAGAACTCCTTATGAGACAGTTCGGGCCTCCAGACATAAATAACCAAATATGAATAGATCTACACAAGTCCCTGAAGTGTTATGCATGTGTCCCAGCTGATGGTCTTTTAGTGCGGAGTCAGAAATGTCACCTCAGGGATTTGACTTGCCACCTTTTTTAAGCAATCAAAAGCATAGCAGTGTCCTGAGATGAAAAGAAGAGGTAGAAAGGAAAAGAACTTTCAGTTAGTGAAATTTCATGATGGTAAAATGTGGTTTGCTGCTAGGAAGGAACTCACAGACTGTGTTTTTGCATAGCATTTTTACAGGCTTTGGGGCTAGTTACGAGCTCACCGGTTCATGAACTCCCTCTTGGCTAGGGCCCAGAGCTGACACCAGCTGGGCACTTTTCAGCCTTTATAAAGTAAATTACACTCCAGGAGGCTGTCACTCTTTGCACAAATGAGGAAAACCTGAGAAGAAGCCATACCACAAAATAAGGTGCCAGCACAGAGATAGTCACTGAGGCAACCCTGCAGAACTCAGCTCCCGGCTCTGGATGGCGGACACTCAGCTGCTGCTCCTATAGCCACCGGCAACACGCATTCTGAATGGCAGCTCTCTGAGCATGCTGGGGTTGCTGGTGTTATTGGTGTTGCTCTATCCATTAGCAAGTGGTGCTCACTTTTTAGGCCTCAATTTGAGGACAAGCTCTGGTCCACACTGTAAAGCAATTTGAAATGAAAGCTGCTGGCCATGTAAGTGGTATGGTTACGAGTCGGCAGCTTAAACAGTTTCCCAGGTTTAGTTTTTTTTACTTACCAAAAGAACAGCATGGAATTCAGGTCTTGCCCTCAGTTGCTCTCAGCAAGAGGAATAACTCACATTTCCAAGGAGCTGCTAGGTAACAATGTCACCTGAACGTGTGAGATCAGCTTTCACCAGCTCCTGTCTCAAAAGGAAGAGTGCTCTTATGGTGAGAGCAGAGGTCAATACTTAGGAGATCAGGTCTCAATCCCATGACAAGGAGGTATGTGAACTTCAGCGTGAGTCTCAGCATCCCAGGACTCAGTTCCTCCCTCTCAACTGAAAAGTAAAATGTGCCTTTATCATTTCACCTTAATATCCCATGAAAACGATGTTGCACCCTGTTACTCTATCGAGCAACTCCAAGGAGGAGGTGAAAAATGTGCCTTTGATTGCTGGTTTATGAAATGGGATATTCGTTTTCTCCTGAATTGCCGATGCAAAAGTGAAAGCGAGTTCAGTGCAATAAATGTGGTGAAGAACTGAATTTGAGAAGCACTCTCTCAGTGCTTTGTGGGCTGCCCGACCTTCAGCTGAAACCACTACATTTTTCATAGTCCAACCAATACTTTTGGGGAAAAAAGGAAAGCAACATATGGTACCACAGCTACGTTTGCCAGGTATGAGACAATACGAAAACAATGTAACTTTGAGGACACAGGAGGGTCTGTTGCCATCTCCATTAGTAGTAATAGTGATGCCTTGCATTTAACAAGCATTATAATATCTGTCAAGCATTAGGCAGACACTGTAACTTATCCTCAGTGCTGCAATGCCGCCATACAGCTCCATATAGGTCACTTTTGTTCCATTTAGGGCTCTTTTATGTAGACATAATGAAGAGTCTTTCTTTTAGGACAAAAGAAAGATGACATGTCTCTGACGGTTAACCCTCGGGACATCCCCGTGAGACAGGGGAGAAGTGGGAACGGGCTGAGAAAGTGCAGCAGGGCTTTGCAAAATTCTGCAGAGCGACTGGGCTGCGGAGCTGAGCTGGACACCTCCTGTCTCCCGAGACTTCATTTCTGCTCCCTCCAACTACACTAACAAAACAGCTTTCCTCTGCTATCTGAGCAGAGAAAAGGTCCCATTACACAGCTCATTACACATCGGAAGAGCCCTGGCCTTAGCCTCAGCCCTAGAGAGGACAGTCCTATAAATGACTTTTGCCCAGAAGTGGACTTCCAGGCAAAGCCAGTGCATTTTCATACAGACATACCTTCTCCAGAAAATGGGTCAACACTGAGAAAACAACATTTGCTGATGGAAACCAGTGATTTAGTATCATTAACGCCAGTGAAGTCCACAGGGAGACTCAGAACAGCCTGGGACGAGCAGGTGAATGGAAAGACAATATTCACTGATGACAAGTGTAGGTAATGCCTACTACAAAGTACAATGGAAAATTACTCATACTTGCACTTGGCATATACATTGCCTGTCATTGCCTGTGGCCAAGGAGAATCAAGCTTAAACAGCTGAAAGAAAAATCTCCATACCTGGTACAGTGAGCCAAATAAGTAAATAAAGTATTAATAAGCAGAAGAAAGTGACAGAAAACCAGAATGAATGTATTCCAGTAATGGAGTATCTTCAAGTTAATGGTCGCCTTCAACTGGGTCATTGGTCTATAGCAAATAACAGCTTTGCATAAGGCAGTAGGTGTCAGATGTCTCTTTTTGGTGTGTGTGAAAGGAGAAAGTCATTTATGTAGGGAGGTAGCTGGAAACAATAGAAGCCACCATCTCTCCCAAGATCTACTCTGGAGACACATCTTTGGGCAGAGATGGTTACCTCAACTGCTACTGAATGAGCGCAGGCACTGCTTGGCAAGACCTGGGAGGGGGCGTGTGGCACAGAAAGGAGCAAACCCAACAGATGATGGTCTGCAGAGCCACAGACGTCCCTGCGGCTCAGAAATGAATGACAGAACAGACTCGAATGTTGCGAGCAACAGGACTTTCCACTGTTTGCTCCTGTTGTGTTTGGGGCTCCAGCAGCCATGAGCATTCTTTGCAAATAAACAGGTTGTGTCAAGGGGCATACCTGGCTTGTGTCATCCATTTCTTCTCCTAAAGGAAAAAAAAAAATCCTACAAGGCCTTAAATACTGATTTACCTTTCAGACCAAAGGGGAAACTGTTCACTGTATTTGCTAATATGCCCTTATCTCTGAAGAACAGCAAGTAATTGATTCAGAAGAGGGTGTGGGGTTCAGGAAGAAGAAATGAAACGACAGGCAGCAGAGAAGTTTCTGTAGAGAGTCTGAAAGGTTTAGTGGTGTTTCATTTGTAAGTATGGTGAATAAGTGGGGATGAGATAGAGGCATTCCTTTAAAGAGTGGAATGGGGTGGGAAGCACCTCATATGCATTTGGCATCCCTTAACACAAGGGGAAAAAACACATTCAGTGAAGCTAAAAAGAAAGGAAAAAATAAAACAAACAAACAAAAAAAGGCAATATCTTCATATATACTAACTCGGAAGATATATCGCTACAGAAAACCACTGTGACCAAATACCAAGAGACCATCAAAATAGGATTCAATAGGTATAAGGATAAGGGCGTGTAGATGATCAGCTTGTTTCTTATTTCTGGACATAAACAAAACATAGGCTGGCACAAATCATTCATAATTATCTACAAGTTTTTTTCGTGCTATCCTGAAAATACCTGGAACTGATCAATAGGTTAAAGAAAGTACTGGATTGAAGTACTGGACATTATATGTGATGATGAGGAAAGTATTATCAAGAATAAACTTTCTAATATTGCAAACTAGCCTGTGATTTGCATTCAAGTAGCAGAATGTCTCTAAACTCAGGGACCTTAAGGTACAGGGATAGCATTTCAGAGGTATCTGAGTAGACACAGCTAATCCTCTTGCACTGAGGTACTCTGTCCTTTTGTAATATGGTTACAATTTCAGACCAATCCTGAACACTTCCTGACTTTCCACGGTGTTTTCACAAATTACCAATACAAATAGGATGTCTCTCCGAGAACGGTACTTCTTAGAGTGAGTGAAAGTGGTAGAACCAGATTCAAAGCATAAAGACAAAAAAAATAAAGTACACTTGATGTACTTTTAACTGCCCATTTCACCACTTACAGATCTGGATGTCTTTGATTTATTCTCCCACACCCACACAGCAGGCCTCTGGAAATGGGAGAGTTGCTAACTGCACCTGAAAAATAGCAATTGCTATTCGTAAAGGAAGAAACCTTGCTTTTGTGTGCAAGGGAAGCACTGACAGGAAATCTACTCAATCAACATTTTTATAAGCTTGCTATTGAAATAATAAAAAGAAGCACACCGATATCTATATGTATATCCATATACATAGGAATGGACTCTCACACATTATGGAGATCTGTGTTGGACCAGCTATTCCAGCCAGGAAGCCCTTTGGGTGCCCTCTCCCTGTCCAGACAGCACACGCAGTGAGCTCTGTAAGAGCTTTCCAGTGACAGACCTGCTGTGGCAAGAGAGCATCCCTCCTTGTCCTTCTAAACCAAGCAACAGAGCCCACTGCAAGCAGCTCTGATGGGAAGGGAGAGCTGCTTTCAGGTGATGCTGCACCTTGGGGCAAAACACTCTCAGCCTCACTGCAACTCTCTTGTCCAACTACCTCAGACAGTGCCAGTCACTCCCCACAACTCCCAAACACTTGTGAGAACAAAGCCCTTGCCCTGGGCTTGGAGAGTGGAGTCCCTCTGGGCTGAGAGTGGGTTAGTCCCTGGCAGGAGTGGCTCCCCAGTGAGACCTGCTCTGAAGGTAGGGCTGACCCATGGAGCAAACCGCCAGCAAAGCCTCGTCCAGCAGGGAACCAATTTAGTCTCTTGTACAGTTGATGAATGAAGAATTTCCTCTTGGGACTAAATTACAGGCCTTGCCAGGGTTGCTCTTTCGTGATCTGTTATTTAGATGTAATTTTCCAACAGGGCTGGAACACATAGCCATGAGCTAGAATAGTATTTGCTGTNCGCCCCCGGCCTTCCCTCCTGACACACATGTGAGACGCACTAGGCACAACTCGCGTTGCGTTTGTCAGATCCTCACCGAGGTCCTTAATTAAACCACAAGAATGGCATTTGCCCACCTTCCCTGCGCCCCTGTTGTACAAAGAGTCCCATCTTGTTCGAACATGCTTAAAAACAGATGAGAAGGCTTTTTTCAGACACTGATGATTACAACTCTCTGTCAATCTTTTCCCCCTTTGGCTGGAAGATAGACTTGTGATCCTCCTTTGGCTTTTTGAACTGTTGGAAGCTGTGTAAACACACAGCGTGTTAGTAAAGCTCTGTTGACCTAATAGCTGCTGAGTGCAAAACGATTACGTTAAAACTCCCATCTCTCATGAAGCTGCAGTCTCACCTGTTTTGAGGTCATTAACAATGAGGTCTGAAAACCAAGGCAGGAACATTCTAGCTAGTCGTTATTTAACGAAGAAATGCCTGGGTAGGGCTATTTAAAGGAGTTTTATTACAGTCCAATAATTGTTCTGGGCTTTAATCCCAGGATGCTATCTCCAATTAAGAGGCTGACTGTTTTAATGTGGAGCAGTAAATCTGAATGCTAAGGGAGCACGTTACAATGAAGTCCATAGACCCATCTGGGAGTCACTCTGCTAGGTGTGCATCATAAATCCACAGGGCATGGAAACCATCCAAGACGCAGGGCTTTATTTTATCCACTTGCGCACGCTCCCGCCTTTGCTCTACGCAAACTGGGCTATGTGCTCAGAATCAGCAAGCTGTACAGCTGGCATAATTGAAAGTCCTGTAGGTGAGGAGCTGCGATCCACATTGTATAAGTGACGATGACCAAAGAGCCTGAAATACTTTCCAAACATAATCCTGGTGTGAAGCCTAAACAAATGGAGGAACTGCTGACAGCAAATTATATAGTTTTAGAACAGCATAAAGAAGCTCAGGAGAGAAAACGCTGAGGGATGAATTTGAGCTCATTTGCATGCAGGGGCAGATCAAGTATCTTTATTTTATAGCTCTGCTCACGATAACTGGTGCTTTGACGCGATCCAGACAAAAGCCCCATGTGATCAGTCTGACATCTGTAAGGATGGGTGTGCGTGAGCCCACAAGTCTGGCCCAGTTGACATCGTTGGGGCAGCATGGTGAGGAAGGAGTTCAAAGCACAAATGCAAGGAGATCCTACCCCAGGCTGATCAAAGATCCTCTTGGGGACCTGGAAGCTTCTTGGTATCTAGTGGTATTTTCTTAAGGTGAAATCACAGCAGCCCAGCAGTGTGGCCAGATGGGCACAGAGCAGGGTTGGCACCTTTAGCCTGCTCGCAAGGAGTTTTCATCCTTCTGCTTAAGCTCCCAGAAGAAGAGCAAGGATGACAGACCCCAGGAGTACAGGTTGCTCTCCCAAAAGAGGCACCCCACCTGCACAGCCCACAGGCTGCCAGTTACAGGAATGAACCGGAACGAGAGCGCTGCTTTCCAGGAAGGGGGACTTCTACCTACATTTGGTGCCTTCGCCTTACTGACTCCAGCAGCCCCGGACAGAGGTCCCTGAAACGCCGTTCCCTGGGGGAGCTTCTGTTTCTGCCCTCATTCCCAGCCTCACAGGAAGCTCTAGAAAAGAGACGCGGCCGCAGTCACGGACAAGCAATAGAAATAGTGCCATCTACTGACAAGTACCAATATGTTCCAAACTAAGGAGTCAATGAGGTTGTTGTGACTGGGACATGTGAAATGCCATCACAACCCACATCTTCATATTCTGGGATGAGAGGGCGGGAGCATAAATGTTATAGTGCATTTACACCCACTCCTGAGCCTGAACAACATGCGTTAGTGTGGCAAGATCCCTGCAGGAGAGCACCAGAATCCAGTTTGCAAACCTACTCCTTTATGCATAAACCTCCCACCAGCAGATTGCCATTTTCTTAGTTTCGTCTGTGATTTGAAAATACCTCCACAGTCTTTGTGTGCTGGATTGTTGGAACATTTATCAACCTGAGGTGCAAATTAATGTCCTGCTTTCTAAGTAACCAAACAAATAGCCCAAGAAAAACTCAGCTCTGGCTGCAGATCTGTGCAGACGGCAGATGGTTTGTGTGCAGCTTGTGAGCGGTACTCTGCATGTAAGCAATTTTTAGGGATGTATGGGTGATTTTTCTCCCTCTTCCTAAAGGGAATAAATAATGGATGACTTCATCTTACCTACAGTTTAGACTGTCATATCATTTCTGTTTGTTCCAATGACAGTGACGTTGTTTGCAGAACGTTTTACTTTGGTACAACATTACGATGGAGCACTTTGCTCTGGACCAGCTCACACAGTTGCATACATATGCACCCATTAGCAGCCAACTGGCCCAGCATTCCCCCTGCCAGCACTGGGGATGCCCAGTTAAGTGACACACAAGCCTTTTGTAGTGGAGTCTAGCCAAAAAAAGATTGTTCTTTTCAACAACATGCGGACAGTCATATTTCAACACCAGAAAATTAATTTGAAAGGTTTTTTTCCTTTTTCCACAACAGCCTGTGAGACAGTCCTGCTTTCTGTAAAACCCCCAAAATATTGTCTACCTGTGAAGGACCAGGCAAGAGGGCTGCATTTCAACCTCATTTCCATCTCCTGAGGTTCCATGAGTTGTGTTGCAAGACCTAGGCTGCTCTGGAAAGGCTCAGAATACAGCCTGGCAGCTTTGTGCTGAGCTCTGGCACTCACAAAGCCCTGGTCACACAGCCAGACCTACAGCACCTTGACTGGGAACATGACTTGCCTTTGCACAGCCTCCTCCCCATGAAATTTTTATTTCCAGAATGTCCCTGTTCCCAAGTCCCCAGAAGGATACCTGTGAGGAACATCTGGTTGCCCTCCTTGAAATTAAACACTCCAAGCACCAGATGAAGACCCTTAATGTTGGGTACTACTACTACTGTTGTACTCTTTGCACACAGGTGCAATGACCCTTGGGCAGTGGAAGGAGCAGCTACAGACACTGACAGTCACGTCCCTGACTGCTGATGAAAAGAGGAACCACCCCTATTTTTCATGTAGTTTCTCTACCAGCACCTCCCACTCATCTTACTTTCCCACAGCTCTTCTCTAGCATGAAGTGATGATGGGGAGCTGAGAAATCAGCACTTTGGAAGAGCTTTGGCCAGTGCTGGTGGGTCCTCACCACTTCTCCACTTCATGCATATGGCTCAATATAGCAGTTTCCAATAGCAGCTTCTGGAGGCCAGAGCCAGAAGAACCCCTATGCTCCAAAGTCAATGGAAAGCATCATAATGTCAGAAGCAATATCAAGACTAGACCAAGCAGCAGATACAAACTGAAAACAAGTCAATTGACATATCATTAGAGACCACTTTGTCTGTAATACGGGAAAACTCCCTTGGACTGTTTTAAATCCTCCTGGCAGAAAAACAGCCTGATCTCTTACGAAAAAAAAAGAGGTTTTGAACAAGCTGAGAATGAATCTGTTTCCCACCTACATCCTGCCTGTGTGGCGTCTCTCCCTGCTGCCACCTCCCCCTCAATGCCTCGGAGAGGAGGAGCCATGTGTCCTCAGCACAGAGGCACTGTGGATGCTCACGCTCAGAGCAACAGTGAGGAATTGCTCAAGCCTTTGCCTGTTTGTGTTGAGAGAAGGGTAGAGCACATTTCTTCTTAGTAATGTCCCCGATTCTCAGGGTTTTACTATGAATTTCAGTGAGCTGTTGGTGTTTTCCTTCAAGACCCATAGAATGAGGTCCTCCAGAATATTGCCACTTTTTCTCACACACTTTTTTTTTTTTTCTCTAGTCTTAGTGTGATTTGAAGGTACTTTAACAAGTCAGAAACCAAAAGTCAATGAAAAACTTCTCCAAATGTGGGCTTAGTTTTGTTTAATCCCACCACTTTTAGGGCAGTCTCAGAGCCAACACACACCTGTTAACGGCATTGGCAACCCTGCTCGAAGCGTTCGAGGGCAGCTTTGATTCTTTCCATTAAAGGCTTCTTAACAGCTACACCCTACCGCTGCCACATTTCTCGCAGGCATAAACCCCGACATTTTGCATTGAGCACTGCTTTATTTAAGGGGGCTTTGATCATGTTCTTCCCCATCAGCCTCAGTTAATAATTCTCTGGTGATATTATCTCCATTTTTATCTGCTGCAAACCTCTGGGTGCTTGCCGTATTTCCCCAGCTCACAGCCCTGCTATCAATGCCAAACATTTCAAGCTGTCAGGACATTACTGAACTGAAATTCCTGGAAGCCACTGGTAGCCTAAAGGTGAAGCATTTAACTATATTGCATTGGGGTTAACTACTCCGATGGCCCCTGCATCAGCTTATTAGCGGTGGCCAGTTGCTGCTGGTGGCAGCGTGGGGACAGCTTTTACATGGTCCATTTTGGAGCAGCTCCACCTTCCAGGTCCTGGCCAGGGACAGGAGCAGCTGTAACTTGACACCTCACTCCAGATTCTTCAGGATTTTCCTGAAAATGTGATCTGTGATACTTTTTTTCATACTTCTTGGTTAGTGCCTAGTAGGAGAAGGGGTGGGGTCAGGTCTGTTTTTAGTGTATTTTTCCTTTGGTTTTGAAGTTTATTTAAACTGACTCACATTTAATTGTCCTAAGGTAAACAGATGAATCACCCAGGGGGGAATACACCTCCAAAGGTCAGGGTTCATGGCAAGTTTTTTTTTTCTTCCTTTCTTTTCCTTGGGCTTCAATAAGGAAAACCAGGTTGGCCGGAAAATAAAACTATTTTATTTGGGAGTTTAGCAGACAGTGACTCAGATTTTTTAGTTTCCTGAACTTTTTACTTTTATATAAGTAAGACTCTTGATAAACAGGTGTTGGTCCCACACCTGCCATGGAAAGAGCAGCAGGAGTTCAGCGCAGCATGTTAACAGAAGCTCTCTTGTTCTGCCACTGAAATTAGCTGGTTGGCTACAGGGAGATTCCTGATAACTCCTAATTCAAACCCTTTAGACCAAGTGTGCTGCAGGGCCTCATTTTTTCATTTTGGAAAGATCATAATCAGCCAATGAGAAAACACTAGAAAAAATAGAAGAAAAGAGCCACAAGTTAAATTTTGCTTCTGGAAAGTTAGCTGTGATCTCTTAAAATCCCTCAAGATCTGGCCACCTGATTTCTTCTACTCTTATTAAAACCCATTTACAGTAACAGGTTGCTATTTCGGACCTTGCTGGTCTGTGTAGGATGTGTCTCCAGCTCTGTGTGGATAGTGCTGACTGGTGTGGTGTAAGGTTGTCAAAAACCAGGCTGTACATTTGTATTTCCCAGCATTTTTTACTTTGATCTGGTTTTTGGACTTGGAGCTTGCCAGAGTCTATCTCAGGTCATGCTAACAGCACCCGCACCCCTGCAAGAAACACCTTGCTCAGCTGAGTTTTGTTGTTGTTCCCTTCCCTCCTGTCAGTAATAGAGAGAAAAAGATACCAGTACTGAGGTTTTCTGATGCCTTGTCCCATCCTGCTCTAGCATGAGCAGTAAGACTGTTTGGAGGCGCTCTCTAGATCGTGAGTCCATCTTTCCCTGCCATCATTCTCCTTGGGAGACATCTGCCTCCCTCTTGTGCTTCACCAAAAGAGACGACTCCAAAAGTGCCTCTCATTTCAGGAACTGAGGTGCATCATTCTGTCAGCATAGATGGGCAGTTGGACGCTGCAGGATTTCCCCACAAGCTCCTGATTTGCAAGGCTGTGTTTTGTACTTCCCTTTCTAAAAAATATGGGGGGTAACAACACTTTCATTGAGATTCCTCTGAGATACTCAACTACCAAGGTCATGCTTTGATTAGATACATTTCTACATGCAGAAATGTAGGGAAATATTCATTTACCCACTGCGACTCTCATGATGTTTTTCAGGGTTTCAAAAATTAGAAACAAAAGAGAGTCTACATTTCTAAAAAGTCCAAAGTGGAAAGACATTCATCAGAAGTTCGCATTACTAACAGTGCACTTCACAATTTTCTTTTGCTTTTTAAATTACCAGCTCTTTTCTCCAGCTTGGTAGGAATATTTAAATGTGAAAGTGGTTGTTTAAATACTTTGTAAAAAATAAACACATATGACAGCAGCAACTCTAAGGACAACAACTGCTACAGTTTAGTGACATCTGGTGAATAACAGATAAAAAAAAATGCATTGGAAGAACGCGCTTCTGCTTTCCATCACCACTTGGATTGTAGTAGAAGCCAATGGACAATATTCCAGTGATTATACTTGCAGTTTACATGTGCATAACCAAAAGTTTTCTCCAACTTGACTTAAAAGTGATATAGACAACTTCAAGACTAGGTCTCTGACCATCCACAAATAGCCCCTGTTGGAGATAGGAGACTGGACCTTTGGTGTGGTCCAGTATGACCACTCCCATGCTCTTCTGTCCCTCTGTGGTCACCTTGAATACCTGGAGAGCAGAGCACTTTCAAAAGTCTCATTGCAGAATAGAAAACTTTTTAAATTAAGTTTAGAAATGCAGAGATTAAGAATCCTATTTAAGGGAGCAAGGTTTGAAAACATGGTCCCCAAATCCCCAGGGATTTATTTATCCATTGTTTCTGGCTTTCACAAAAGCCAGGTTTGAGCAGACCCAGGTGCCTATAGATACTGAAAGAGGTGGAAAGTCACAACTGCAGTTGGTTGGTACGCTCTGCAGTGCTAACTGCTATATGAGTCCACAGAGCTCTCTCTGACTGTACATAAAGCCCAGTCGCTGCTTCCCTGTGAGAAACCGTAACCATTTCCATATTTCACCCCCTATCCCTTTTGAGTTGGTCAAAGTAACCCCCAAAGCCACCATGTCTTGCACCTGAAAAGAATCCCTTGATTCTAGACCTACTAAACACACTCCACATAATCTGTTTATATTTGTTTTGCGCTTGTTTCCTGTCTCAAACCATCTTAACCAAAACTGCAGGAGACCCCCACAGTTTCCCTTTCCTCACACAGAAAGCCTCAGTCTTTGTAGAACCACCTTAGTCCTCTTGTTAAAGTTACAAAATCACATAATTGTCATGGTTGGAAAAGACAAACAAACAAAAACCAAACCAAACTAAACTTCAGAAAACCCCTCACCATCCCCCTAGAGCATGTTCTGAAGCGCATCATCTACGTGATTTTGGAATACTTCCAGGAATGGTGACCCCACCACCTCCCTGGGCAGCCCGCTCCAGGGCCCGACTACTCTTTCAGTAAGGAATTAAGGACTGGAGGAAGTGAAAGCCTATGCAGCCAAGCTCTCTCAACATTCTGGAAACCAAAGGGAACATAGAGCAACATGGGGGCTCTTTGTATCTACAGTGTAGTTACCCCTGAGCTTGTGCTTCATGTTCTCTCCCTCCCGATCTCACGTTGTTGTTTCGAAGGGTGGATGTGTGCTTGGTAGCACTGAACTGCTCTGTATGTTTCTTTAGTTCTGCCTCTATTAGTAGCTTCCGTCCACCCTTCCAGCCCCAAGCGCGGAGACCTGGCAGTGAGGAGATCAAACAAACACAGCTGCTCCTGTGTCAGTCCTGCCGCCAGCCGGCTCACCGCTCGCCCGCTCCCCAAGCCCAGGGCGGCCAAGGCGCAGGTGGAAGCTGATGGCTTTGAGGTTGAGGTGTAAATACCCATAATTAGACATGAATTACGTTTAATACCCATGACGGGGTCTGGTGGGAAACAGGTGGGGCAGAAAGCTGAAAGATGCACACTGGAAAAAATTCTCCTTACTCGACTTGATCTCAAGCCCATGGAAGCACATGGAAAGAATCCCCCAGCGTTGTGATGGGCTTTAGACCAGGGTTCTGTGCAAAAGCAAGGGAGGAAAAGCTGCATACACAGTATGGATTGGCAATTTTAGCAGCCTTCCCCTTGGCAGGGAGAGTTAAAGGAGAAGGAAGGGAAAGGGAAGAAATTGAAAACAAAAATCAGAAGAATAAAAAGAAGAAAAACAAATCAAAAAACAACTGGAGGGCAGGGGGAAAAGCAAAGGAATGGTAATTTACATTTTCATTTCAAAGATACTCATACACTGTATTTTGACACACCTTGCAGAAAGCAATAAAAAGGCGTGGGTTGCCATAAGTAAATGTTACGGCTCTCAAGTTCTGAGTTCTTCTCTTCTCATTTTTCTGAAGAGCTATTTCAGATATTTCTTACAATTTGACCTTTGAGCTGCTTGGAAGATTTACCGAGTGCCTCAAATGCAGTCAATTTTGTAAAACTGATGTGTAGCATTAGATATAGGAGAGTGTTCCAGTGATGTGCAAGTAGGTCAAGGAAAAAAGTGAACCAATAAGGTAACTAAACAGGAATGTAAACTGAATGGAGCCTTTTATGTGAAGGTGAAGGGTTCAATTTTTTTTCCAGAATAATGAAATATTGAAAAGCTTGTGTCAGAGCCCCCATGCTCAAAATCTTTCGCTAAGCAGAGATGTTTTCAAACCTACCCAGGCTTCAGTGCATTTGTCCTTGCACCTCTAAAAATGTTGGTCTTGGAAACTTGTAAGTGCAAATAACATGGCTGGAAAACATAACTTTATCGTAACACACAAAATCTTGAATTAATGTTTGTGTGATATGGTTTCAGGCTTGCCAATGTTATTACTTCTATCTGGTTTTGTTGGTTTGGGTTTTTTTAGAAAGCAAATCATCTGCTTTTTGCTACCCTGTCTCTAATCTCCTGCACTTCCATCTAAGTGTATCCACACTCCTCCTTATGGCATATATGTGGGGGCAGATCCTCAGCTGATTTAAATTCACTTAGTGGTTTTGATACCTACCGAAAATCTAACTGATTCTTCTTAACGGATACTGGGCAACAGCCACAATGACCCCACGCTCAGGGGTTTGCCTTAGCAATATTCAAGGCTGAATTTATGCTTTTTCTTTCCAAGATGACTCATACCTGTGAATTCATTTCTCATTTTTCATGACCAGAGCGTCATGTTTTTCACTTGAACAGTCAGGCAAATCCTTCCTGGAAGTTCGCTTTGATATTTTAAATCCCTTTGATTTCTTTCATTCTGACACTTAACAGTTGCAGTGATTCAGGCAAGAAACAGAAGCAACACTCAGTGATCCAAACAAATCAAAATATACCACCGACACCAGAGAGTCAAAAGAAACAAAAAGGGATGCATGAGTAAATCACTTTTTTTCTCTCTTCCATTTAAAATGATTCAATAATTTTAAGGTAAATACAAAAAATGTGAAAATGATAATCTGTTTGGAAGCAATTCAGAAACAAGGTGTCTACAGAACCTGATGAAATATTTCTAACCAGTATGCTCTCTGCTGGATTGTGTTCTGCTTGTCCCTATGGAAGAACACCAAAGGGAAAACAAAGTAAAGCCATATCACACCCTACTGCAACTGTTTCTTTCATTCAGAAGATACCTGTCTCCAGTCACAAATGAAGTGCTGTAGCAAGTGCCAATCACTGAAAACATGTAATTCCCATTAAAAAGCCAGATTCAGACATAGGCAGTTAAACATACAGCTTAATTGTGGTCAAGATACATCCATTTTATTCTATCTTAATGCTGATTATTATCTCTTTTGCTAAGTAGGCCAGTGCTGGAGATGCCAAAGCCTTTCCTGGTTTGCAAAATATTCACACCCACTTATGGTGGATCCTGCAGCGCCTACATCTGGACTATGGTTTGTAGTGAATTAACAACTGCTGACATAAATACACAGCTAGCCTGAGCAGTCAGTGAGACTCTGTGGCATGTAAGCTGGGTGCCACTTATGTATCCCACGTGACAAAAAATTCCGGTTTTGGCATTGCCAAAGGCTGACAGTCACACTCACTCTGCACCTAAACTTGGTCTCTCTTGGGATGGCCGTGGGTTGAATCCCACTGGAGAGGTAGCGTTGGGCGTCTGCACCACTAAGATGATGTTTCTTGTCAGGGAAACTTGCCTGGCCAGTGGCATGGCTGTGAAAATAAGCACTTGCTGGAAGACACCAGTGTTGCATTAACACCAAACAAAGAGCGGAAAATTTTCCTGACTAGCCTTCTCATGGCTTTTAGTCATACCTTAAACCAGGGAATGGAGACACATGTGATAATTAAAGCAAAAAGAACTTTTTGAACCTTAAAAGATTTGAGCTTGACTGAATTTGAATTTTAGACAAAGGTTCACATGGTTTTTTATTTCACTCAAGCCAGTTTATCTGCCTTTCCTTTTCAGACAGGCTTAGATTTTAACCCTCAATACCTGTGAAGTTATTTATGCTAGTTGTTTGTTTGTTTGTTCCCAATTAACTTTTAATTCATTTTTTGGTCTGAGCAGGATATTTATTTTTCAAAATGCTGGGTGTAACCATTTATATAAACAAATCTGCCTCACTCATTTTTCTCCTTTTGATGTGGATTTCCATTACTTTTAGCCCCATGTGTGATGGGAGACTTTCCTACAAGTCCTGGTAACTCTGTTCTCAAATAGCCATGAGTGACCTGAACACCCATTTAACAACCGATTAATTGGCGAGAGCATGTAGAAACCAGTGTTCTGCATGACAGCCGCGGCTTCTAGTGTTAGGGGCGGCTGAAAAGTTGAGACACGTTTCAGTTGAAATAATTTCTTTTTAACCAGATGAAAACATCTGCAGATGACTACTTCCATCTATCTGTCCCCATCTTTTTTTTGGGGGGGATTGGAAAACTAAAATCTACAATGTTTCAGCCCAAATGGACAATGCAATCTAACTTTCAAGCTGAGAGTACTTGGAGTTTGTCGGTTTTCCAGTTTTCACTTTGCACTTTTCAAGGAAACATCATTTTCTACAGGAAAATCACAGCAGCAACAGCAATGACAATAAATACCTCATTTTCCCACCTGCTGTGTTTTATATACAGCTTTAAAGTCAATCAACATGGGCTAGAAATACAAGAGAAAAAATACTGCTAACTGGCTGTCTATTGGACCATCTCCATTACCATATGCTGGGTATATGGTCCAGTGATCCTCATAACTGCACTAAGGATCCCTGATTGCATTAAGGAACACCTTCGTTAAGACTGAAAACAAATAAATAAATAAATAAAACCAGACTGCTGTATTTTTTTCAATTCTCATAAATTCAGTGTCCCTGGATTCAGGTTCTCTCTAGTTTTTATGGAAGCAAACTGTAGGAGGGGTGAAAGCCGGGAAAAGTTGCAGTCCTTCTTTTGAGTGATTTCAGGTGTTCTCCATTTCCAACAGCTAGAGTTGGGACAAAAAGTGTAAGAGGCTGTATAACTTGGAGCAGGTAGCAGAGCTGTGGGTGCACAGCGAACAGGAAGCTGTAAGAAGCCTCCTACCTCCTTACAAGAGTATTTAACAGTTCATGTAACTCTCAGCCAACCTTTATTGTAGGAAGTTTAGGGGCAGAAAAAGGTCCCATGAGGTCTGCAGTAAAAGCTGGCAGTGTGACCCTCTGTCTATTAGGATACGGAACAGAATGACAAACGCAGTCCTTCTGTAACCCCACAGCAAACCACTCCATTTGCTACGTCCAATGTCCTTTAGGAAGCCTTGCCTAAATGGCACAGTTGAGACCCATTTGTTTAGTGGATAAAATTGTACATGAGTTGTACAAAGTGACTGGAGATTTACGCACACAGGGAAGGCAGAAGAGATTAATTACTCCTTGGGTCTGCAAAGCACTTTACCAATGCAAGGCAGCACGTGAGCACTAAGTATCATTATTTCTCTCTACCCACTAGCTGGCTTTTTCATACCAACTAATAGCCAAACTATTGTATAGAAATTAATATAAAAATATTGGAAATATAGACGCATATACTTTCAGCTATCCAGAGACCCCTTGTCTATCATAAGCTGTCTCAGGCCAGGGCAAAGCTAACCTGATAATTCATGATGAGTATTTTCTTCAGCTGAAGGATTACTCAACCTGCCTGCATGCAAATGTTTGGTCTCTAAAGGTGAAGGGTGGCCATTGGTCCCTGCTGCAGATTTGTCCAGCTCTGTTGTGATACAGATGAAAGAACACAGTCTAAGCAAGAAGGGACACAGTCACTAAAAACTCTCTGCCTTTCTTTGAACGTTGAAGTGATATGTGCATATCATTCCCCAAAAAGCACTGACACGGTGCTGCTGTACCCTAGAGAGCGAAGAAGGCTCCATGTCCATGCCACAGCAAAACAGCTGACTTCAGTTTTTACAGTAAAGACACTCAAACCCAGGTCTAGTCCTTCTATGGAAAAAAAAAAAATAGGAAAGCTGAAAAGCTCTCTGTTCCCATTCAGAGTTCTTGAGGTTCTTCATATCCGAGACCAAAACAACAACCTTTTAATCATACTTAATGGTTTCTTGCAGGTACTGGTCTGTTTTTCCCCACCGTTCCCTCGCTGAATGGGTTTGCAGGCACAACTCTGTGCCACAGGCATGAAGCAATTGGACTATTTGCTGGGATGTGCTGTTTAGCCAGTCATCTGGCATATGCACCAGTTCCCTTTCCTTCTTTTCTGGCAGACAAAAGGGGCAACAAATTGATGTGATTGTAATTCGTGTCTACTCTACAGCCTTTCTGGAGTTCCAAAGCAGATGTCTGCTGGGAAAGAGAATGAGATCCACAGATTTCCAAGTCCTCAATCCCTAGTTCCAGCTTGCAGCATTTAGGGGTTTCAATAGTTGTGGTGAAGAAGGGAGGTGCGTAATGTGTTTGTTTGCTTTCTGGCTACTTGAATAGTTCTGCCATTTTCCCAAGAGTTGAAAGGACGATGCTATCATAAAGATGACTAGGAAGGCATACAAATTTCATATGTGCTGGTGAATGAAAGATTTGCTTCCAAACATTGGGTGCGTTCCCAAACTCTCCACACCTCCCGAATGCGGTCAGGAAACCTCACAAGAGCCGACTCCACTGTAAATGGTCTGAATCCAGTTGGGCCACAAATGCCATGAGAAGAAAGTTTCTCATGCCACAGTGAACAATTTTTCCCATGTAGACAAGGCCTTAATTAATCTTTAAAGTGTTCCAGTTTTAATTTTAGGTCACAGTTGGGGCTGGTTCTTACCATGGCTCCTATCCAGCAAAGCTCTTAAGCACATGTCTAATTCTAAGCATTTAAAGTAACCTCGCTGACTCCTATGGGATTGCTCACATGCTCTAAAACTATGCAGATGTTTAAACTTCTGCTGCATCTGGGCCTGTCTCTGAACTTGACTGTCCTCCTCTAGTCACAACAACAACTCAATGTAAGAGAAACTGCTCCCGAATCGACCTTCAAAGTTTTGTCTGAAGGCATACTGGAAGGGCCAGACAGCTGGCAGGCTTTGCATTAGTTTGTTCGCCACAGTATACATTACCTCTGATTTGCTTAATGACTGTTTGGAATCAGGATGTCTCAGCCCAGCTAATACAATGCCCCATGGGCAATAATCCTCTTTTTAGAAGAGTCATAGGCAAAGCACGTTTTCAGCAGAATAAACCACTTCACACAACTCTAGGTGAACTATGTGCTGTATAAGTACCCTGGCCTCGGTGAAGATGGCAAGAGCAAATCAGTGTGTGCTTGCTTTCTGTGCTTGGTTTTAAGCAGTGTGGTTTATTTCTCAGTAAAAACAACATTTCTCAATGAGGACGTATCAGCCAAAACATTGATTAACTGCAGCTTTTAACAGCTTACTCAGAGAGGTATGAATTTCATTAGGCCTTGTCAAACTAAGAAGAATAGCATTAAGCTGTTTTATAACTCAATTCTCCTGGCTAGAGGACAAAATTAAAGGAATAATTTTTTGAAGGAAATCATTAGAAAGGTGATTAAGTGATGCTGTAGTGTTTGCTTGGGTTCCAAATACAAATTTTGTTTTAAAAACCAGAAATACGGAAAAGGCAATTGTAGAAATGCTGAAGGCCCCAATTTGTCATGTTGGTGTTGCTGTAAGCCCTGATTCCCTGACTTGTGCTACATTAAAAAGCATCACAAAGCAACATGACCAGTTAATGTGAAGTTCAAACAGATGGTATCCTATTTGTTTAGAGGTCTGACAAATGATGTTCCAGAGATGCAAGCTAGCTGACTTCAAAAAATACTTTTTTTCACCGAGAGAAACCTTCTTTTCATATTTCTGTAGCACGTCTAACAAAATAATCTGTACCAAAGTTCCTCCCCTGTGAAATATGAAACATCTGCACCTGTAAGGATCAGATCAAAAATGAAATCTAAATACGTTCTATTTTTTAATTAGTGTTGCTTCTTGAAATATGTTTAGAATTTTTTAGTCATCAAAGCTTTTTAAAGCAAAAACAGATTAAAAATAAATGTCTGAGAGGTTGGAAAGTTGTGAATAGGAGTCCTTTCCCATTCTAAAATGCTACTTTTGAGGAGCTGCTGAAAGTACTGAACGGACATGGAAGCCGACGGACGTTACCGACTCTCATTTTACAGAACTCCCTGCTAGTTGCCCTCACTTCTAGCTAAGGCCCCAATACACAATGAAGAGCTGACCCACTTCCTTTTCCTGGCCTGTCTGGATGACCCTCTGGAGACATCTGGTATCAAACAGTGAAGTCGTGTGATGTTCCCCTGTATATTCCTGGAGCTGCATGGTGCCAGCAGAGCTTTTCCTGAGGATTCACGACTTGTCCAAGCTGAACACACAATGAAACCCAAGTGCATGCATCTCTGGACTTGGAAGCCTAAACTGGGATGTTTTTGCTGGTGGGAACGGACTTTGTTCTTCTTCATGTCTGTCTCTTTAGGATCAACCTGGGGAAAAAAATGTTTTAAAAAGCAATGGCAGAAGGCTGCCAAAAGAGTCTAAACAAGAAGAGTTTACTCAAAGACAGCAGGCTTTGGAAACCCTGCAGCAACAAGTGGGAAGGAGAAAGCAAGTGGAGTAGAGATGCTCCGAAATACTCCTGTTAAAAAGGAAAAGGATCCGGAATCTAAGACTGCTCAGAGAAGAGGAAATACCTAAAGTAATTCTGGGAAAATAGCCACTGGAATCTAAGTGTGTTCACCCTCAGAGCCCCACAGGGCTGGTGGAACGTGCTCACATGGTGCTGAGTAAAACCTGGAGCTTTTCAAGACAACTGTGGCTTATTTGGTTGATGTAAATGTCTGAACTCTGTAAAAAGTAACTAAAAGCACTAGCATACTGAGGGACAGATCCCATTTTCAACTGATTTATGGTTATTACTCAAGATCTACACCTAACTGAGAAAGCCACATGATCTCAGATGAAGGAAAGCTTCTAACCTTGCAGATCTTCTTACCAAGGCTAAAAATTCACCACCGCTATTTATTTAATCCTTTTCATCTCCAACTAAATATAAATAAGGTGACTTCTAAGAACACATGCAATCCAGTTTGAAGGAACAATAAAGGTAAATGTATAATGGTTTATAGGGATTCACCAGAGGGTTCTGATGTGGAATTGGCCCCTTCCAGCTTCTCTGGCCCCAGGCAGAGGAGAAGGAAGCTGTGACTGAAAAGCCCAAGGGTTGTGTGGTCTCCTCCCAGGAACACAAAGAAACGCAAAAAGGCTTTGGTGAGCAAACACCCAGCTGTTCCTGGAAGAGTCCACATTTCAAAACAGGAGATCGTGGAGCATCACTGCAAAAGCAGAGGTAATTAAGATATGTGGTGTAGCTCTGACACAAAAAGCTTTACAGATACACCAGTGCTTGAGTTAATTATTCCCAACTAAGGTAGGCATGGAGCCATACTGTAGCGCATTTGGAATGAAGCTAATAGCCCTGCACATGCCCACAAGATGCCAGGCATGTCTTGCTGGTTTTATGTGCAAGCAAAATAGAGGAACCTTTTTTTTCAGGCGGTGCTATGTAGCTTGTAGTTAATTCTGTAATGGCAGCTTGTTCCTACTAAGTGATCAACAAGCAACAAAGAAGGGATGTATATTAAACACTCAAGTTGGCAACTGTGAACTACAGAACCACAAATCCACCACTGTTTCGAGACTTTTACGGTCTGTTAGAATTGCAGTTCCATAATTCAACATTTCCCTAGCTTTACTCTGCTATTATCATTATTATCGCTATTTTTATATTACATGTAGATCAGTATATTGGAGCTATGCCCTATACCCCCTGCAGCTGCTTCAAGTGATGACTGCATCTGCTGCTGCCTTTGCAGTGGCTGCTACCTCTTCCTGTTCTACCAGGAGCAATGGAAATGAGTCGCCTGTGTAACACCTACTCCAGCCTCCTTCTAGCGTGCTCACGTGCTAGTTTTCTCACTCTTTTGTCCTCCACCAGGAACAGTGTTCGCCTCTCTGAGAGCTTCCTGTTTATCTCAAACCAGGAGAGATGCCAGAGCAGTAAATTGATGTCCTGGATACATTCGCACAGTTTATCTCTTTTCACATGTAAATATTCATGAGGCAATTCCTAACCTCGTGGAAGCGACTGATAAATATCCCCTTGCCTCACTGGGAGAACTGTGGTGCTATTCTCCCTGCAGCTCCTCAGCCCATGTATTTGAAGGCTAATCCATCCCCACGGGGCCGTGACCACAAGCCAACACCCACAGCCAAGCCAGAATATTCTGTAAGATCTGCAGCATTGAGAGTTATTGGAATGGATGGTTGAAAGAATGATTTATAACATGAAATACTGCATTTACCAGTTGCTTTCATGTATATGTATGTATATTTACATACATATATATTTACACACATATATATTTACATATATACACACTTATATATGGCATACCAAGCTACATTAGTTGGTTGAATCCACTTGACACTTTAATATTGCAATAAGGAGTCAACAATAATGTACCAAAACATGTAGCTAGTTAAGCAACTCCCATCACTGTTTTTTATAGAATGGAAACTTGTAATGTCTGTTTCAGGTTTTCTCCTCCCAAATAAATGTCTCCTTGCCCCAAAGATTTTTTGATTTTTGTGTTTTCGTTTGGCTTTTTAATTGCTGAAAAGTGGTCCACTCCAGCTGATTTTTAAATTTTAATCTAGGTTCCCAGTAGCGTGAAGACATGGCTTGGGTTTTGTGATTGAAACTTCTTCTAGAAAGGAATCACTGAAGTCAAAAAGCTTTTCCTTTTTCCATAAGTCGTTTTCCTCTATTAAAAATGGAAGTTTTATGTGAATAAATAATGTGACCAGTATCTTTTAGATAGTACATTATAACAGATTAAACTCCAGGAGAAAATGCTTCACAAAACACACCAAAGAAGTAAGATAGTAAGAAAAGATTTAGAGCTTCTTCCCATGCATATATGTGGTTAGTACAGACTAACCCCCTAATTTTGGAGTGGGGGGGATTTCCACAAAAATTTGCCACAGGCAAATCTCCTCTGAGGTTCTGCAGACACTTTGGCTGGTGCTCTAGGGTGAAAAGATGGGAGCAAGGAAAGATTGCTGCAGAAGAAACACAAGACCATCAACAGTGTCATCCGAATGTCCCTAGGGTCCAAATCACAGCCTTTCAACCTGAAAGGGATTTTGCTATGCACAAGCCTTATTAACCATGTTGACACAGTTATTTTGCAAATACACAGTGTATTACATGTGCCTTTTCTGACTGTGCACGCTCAGCAACCCAAGCTCCTCAGATCTGCTGATCATTCAAGGAGCTATAGCAAATTGCTTAAGTAGTCACCTACTGGCAGTCTGGACTCGGGACATGGGCAGTGGAGGCTCAACTGCCTGGCAAGCCTGACTCCCCAAGTATACCATGCATGTGGGTTTCCTGACAACCAGAAATTATACTATTCGGACATGAGGCAAGCACAGAGGATAAGGTGGAGGCCACTGTTGACGGGAAGGGCCTAATGGGAAGCTACAGAGGAAAGCCCTGTAGTGGCATAAAAAGATAGAGGCCCTACAAGAATAAGAGATGCAGAGGAGGACCTCCAGGCCCTGACAGGGGGTTTGAGGGGCCATTTTTAGCCCGATCAACACATAGTTACACACTGAAGAACAAGAAACAAACAATGCCAATAGAAGTCACAGTGCCAATCATCACTAAGCAAAAGCCCAGTGACAGTTAAGAAGGTTTATTCTCATCCTGCTTACTTAAGACCACCCTTGTGCTGTGTTTATCTGTTGCTGAACACACTAATTGCCCTGGGAGAGTTAACAGGAGTGAAGGTGCTAATGGAGGCCTATAGCTTTAGACATGGTTCCTGTCCTGACACAAGGCAAGTGTGGTTTAGTTGCCTGTTGTAATCAGCTGATTATATCTACATTTAAGTTTTCCCAAAGTGACCATTTTCCCCAGGTGTTTCAGTTTTGAGGAATCTTATTTTAAGGGGCCTGATTTTCAGTGTGTAACCTTTTGGCTCTTCTAAGACTTCTCAGCTTCTCAATATCCAAAAGAATCAGGAGTAGCTTTTCCACCGGTCCCTTGGGAAAATCCTCATTTTAAATTTCTCCCTTTCCTCTCTCTTTCTGTTCTTCATTCCTGAAAGCCAAGCAGGTGCCCAGGCTTTGGTGCCTCCAGCCCTGGGGCTCTCCCAAGCATGGTAATCAGGACCCTACACAAGGAATGTAGTTACATGGTCACTTATCTGTAAGAGAGCAGTAATGGACTTTAAGGAGAATCTGGGCTGGACCAGCAGCCAGACATGTACCACTCAATGGGTTTTCCATGACTCCAAACACTGAGCAGCGGAAATTTAATAAACTGCAAGCACCAGAATTATGAACTCTAAGACTGACACCTTTTTCAGCCAATTCCTGCTTCCCAGCATCCGCTGCCCTTCCTCGCTTCATTTATTTCAATCAAGGGCTTCACAATGCAAAATAACACATAAAAATATAATTGTAGTTAAAGGATATGCAAGAAAAAACACACTAGACTGGGTGAAAGCCATCAGGTTTCCTTATCCAGGAACCTTGTCCACTCAGGTACTGAAGGAGCTCATTGCAGCAGGGATAATATCACCTATTTGTTTTTGTCTAGCTGAGATTTGCAAAGCAACCTGGGAGTTACCGATTAAGTGAATGAGAAATCTTTGTTTAAGTTCTACTTATCTTTCAAAACCTGCCCTTAATAAATCTCAATAATAATATCATTACATGTAATTATAAACGAATTTTCTGGGCAGCAGATTAACATAAAAATTAAATGCTATGCTATCTGCTGGTACTATCTAGCTTGGTACCTATCTCACATTGCTCTAATATCTGGCCTATATTAATGTAATATCCACACACCACTGCTTCTTTATAAACACACATTTATCAGTTCACACAAACACTCCGGCAAAGGCTTTCATATTAATCTCTTCTATTATATTGAGTGAGGATCTATAAAAACGAATTAAAAGACTCATTTTTCTACCCTTAGGAAGATTCCTTCTTCCTATCATTTTGCCATCAAGGTTATAATTAAAGACACTGGCTGCGGTGGCCTGTATACATAATTGCAATATATGATCAAGGATTGTAAGCACCAAGATAAATGCATTACCACACTGCCTAATTATCATGTTATCTGACTGACAGAAGGCTGTTTTATCTCTCTCTAGAGATGAAGGACATATCTGACAGACACCAGGACTTTGCTTTGATGTCAGATTTGTATATGAAAGAATCAAAGACTCAAACCCTTTCCAAAATGGTTCCAATGTGGTTTAATCCCGCCAGACAATCCCCTGCCTCGCTGCCAGAGCCTTCTTTGAAGCGGCATCGCACAGCGCATGCTGCCGGTACGTATTCCCGAAAGCTGGAGCGCCTGGAGTAGTCCCACATGCCTAGCAGAAGGCCTGTGCCCTCCGTCTCGCACACTCACCCCCTCATCTGCAAGATCACAGGGCGAACAGGGGATGTGGTGCGGCCGGCAGGCGGGGAGGGCTGGAGGAACATGGGTTAAAGTGCCATCCCCAGCACACGCCTGAGGCGTGCGGGCCCGGCACTTCCTGCGTTAGGCCATGCTTAGCCTCAATGCTCTCTACGGGAGCACAACCAACTTGGGTTGGTTTGTGTCATTGCTGCCAGCACCCCAGCAAGATTATGTCAGCATCTCCTCTACAGCTAGGACCTCCACATTCCTGCTGAGAGCTTGCATATAAAGAACTGCAGTCCTCAGTCGCACAGGAATACAAAATTCACATCCCTTCCCCCCTCCCACCCCTGTATGACCTGGCTATGCACCACTAAAGCATTTCTCCATCGCTTTAGTGATAACAGTCAAGCGCTGTTAAATGTCAGAGTAATAAGCAAAGGCTGGGACCGAAGGAGACTGGGAGGGGGCACCAGTGGTGCAACAGACAAGGGTGAAACAGGCTGGGAAGGAGGGAGGAGCACAGAAGTGTCAACCATAAAAGAATAAGTTGAAGTGTCGCCTCCCTTACATTACCAGTGGCTTGAGACCTTGCATCCCACTGTTCTTGGCTCAGTTGAGACCTGCTGCTCACTGCTGCTTATCTCCCCAGTGACCTCCTGCCGCTCCACTTCAGGCAGTCAAGTGGCTCAAGTCCATGCGATAGCACAAAGGTTAATTTTGTCCGTTCTGTACACGTTCATTATGATATAACCTCTAATTACATGACCCATTTTTCTTTAAGCACATTTTCCCTAGAGTGTCTGTCATTTTCAGTCTGCTCTGTGAAAAACAACCCAGCATCCCCACACAGGAGCAAAAGCCTCAAAGATGGTTGTATCAACAAATCATTTCAAAAATAGTTTTCATCATTTGAGTAACTGCATAATTATGATAAGATAATGAACCTGATTTTTACTATTTCCAGCTTTTTCTTGCTAACAGAAATCATGCCAGGAGCCCGGAAATAGTTTCTACTACTTTTTGTAGTACGGGAATGAGCAGATAGTTTTGTTGTTAGGGGTTTTGGTTTTTTTTTGATTTGGTTCATTTTGTCCTCCTTAGCACATTCTTCACACACCCTTTGGCCATTTACCAGTCATAGGAGAGAAGGATGACTCTGTGGAGTTCAGAAACATCCTAAGTCTGGACCACGTATCTTTACAAATGAAATATTTTTCCAGTGTGGGGTTTGTTTGTACATTTAAACTTACAGGTTTTTAAAAATAAAATGAACTAACTTTCCTGCCGCATCCCCAAGAGCTCACACTTGCCCTGTGAATGCCCAAGCCTCTGTTGTCCTGCGTCAAACCCAGACTGAACAACCTATTTCTAGAAACAGGAAGAAGAAACCGTTTCATTAGAGGGGGCACCTCCCTGGATGGAAAGATAAGTTCCCTCACATCACCCTGTCACCCTGCAGGGTAGATATAAACTGATTTTATTTCTGAGTTTCAGACTAGGTCTTTACAACCAAGATCTTCCACTTCCTCTGTTTTCCTGTTATTTTAACAAACATGTGATATTTCAACAACCAGACTTTTAATTCCTTCCTGATTTCTCTTTGCATCTGTTTTTTTTGAAGTAGAGAGATATCAGCATCATTTACAAGATGGATACTTGTGTATTGGCATCCTTAGTGTCTCTCTAACAATTGTCTGTCTTCAGGAATATAGGTGAAGCATCCCTCTGTTTTTCATGTTGTCAGAACGAATTTGTGGTCACTTAATGACCAAGACCCAGAGTTGTTTTGGGTGCCTAGATCAGATCATCAGCAGAAAAGCAGCCAAGTGTCTTTAGAGACCAGAGCCATTCTTTTGTGATACAACAGCAGCAAAAACACAGAAATAGAAGAGATGAATTTGCAATAAAAATACCCTATGGACCTGCCTACTATAAGTGATACTTCAGCCACAAGAGCTTCTTCTCTTGCAGGTGCACCTATAGGAAGCTTGTACCGCTCTATCCTTCCTAAAAGCAAAAAATCTGTTACCATCTCCCTGCGGACCCTAAGAAAGCAGATAGCTGCTGTTGGGCTTTCGCCAGCAAGTCAGTGTCATCAAGCCCCAAAGAAGCCTTCTGCTAAACTGCTGTATCTCCAGAATTCCCTGTTTGGCTGTAAGCAGCATCCTGTCATTGCCACAGAAGTGCCTACAAACATATTTGGGAGTATAAATGTAACAGCAAATGCCTACCTATGTGTATCATAATCAAACCAGAAGTAAAGATCAAATAGGACTATGTGTCTTAAAATCATGGGTAACCTCATAGTTACCAGATGAGCGCAACAACAAACTGGTCGGGCATCACCAACACAGGTAGAGAAGAGCCTTGGCTCGATCCATCAACATGTCTACATTTTTTCCTCTGGCACAGACACGCTTATCCCTTTTTAACACTTGAAAGGTGCTGCTGCTGTTCTTGACAAGCATTGTTAGAAAAGTCTGGTTATATTTATATATACTTCTAAGCATTGATGATTCACTCTTTATAAATATTGTGAAGATTTTTATAGATGCTCTCAATCCAATGTAATATTTTTATTCTTAGATAACAGATAAAACCTAAACAATTTTGAAATTTTGACGACATCAAAGTGCAGCTTCCATTACTTTTACATTGCACTTGTACAATCTGTTGGCCATGGAAAACACTTGTTAGGTTGCAAGTGTTTTATTGTCCCTTGCACTTCTAGTAACAAAAGCACATTTTAGTCAAATTATTATACTGTTGAACTCTTCATATAGGACCTTTTCTTTCAAAGCAGAATAGAAATAAAAGGAACAACAATCAACACGATTATTTATATATACATAAAAATGTACATATACCCACTTACATGCAGGAAGAGGTTAATTATGTGATAAACTTGAGTTGTCTTTATTGTTACATGGTCTGTAAATGTAGTTGCTTTATGCTGCCAGATATTCATTGCCCCCTATTTAACTTTAAAAGCTTTGATTACTATTCGACAGAAATCTTTTTAGCATCTTGTCCATTCTGACTGCCAGCCCTCTGGAAGTCCTGGCTGCAATGCAGACATCAGATGTGTTAATTTGATTTCAATGGAGGGTGGATATTAGCAATATGATAACACTGAAGAAAAAGTCCTTTAAGAAGTTCAGGACTGAACTCCCAAAAGCTTTAATTAAGGCTTTGTGGGAAACCACATCACTCGATTAACATTTGAACTGGAACAATGCAAGGCCAAGTTTTTTCTAAACTTGAGATAAACTGGAACAGTTATCAGCCGCAGCTTGTAGGAGAATTCATATACTCTTATACACACTAGAAGCGTTTTATTCCATTAGGAGACTGGCTTCAGCTCAACTATTTGCAAAATAAAATTTTACTTACTATGGGTAAGGTTGTCAAAACCTCAGAAACCATATTTACTGCTAGAGGGGCCCAAAATTTTCTCATTGACGTTTTTCTTTCTTTTATATAGAAAAGGTTTTTCTGTATGAGCACTTTCCCTCTATTGAAGGTATAACATAGATCTGTGTGAATGGATTTTTTTAATTACTAAAAAAAGCAAGCAAAGAATTTTCAGGTTTGGTTATTTTTTTTAAAAAAAAAAAAGAAAGAAAATCCATTGAGAACTTCTAACAGATTGGGCTTTTTTTGAGGGGATCTGCTCTATTCAGCCTTACCAAGTGTGGAAATAGCCATTTAGGTAATTTTAATCATGGGCTAGAAAAAGTTATACCTAGCATCTGTACCCATTGATAAGCAAGTACTTACAAGCACTTTAGATAACATAGTTATCTAAATAAACCAACAGACTTTCAACTTCATACTGAGTTCTCTCAATGTGTTCAACCAGCGTCAACTACAGAAGTCTTTATTTATTTTGACTAACGTTAAGTTAATCTCTGTTGCAATCAATATTTTAAATTCATTTTCTACGTGAGCTAAGGCATCTCTGCACCTTCTCTGCTTTCAGCCTTTATCTGACTCTAGCAGTGCAGAAAAGGTGCACAGAACACAAACGTTTTGGTAACCAAGCAGAGTGATTGAAGGGTTTCATTGTCAGAGGTATCCTAACTACTTATTTAAATCCCTCAAGTAAGAGAAGGGTTCATGAGTGACATCTAGAGGTAATTCCTTAAGATGACTGGGACAACTGCCTACTGAGGCTCAGGTACCCGCTCAAAGAGCTAATATCCCATTTACCAGCATAGGTAGTGCTTGTACACACCACGAGAGTTCAACTGGATGCAGCAACACAGATTTTAACAAGTAGGTCAGGCCAAAAACTTTTCAGAGAGAAACAATTTTCTGAGATCTTTTCATTTCATTCAAGTATGAAATCACTTATCCCTGCAGACCACTTAAGTTCAGGTGTCGCCTCATTTCCTTCTGTGAGTCTGACATCCCTGGCCACATGTCATCTCCCAAACTATCAAGTGTCTCTTCTCTTTCCCACACAGTATATCAGAAAAGCCACATAACCACAAGGTAGGAAGGAGCACTGAAACACCTGAGCTACAACTCGCAAAAGATGGTGAGATCTCATACAGGAGTATGGTATAATATAAAAAGGACTTAAATCTAGTCGTAAATTCCATCTTTTGATTTTGTTTTAATGAAAAATGTGGCCAAAAAACACTAGGCCACCTCCAATTTGAAATTTCAAGGTGGCAAGACCTCGTCCCTACCATTCTGGAGTTCCCTTCCCTCGGCTGCCTTATGTACACATACATTAAATGGCTTATAACTTCTGCCCATGCACAGGTTTTGGTAGTACCAGGAAGGTTGGCATCTTCTGACTTCTTGTGATAACTTATGATGAGAAGAAATACTGATCTATCCGAATTTGTTTCAGGAGAGAAAATTTCTCTCAGCTCTAGCAGTGAAAAGCAGGGTGCAAGCATATACTCATCCAAGGATAACAAGATAATGCAACATCAAAAAATAATGAGACCAATCATTTTGCTTGAGCTACAGCTATTTTGTATGTTTCTATCAACAAGAAAATGAGGGAAGAAGGCTCAAACCAAAAGAAAAGACGATGAAAGCAAGGGATATTAATGAAACGTGGACATCTTGCACAACACTGTAGATGTAAGTTGCTCTGCGCAGGAACAGAAAGGAGCCAAACAGATAATGGAGTCCCTGCCTGAAGTCTTGCGGATACACTGCCGAGCATTAGAGTACTGGCTGGGGTGTGCCTGATAGCTGGAATGCTCTGAAGAGCAGGTAACCTCTTCAGCAGTTAATCTTTCTTTTTCATCATCTGCATTTGCTTGGCATGTTTGGACACATGCACCTCGTTTCTGTGCCATCAGGGAGCTCAGCCGTAGTTCACCTATATCACATACCTGCAAAATGGCAGGCTTCTCATTTGCTCACTTTGGAAGTATACAAGGTACCTAAAATCTCGTTATGGTCTCATTCGTGAGGAATAATGTTATTTTCACAGTGTACCAAGAGCACTACTGGCAGTAGTGAGGCAATTATTTATGTGGGTTATCAGTTCAGAGAGCTGATTAAGTAACCCGAAATGTGATGATAACGGTTTCCAGTAATGACTCCGTATCAAAAGGACAGTAGTATTTGCTGCTCTTTCTTATAAGAAACGGGATATATGTCAGTCCTGTAGAAATAAAAGCAAAACTCCTATTGTTCTTTGGAGAAGTCTCTCAATAGATCTAACTTTGCATCATGTCTTCTTCAATACGCTCATCTTGTTGCATAAAATTAAGAATGATATATTGAATATTACATATACATCTGGATAACTGATGTTCAATCCCAACTGGCTTTCAGAGCACCAGAGTGACCTCTCCATGCTAGTGACTCCTTTTTTATTCCACTGCAAGGTACAGAGCAACAGCTGTATCCTTTCTGCTTAGTTTTACCCACATGGCATCACACTCAAATTCTCAGACATATTTTAGAAAATATTCAAAAATTACTTCCTGCTGTATTTTACTAAAGGAAACTAAATCTAGATTTTCTTATGATGGGGCTTGGTAAACTGGAGTTGATTAATAAACTAACCCTGCTACTAATAAGATTTCATATGATGATCGTAGTTTTGTACATCATGAAGTTTTTTTGACCTACCTTAAACCCACAGTACGCCCGGTTATGAAATCCCTGTTCCCAGTAAGGGACACTCATCAGCAGAGGTTTCCCTTATTCCTTTAATTATACCATGAATAACACAAACCCTATTCAGAATTGCCACTGATGTGCAGTTTTGGATCATTCATCGATGGCTCAGCTGTTTCAGTATTAGATCACAGTAAATATTTTTTTTTAAAAATTACAAATCTGGACTAGTTTAGAGCTACATGTATCAAGAAATACATTTATTCTAGAACTTCCAAGAATGGTTTGCAAAGACGCTTTGAGTGTGAAACCTTTCTCCAAAATATCTCATCAGTAAAAAAGGAAAGTATAGTGTCTTATTTTGGATAGGAAAGCTGTAGATTAGTTTCCTATCTGTTACAGGAATTGATTTTTATAGAAAGCCTGTGATTTTTCTTGAGTTTTCAAGAAGTATTGAGTGCTCAATGTTAAATTTTTTGCTGCATGTTTTGATATCCAATTGAACATTCAAATCAATGGGAAGTTGATTCAGAATTTGAGTCACAATGCAGTGCTGAACATTGACTTAAAAATTTCATTACTAAAAATATTCATCATTCTTGCCCAAGTAACCACCTGATGGATTGCAGGGAGGAGACAGACAGTCCAGCAGACACTGTCCTTTCCAGGTACATCAAACCTGAGTGAATGTCTGGGTAAAATATTTACAGCACCAAGCTCTGGATTTGCTCTCTTGTCAGTAGAAACACAGCACAAATCACCTGCTCATGGTGGGAAGGCATATCAGGGCAAAATAAAGTTGTTAGCTAGTTTTTTTGAGACAATCTCAGTCTAGGCAATCAGTTCACATTTTGTTCCTTTGTTCAGTGCTTCCATTGCCATTGGGGGTTGCATTTTAATTGAAAGTGAAACAATTCTCACAGACTTTCCCCAAACAGGCAATAGACACTTCACATTCTGAAGCCTTAACTAAACAAAAGTGTGCAAAGACACATTTGGAGGCGTAACTTTAGTCATTCAATTAGAAAATTGAGGCCCATGTTCAGCTCCAGCCTCCATCCTCCTACTTCATTGCCTGAGGCTGTATTGGTCACATCAAGGTTCATTGTCAGAGTGTCAGTGGGCCTGAATTTATGAAGTGTGTCACAACCAGTCATTCGACTGTGCAATATGACTACAAAATAGGTTTAAATTCTCCCATCCTGTGAATCTTATGCTGTGAAGCTACAAACTAGGTCAAATTGCACTAGAAAACATCTGCTTGACCTGCCAGGAAAACCCAAGCTACATAAGCATCTGAAGGAAAAATACAGCGGATATTTTCTCTGTTTTCTAGCTGTGCATAAGAACCAGTTGTGAATATTACCAACAATTATGGTGACATAGTTGAATGTTATTTAGGTGACTTAAATTATGAATATTGGGAAGCTATGAGTGACTAATGAAGTTCCATTTAGAGTCTAGGTGAACAGGAGGGGAACAGATCTGGGACCTCCTTCTGATCACACAAAACGTTATGTCAATGCTACTCCACTGATATCCATCCAACTAAGCTACCCTCAGCTGACACCTACCCACATAATCTCTGACGAGGGATCCTGACCTTTATCCTTGAGTTACCACTAGTTACATTCTCCTTAAACAAAAACATCGAGCCACATTCTCTGGGTTCAATGATAACTGTCCACCCCAGCTTCTCCCATCTCTTCTCTTCATTTGTGTGCATCCACTCTACTCCCAATCTCATTTCCCTCCCTGTAATTTGGTGATTCATCTGTAGCCTCAGGGAAGGGCACCTGATTTCATTGCTTAACTGCTGATACAAGTTACTGCACAAATCACCTGGCATTGTTGGATGAAGCTGCCAACAACTTTCTACTAGAGCTACAGGGAGTAGGTTTGCAATGCCAGCATTCTTCCAAAACTCTTGTTTCACTTATTATGGGGTTATTTCAAGAGTATTGCAGTGCTGTCCAAAATGCCACCTTCAGTACTACTATACCACTAGCAACTTTCTGTTTCTGAGTTCTCATGATTGGGTGGCCAATTCGTATGAAATACCGTGTCTGCCTTCCTACCCTCCTTGCTCAGAGGGTGCCACAGGACGCAGAAGCCTGCCTGTGCAGGGTGCTGCCTGTGAGTGACCAGACAGGGAAAGGAGGGGGAATGGGATCCAGCTCTTCTCTAGCCCATTCTACCTCGCCCCCAGTAAACACGTTTGACCTTAAATTCACTTTTCAAATTCTACCTGTCTCAGTTCTGGAAGATACGGAAATTGTGGCTTCATAAAGCAAACAAAAATCATCTTTGCAAAGTGACTTAGCCAAGGATGAATATCAACGTGACACTTCAGCTGTGGCACCAGAGTGAAAAACATCAAAGTGCAAACCATCCCTTCAGCTCAGACCCAAAGTGAAAATGAATGGCTCTGCCAGCTTACATGTAATTTATTACTAGGAAAATAAAGGATAGACTCAGAGATCCTCTTTCACAATGAATACACCTATACTGAACTGTGGCACCCTATGTTTTATGCGAGCAAAAGACTCATCCCAATATAAATCACAGCGCCAAAGCCAGGCGGCTGCAATTGTCCAGAAATAGCTGCATGCTGGACAATAGTTTCAAAGTCCTCATCAACCTGAGACTCTTACTTCAGGATCCTGCTTTGTTTTAATCACTCTGATGGGTCTGGTTTGTAAAGTCATTCTGTTTGTTTCTCTGTACGTAAGTAAAATACATGTGGACATCCACCCCCAAGGACCCAAAGCTGCAAATGCACATAAATAACTTCAGCTGCACGACTGGTCTCATTGGGTAAACATCAGGGAGGAAGAAGAGGTACTTACAATATTGACATAAAGGCAAATTGGTAGAAACTGTCCATGACTAACCCAAGGGTGAAAACGAGGGAAGACTTTTTATATTAGCTGAACAAGGTAATGGAAGAGCTTTCCAGCAGATGGGTGAAAACTCAAAAAGCGTTACAATAAAGCTTGGCCATTTTATGAGAAGAGTTAGGAAGCACAGGGCTGGTTATACCACAGGGCTGGAATCACTGACCCATAAGGTCTCTTTAGTCCCAGTATTTGTACGTGACCGAAGTTACTCAGAAGTGTAAATGTTTATAAGATGAGCTCGGAGCTTGCGTCAGCGTAGCCGGCAAGCTTCCATGGGTGTTTCATTCAACCCACTGATCGCACATAAACACTGAAGGACAACTTGCTAGTAAAAATGCACATCTGCACTCATGGACACTATATATTTAAAAATCATATATTTTGCATGACAATCTGAAAACGTAAAAAAGTTGTGAGTACTGTACTACTATATGCACAATATTATATGTATTTTAATGTATATTGTAAGCAATCTATATTTCTGCTGAAAATTATACACATATGCTGACAAGAAAGCCAAATAACTTACACTGTACTCTAACATGGATTACATTAATATTCTTGTTAAGAGAAACTGAAGGAATGCATGGAACAGAGATGATTTCTTCAGATGTCCATATGTTATTTAGGAAACTTTTAAGGTATCAACTAAGTATGATTTGGGCACTGTGCCGCACAGCTTCCAAAAGGGGTTACACACCAGAGCATTAAGATTGTCACAGCTTAAGTCACCGAGGACAGCAATAGGATTTAGCCCTAAGGCAATTTAGGGTCTGCAGGTCCCTATAAGACTGAAGTCTCAATACGACTTGAGTCTCTTGATAGTGTTACCTGTAGCATATACTGAATCAACAGGTAAGTTTAAAAGAATACCTGAATGCACAAAAGTAAGCAATCAGAAATCAGAATATTCCAAAACTGAGTCTGAACAGGTAATCTGAATGATACTATTTATTACGATACACAGAACTTCATCCTACAGTTGTGACAACCTTCAGCAGCCTGTGTACTTGCCTGCACCTGAGTAAAGCCTGCACTTCAGCTCCTGAGGAAAGGCTGCTTCTTTCCCCACAGACTATTTTGCACAGAACATTTTCTTAGTCACATGAGAAAATACTCTTGGGTGAGATAATCATGAAAAAGATATTGCGCATCTAACAGAAGCCTTGCTGAGAACAGAGTCAGTTTCCGCCAGGACATCAGAGCTTTCTTTGAAATCATATAAGACGCAATATTTGGAGATAATGCAATATATTTGGAGATAATGTCACCATAATATAAAAGCTGCGCTTAGAGTAAAAGGCACTGAGTAATATGGTAAAATTATGTATGTCAATAATTAACTTTTAAGAGCACGAGATCAGTATTTCCATAAAATAGAATACGACAGCCTGATTCTGTAGTTACTTATCATCAGTCATAACAGCCCAAAATGGATATAAAATACTCTTACAAAGCAACATTTTATTCTCTCTGCCTTTGTGTTAAGACAACACTGACTCAATGTCAAGGAGAGTCAGTCTCAAAATCTTTTGGGGTTGATTAAGAACAGGAGGGCATTTCCCCAACCATCTTGACTTCTAAAGACAAAGATCTATTCACTTGTTTATTTTTATTTGCATTTACATCTGATGTTCAGATCAATGGCAACTCTAATGATACAGCTACGAGAGCCTGCGAATGAGAAAACCATTTCCCAGATCTCTTTCTTTCTTAGCTTAGAGATTCCCTTAAAAAAAATAATGAGAAGTGTGTTGCTCCAAAAGAACGAGCTTGGATAGATGCTTCTTGGCCTGGGTGTTTCCTTTAGAAGAAGATTTCTGACTCTTGTTGTGGGAGAAACTCCTACTTGTCCTGCCCCAAGGGTGAAAGATACTGCCAGGGAATTCAGCAATAAACCTGCAGGTCCCTGTCAATCTTCAACCATCCCAATGAGTTATTACTCCCTTAGGACTCAAGAAACCTCAGGGAGGTTGAAAAGTGCTGCTCCTTCTATAGATGACCCAACCCAAAACTGCAACAAACAGGCAGAGGAGCATCCTTTGCCAAAGCCAGGGTTGGAAACTGCAGGAGCCCAGTGAGGCCATGGAGTGGGTGGCTGGAAAGGCTCCCCTCACCTGTCTGGAGGCTGGTGGCCCTTGCTGCAGCACTTGCACGGCCATGCACAATCATAATCTGCTTTCTTCCCAGCTGCTGAGCTTCCCAGAGTGCTCCCGGCCATTCTGACAGCCTCCTTGCCAGCAGGCTGCAGGACAAGCTGCTGCGTCGACTTGCAGCTGGAGCACGGTGGAAGTTCACCAGGAAGCCCAGCAAAGTGTTGGTCTGAGCCAGGCTGCTCCTGCACACACATGTAGGTGCTTGAAGATGAAAAAACTCCGTCTGTCCTATAGCACAGGCAGGGCAGTGGCTGGACTCCCAGCAGAGAGCCAGGTTAACACGCTGAGCTGCAGCAGGTCTGGCTGACCAGGGCTGCTACACATCCTCACGTTTCACAAGAGCTGTTTTGGTAGCGCAGGGGGCTGGCGGAGCACACTGAACCCCACTGAGTTCATCAGCAGTGAAGCGGCCCAACCACTGAGTCATGTTCACGGCAGTACATAGCTGGGTCTAAGAGGAAAAATACCCTTCCCATCATCACGCATGGTGGCAGCAAGATCCGACTTGTGTATTTGGAAAGTAAAGGCTACATCAGACACAGGCAAATTAAATATATCTGCACACACTCAGACACACACATATACGTAGAAGAGAGGCTACTACTAATCTCAGGTAGGATCTGTGTCCCTGTTGTCATTCAGCCTCAGTGAAAGTAGGATTTTTTCCCGTTCTCCCAACCTGTCTTCAGATGAATAGAAAGAAGTAGCACGTACAACAACTGAAAGAAAGTCTGAGGAAAACTATCTGTAACCACTTAAGATTCAAATAGGCCAGAAGTTCCTAAGTCATCTGATACTAATTTCTGAAGAATTCAAATAGGACTTGTGCTGTGCTATGCGCCAGAAACTATAAATACAATGCTTTCTCTTATCAATCTCTTCTCTTGCTTTAGGCAGCTTGATAACATTAGCTCAATATCTGCAGTCTTCCCCATCCTTCCTCTAACAGAATGCAAGAAACCTATAAGACTTCTCTGATTTATGTTCAAAGCTGGGGGTGAAACTGCTGTATTAGAAGATTTCACTGAACAGGAACTAGAAGACAGCCCACACAGGCTTTACAGGAAGATATCACAGAAAAAGGCAAACAGAAGGGAAAACTTAGGACAGGGATAAATTAGCAAACAGCAAAGTTCACCGGGAGGTAAGGTTTGCGTGCTAGCCTTGGTGTTTACACGCTCGCTTCTGAGGATGCAGATCTCCACTGCTGTGCTCCTGGGGAGGGAGCAGCCGAGACTCTCAGTTCACACTGCCAGGACTAGTCTGAAGACAGGAATTTCAGATAATATAGTAAGGAAGGAGCATCTGGAGTTATAAAAACAGTCAAAACAGTCTGATGGGCAAAATAGGTGACTGCTAGAGATGAAGTTCTGTCTCTAGAAAAAGTCAGTGTTGTGAGCTTCTGAAATGTGTTACAGATTTTCATTTAACCCTAAAACCTAAAAGTGTATTGATTTATTAACTTGCAGATCTATAATCAATAGCTATTTACATATTTCTCTTTCTACCAGAGTGGACTCCACTTTGTCCCCTAAGAGGTTAATGCGATGTCAGGTGTCACACAGATCAGTGGGGTGCAGCTAGGGGAAAGATTGGCCCGTGAACTATGCTTGTAGGAAAGAATAAGTTGATCAGACTCTCAAGCTGCCTTAAGACAAGGTATGTCCCTACATATATATGGCTAAACACAGTTTAATGCTCACAGGATTGAAATTGAATTACTTTTCAGTCATATTGACCAAAAAAATGGGATATTTTGATTATAGCAATGTCAATATTTCATCCCTACTCCAAGAATTTCAGTTAAAAAAAAAAAAAGAATTCCCCTTCCACTGAATTCTGAACAACTTTTTTATTTTATTTTTTTGTGACAGGGATATTAAATAAAAAAATCTTAATTTTTTATCTTCTCAGATAGAATTTGCAAAATTCAACATAAGCAAGTGGTTGTCTTATCCATCATATGGATAAATTAAGATCCAATGAAGCATTTTTTATGAAGTGATAAAAAAAGATTAAGCAAATATTTGTAGATACAGGAAACTATAGCTATGCTATCCTTTGGCTAGAACAGATTTTGGGAGTTCAGTTACTGAGCAAAACCACAGTATTTTTTTCCACTCAGAAAAATTGCTAAAATAAATGCATGTTCACAGCCTCAACTTTTACTTAATTTCCTTTCAAGTTACTTAATCCTTCTGAAAACCTCTTAAACTGAAGGTCATTTTTCAGGTAAAAATAATTTCAAATCAAAACATTACATATAATCTTTTGATAATATTGAGGCAAATCATTGTGGTTTTACCTGCAAGAAGGACTGTCATATGACAGAAATTAACTATTTTAATATTTCTAAATATGCCCTAAAACTATTTGTGAAAAGTGACCTGAATTCAGATATAGCCCCTGTGGCCTTGAACCTCCTTTTTTAAGGAATTGTGTTATTCGGCAAGAGTATTATAACAAATACTATTGTACTTTTATTAGTTATTTCATTCATTCTGGCAGACGTTAGACTCCATAATTAAAAAAAAAACCAACAAAACCCACAGCTACAGTCACAAAGATTCTGGCACTCTTTCAGTAACTTGTGGCAGGAGAAACACCTCACAGGAGAATCTAGTTACAAGATCCAAGCCCGAGTTCACAAGTTCCTGCCCAAACTCTACAGAGCAGAGATTTTTGAATCCATTTCAGTGAAACATCTAAATCAACCAGGTCAAGATGTACTAGATTCACTAATCTGCTTCCTCTTTGAAACAAATCCCTCCATCATTTATGTTTTTAAGACTATTGGCACTCTCTTCAGACCACAGTGTAATTTAGATGCTAGGATACTTGACAACACCCCAGTGGTACCGTTACTTTGATAAGTCTTGTCTCTTAGTTTACTCTAGCACTGCAAATTCTCAGTCAATTCCTTTCTTATTTGTTTGCATAAAGGCAAAACTTGAGAGTTAACCTTTCATTTCCATTTCATTTGACATTTCTTTGTCGTAAATCACTCCCACTAAAATCACATTTGTCATAGCAAGTGTGATTCAGAAATGATGTGATCTGGAAAACTCAGATCAGGAAATCCAGATATGTTTCACCCTGATGGTTCACATAAATATAACTCAAACTCAGAAGTGTTTGGGTCACCAAGATCCAGGAAAGCAGACAAGTTGTGTGGCAAAAAGAATTATGCATTTCTGAGTATTTCGCAAGGAGTCCAACTTGGTAGCATGTAGCCCCGTTGCTGTCTATTCTGCATCCCCATCTGGTGTCCTGTAATGGTTTTAATGAAAGCTCTTACACATGGTTCTTGAAATAATCCATCTGTCTACTGGGGTGAATTAAAAGATGTAAACGCAGTGTAATATGCCAAAGAATATAATAGTCTCGATATAAGATCTGACTCTGTCAACCAGTAACAGGTTCGAGCTGGGGCAGCCTCATGGAACAAAGACAGCCCTTGGCTTAATACTGAGTATACGCTTCTGAAGTCCCAAATCAGGAAAAAGAGAAATAAAGCTCAAGACCTTGACCATATGTGTGATACCCAGCCGAGCACACAGCAAGCAGGCTCCCACAGCAACCTCGCTATAGACATGGACGGCTCCGATAGGCACAGACATCTGGTTTTGGATGGCTAGTAGAGGGGATGTAGTACATAAGCACAGGTATGTTGAGTAGAACTGATCTTTTGAACTGTCTTTTCCCTTTCTGCTCTTGCTGGCCACAACTTGAATTAGGTCATGTTCTATTTTAGGCAACCAGGGTTAGAATGCGAACCACATGGCTGAGGAAAGACTGGATTTCCAGCAGTGCTCCAGTACAACATTTATGGCCAGGGTTGCAAAGTCCATGGAAACCCAGCCATACTCCTCTTTCTAATATCTTTCTGACCTCTTCCCACTAAATTAGATAAACAGACGGGAACAAATTAAATCTACAGACTAATGGTTATTGTACTAGAGTTCACAATGAGTATTTATCATGTAACAGTGTGTAGTACACATTGGCAGGAAAGGAGGTTAAAGACAGACATTCCTAACGACTGATCATCTCTAGTCCCAGTGACCACTTCCCTCTTAATCAAGTCACCTAGACACATGCTGACATGTACATTCTCCGAGTTTTCTTCTCCACAGGAACAGCCCGGGATTGTTCCAATTTCCAGAGTTTCTAGTTCCCTGCAAAGATGAGGGTGACTCTACACATCATATGAGCCTACCATAACCATGCTAAGCAACAAATGCATATGAGAAATGGTCTAGATAACACATCATCCTTCTGAGTTGGTTGGTTTGTTTGTTTGAAGGAAGGCTTTATTTTCATTTTGTTTTCGTAGAGTATTTATCACAGAAAATTCCTGATCCATGACTAGAGCTTGCAAGTGTTAACATAACACAAATTATATAACATTCTCCAAATTTGGATTAATTCATAGACTCACCAGAGGCTCTCTTGCAATGATTTTCCCTTGAAGATTGATTGAGATGACAGAGCTCTTGGAGACGATAACTCCTGTCTTTCGATTACAGCCTTGATGGTCTGATAAAGACTGTGAAATTTCAACCATTAAATCTCTGGTCCCTGAATTCCCCCTGAGCGTTCTCCTTTGAGATCACCTGAAAGAGATAAACAGAGATGTGAAGATCATGTGATGGAACTGTTCCAGCATTGATATCAATAATATTACTTGGCATTACATTTATGCTAATATCAATTAAGCAAGTTTTATTCATATTTGCTGTCATTTCTTGGAGTTGCCTTATAAAACAATCTACAATAGAAGCTTTAACTTTGCAATTATGAAATAAAAAAATGGCTTTTCATGCTCATACACTCTGTACCGCGTGGCAGGAGAGGCAGCATTGAGAAAGAAGGTTATGAGAAAAATGAGAGAAGAGTAGCAATGGAGGAAAATATTGTATGTTCACTTTCGTAGTAAAGGCCATCTTCTGTAGTTAAGTTATCCTCATAAATACCAATCAGAAACTTTATGGGGTCTAAGTTGTATAGTTTTGATCAGTGACCAGCCCTCCGAAATCTACATGGGATAGCTACAGAGAAGTTTTTCCCCTTGTTTGTAACTAAGTTTGCAGACTGACAAAGCTCAAGAGTCACTGCCGACTTTTCTCTTTCCTTTTGTTTGTCTGAATAAAGTGTGCCAATCAATCTCATTTTATCTCCATCCCTTCAGGTGTTTCTCTGCCTGAAATTGCAGGACCAGCATCCTTACGATACTGTTCTTGGAATAAAGCACCTTCCTTTCTGCTTCTATAATGAAGCCTTCCTAGCAAATAGCTTCTGCTTCTCCCCACTGCATACTAACCTTTTATCTTTCTTTAGATATCCCGATTTCCCTTCCCCTACATTTACCAAAGAATTACATTGATCCAATGGGGTCTATGAGGCATGATATAGTATCAGGATAGAGCAATAGAGATAACTAAGAGCCCATCACAGGTTGACCCTACTGGAAGTTTTCTTTTGAGAAATGCTATACACTTAAATTTGGTACTGATACGACCAATGACTACATTCACCATAGCAACAGAAATACAATACAAACCAAAGTATTTAACACTTATATAGCTTCCATAACCTTAGTGTGAACAGCTTGCGATATTTGGCCCACTGTGGTGCTGATGTCCACATCTAATATGAAAGTCTAAGACATGGAGAAGATGAATAACTTTTTCAGGAGATGTCAAAAATTCTGGAGCAGAGTAGGAATCTCAAAAGAGAGTGGCAATCTCAGCCTAAACAGCTGAAAGCAGAGAAAGGAAAACTAGTCAAAGATTGTAGATTCCAGCTTTGCTGGATATTCACTCTCCTTTGGTTACTCCAAAAGTATAGCAAGCACATACTAGACTGGTATAGTTCAGGTGTTGGTACACTGAGCTTGTACTGCTCTGCCTCTGAGAGGTGCTTGCTAACAGAAACTCAATCTCAACTAAAATATTTTTACACACACCTTTTCAGGCATGTTTATAATTTATCATGTGTTTTCTTTTGCACATGATACATGCAGCAAGCCCTGAGACCAGTTATACTCCCAAATGTTCTAGCTTCACCTGAAATCAGCCTTCTTGAGCTCATCTTAATTGTGTCCTCATGACTCCACGTTAACTTCAAAGAGCGCTTCGAAGACCACACAGCTCTTACTGCAAACAAGCCAGGCAGGACAAGTATAACCTCTACTAATAATGTCGTAGAGACAAGACCACACAGAAGATTCCTGCAGTGCCCTTTGGGCTTAAAGATGTAGGGGGTCTGAACTCCCTGCCGCTTAGACAGCCGATTCACAGCAGCTCCAAGAATCCCCCGTGCAAACCACGCGGTGAGTTCTGTGCCCGTACGGATGGGTGTAGAGCTGCAGATCTTCTCTGTCGATCAGATAGCCACATTAGTTTTGCCCCAGCTTGCAGCGTGCCCTCCTCAAAGCTAAATGTAGCAGAGACAAAGTTCACACCCAAGTACCTCACAGGTTGCCAGTCAAGGCAGTCTCTTAGCCACAGTGAAAAGCTTGGGTCCTGGGTGCTGCTTCACAGCAAGCTTGGGTGGTGCAGCCCTAGTTATTCCCCATAGCAAGAAACTGCATCATTTCTTGGATGACTGACTATAATAGGACACACCAATCACCACGACATCCATCTTTAGCAGAGTCTGAAGATGCCCACAATGGAGTGAGGAACTGAAAATGTCTGTTTTAAAAGCCCTAGTGTTGTCAGGTCACCAAGTAGTGCAGTGGAGGCAAGATCTATTGAGTCTGTGAACAGTTGAATCACAGAGCTTCACTTACAAAAAATGATGGAAAAAAAATGATGGAAATGGAGAGCATCCAAAGAGGAACTTTGTGACAGTGGTCTATAAGTGACAAATTTTGCAAAGCATCCTCTTTAGGTCTTGCCTCTGGATCTTCAGGTCAACAAACACAACTTGCTGCTGCAGCAGAAGCTCCAGCTTTGGTGCTTGAAGGCAGTAGACTGAAGTGCTTTGGAGACTGGGCTGAATAAATGAATAGGGACATTCATCATTCTTCTCTTTACAAATTGTCAACAGGTGACTTGCAGTTGTCTTAAAATGAGTAGTCATCGACTACATTTTTGCAATTAGTAATAGCTAAAAGTAGTTATTGTCTGAAAGTTCACCACAGCCACTACGTCTGGACTGCGGTTGCTGAAATTCAGCCGTAGAGCTGGGATGGTTAGTTTTGGCTGGACACACAAGCTATAGATATAGGGGTTTTTTTCAGTGTGTTCTGAATTTTTGGCACAGGAACTTATGGTTTGAGCTAATCTTCATTTCCTCATTGCCTTGGTTTCAAACAAAACTTTTCCTTGTTTGAAACTGGAATTTTATCCAGGGTGAAAAGAGACAGTTGAGAGGGGAAAGTGAGAGGGTTAACGTTTTTTGGAAGAAAGACTGGAAGTGGTGGGACAACTCTGCTTGGATGGCTGCTTGATTCGGCTCAGGAATCAGAAGTGTATATTCAGACACAAAGTTGCTTTGTAGAAAATACAGTTCTGGATCAGATGTATGCTTTGTTCCATGTAACTCCCATGATTCTTCTTGCATACTTATTTCCCCTTCATTTTTCCCAGAACACAGAAAGTATCAATATTTTTACTCTTTGCTCCTATTTGGTATTATTTATTAAATAAAAAAAAGTAAAAAATGAAATTTTGTGATGTTAGAGTTACTTTTTTTTTGTTTTTCCAATCATTTCCAAGGCTGTCTAGGACCTTGCATAGTCCTTGAATGAGAAACAAAGGGTACTTCAACTGCTCAGACACTTACTAGTAAGGAATGCAAAATAAATCGCAACTGTTGCTAAAGCAAATTTCTCTGAAAATGCTTTTTCTAAGTTGCAGGATTTATGGAAAACGTTGATATATGCATTCATCTTGAGATTAGAGTCAGCTATCCTCAGAAGGACAAGGAGCCATACTCATTTATTCCTCCTACAAGGAAAAAGGCTTCAGCTTTTCAAGACAATAGCTCATTAAAAACAAAATAGAAAAAACCCCACCCTGAATCTTCTGTGGTGCACAAGCAGAAGCTGCAGTTTGCATTTGAATCCTTTGCCACTGAATTTTCTCCTTTCACAGAAGACAAACAGGGCAGACCTCAAAGAAGATCCCTGCCAAGACTCTCTCTCTGCACCTGCCTATTATTTTCCACTACGCACCTGCAAACTGGTTTCAAGAGCCTCATTATTGCTCACTTGTCTCTGGCCTCATTCTGACAAACTTCACAGACAAAATGCCGCATTTCCCTTTTAATGACCAGCACAACAGTTCCAGCTCTGAACAGCCTCTAATAATTTCTCAATACACCAAATATGTAATACTGAATAGTGACATAGCAGACTGAAAGTAGAGTTAATGCAATTCCTGGAAAGGAAAATCTGCTTAAAAAAATTAAATTGAATCAGAAAAATCCAGGACTCCAGGTAAATGAGTTAGAAGAAGAAAAAAAAAAAAAAAAAAAAGAGAAAAGAAAAAGGAAAATGGTATAACTGAAGACAGTGACCTTTGCACATTCCCAGAGCTTCTATCAAGAAATTTATGAATGTTTTTGCACCTGGACAAGTCTCCGCTGCACCTTTTAGCTTTGCACAGCCCCTATATTATGTCTCACTCTCTAATTTCTGTTCTGTGTGAAATATAAAGGGGACCCAGCACTGACTTTCCTCACTGCTGCTGGTGCTGCCACTGGCCAGACTGGAGTCCTGGCTCAAGTCAGTCAAACTGTCAAAACTGCAAGCATTCTTTGTAGGCCTTCCTGGGCTGCGTTCTCTATTTCTCCACAAGATGTACTTAGAGCTTAATGTCTTTTCATTTACCAGAAAAAAAATAATATCCCTTTTCTACTTGAACCCGTGGTGTCCTGGGCAGAGGACAACCCATGCGTGCACGTACGGGTGGCCACTGCTCTCGTGAGCGACTTTGATTCATATTCCAGGTTGTTCCTCTCCCCCAAGGCAATACATAGCAATAGGTCTTGAAGGAGGTGCCATGAATCTGCTTAATGATACAAGTGACGGGCAACTAATGACCACAGAAAAAAAAAACAACTCTGCCTAGATCTAGTGTGTCTGAAGAAGTGTTTATCCACCCAGAAATTGTATATTTTTTCTCCTACAGTATCAGTTACTCTTGTAAAAATACACTTCTTACAATATCGCCTGCATCAATACATGTGTTAGGAGGCTTAGTTACAACTCTCCCTTTAAGATATCCTGCTGCTTTCCAAGGGGCCTTTTCAAGATGTTACTGAAGCAGGGACGTGAAGGGGTGATGATGAACCAACAGGTATTTTAAAGAGATATTAGTATGAAACTTTAATGGGGAAATCAAATATTGATGCTTATCACAGAGTCATAGGTAGGGCTTGGAAGGGACCTCTGGAGATCACCGAGTCCAACCCCGCTGCCAGAGCAGGATCACCCAGGGCAGGCCACACAGGAACACATCCAGGTGGGTTTTGAAAGTCTCTGGAGAAGCAGATTGCACAATCTCTTTGGGCAGCCTGTTCCAGGCTCCGTCACCCTCACAGTAAAGTTTTTTCTCATGTTGAAATGGAACTTACTGGATTCCAGTTTGTACCCCATGTCCCTCATCCTATCAAAGGGCAGCACTGAAAAGAAACTGGCCCCTTCTACTTGACACTTGACCCTTCAGGTATTTGTAAACATTAGTAAGATGTCCTTTCAGTCTTCTCTTCTTGTGTTTTGTCCTGTTTTGTTAGAGCAGGTTGTTCTTTAATTCCCCAGCCAGAGGGCACTCAAATTGGGTATCGTACCATGTGCACTTGCAAAGGCGCAGCAAAGAGCTGGTTATCTAGCCTAAGGGTAGCAAACCATCTCCAGAAGAGAGCTTTGTGCACAGATGTGCCACACAAATAGAGGATTTAGACATGTTGGTCCAGACAGAAATGAAGGGTTCTGATCCAGCCAGCAAAACTCCTAGTCTCATTAGTGTAGGCTTCAATGTTATAAACCAGGACCAAAATGGGAGAGGAAAAAAGCAGATCTTGGATCTGTACCATCGAAGAGAGAACAAAGTTTACCCTGTGAGTCACAAGTCACAAACCAAAGTGTATATTAATCTTCGCCCTGACACATTTCTTCCATCCATCAGATCTAGCATTGTGCTAGTCTAACAGTGAGGATACATCATGTCATTCATGACACATGATGATTCCCAGATGTTCAGAGAGCTGTGCTACCCAGTGGAACAAATGGGTGTTTACAGTAAAATAAGTACCAAATTTAGCAAAATTGAAGACAAAATTACAAGTTAATTAGTGCAAGAGGGCCTAAACCCCATGATATATGGGAGCTTGTAATTCTTCAGTAGATCCAGAAGCACAAATTGAGAAAAAATCCTAACAATTGAACAATAAAAAAATTGAAAACAAACAAAACAACCCACCCAGAAAGTCACCCTGAGAGAAGCCAGAATAAATAACACCATTGCCGAGCTCTGATGTAGCTCTTCTGGTGGAGTTCCTGGTGATGAATAAAAGGAGCTCTGAGTCAGGTGCTTGTAAATATAGTCATATGTGACACCTACCAAATCAATGAGAAATAAGGTTGGGAGAAGGAAAAGGATCTAAACACATCTCAGAGAGTCTGTGAACGTCTTGACTGACTATAAGAGCTCCTGATTCAGGCAAGAACATCACGAGCCTCTTTGAAGGTTATTCACTCTTAAATTTCTTCAGTGACATATTGAGGAGCTCTAGGAGCAGCTGGAGAAGGTGACCGCCTCCCTGAGGCTATAGAAGGGGATATGAACTTGGGCGTGTTCAACTTAGACAAACCGAGGCAAAACACAACCTTCCACTGAGCTGCCTTGTTTCAGAGATGTTGAGGTGAAGGCCATGGTAAGCAAGGAAAACAAAGGGCTGTTCAGATCAGAAAGAGACACACCACGCTAATGTAGAGCGGAGAATGGTAAGCTCTAAACTCAGACACTGCCAAACCCCAGTGAGGCTGAAAGTAACTCACTGTTCAAGGCTGTCCTCCTAAAAAGTTTAATGCTTCCCAAAATCATTACAACTCTCTAGATCTTCTGCTAAATCATTCTTACTCTCCCAGACACTTAAGCTAGCACTGAATGGAGTCATGCAAAAAATAACCCAACCTCACCACTCTCTTGCTCTTCATGTCAAAACCAGGAGGTACGAGCAGCCTATGGAGCAGACAGCGCTACCAGCAGCGGGGATCCTGATGACCCAGAAGAGCTCACTGGAGCCAGCGTTCACACAACGACAGAGGGCCAGACGCCAGCACTGGCCCTGGATACTTTCATTATTCTGTGCTAGAGCAACAAATTCATTTTCCATAAAGCACTACGGAAAGGCCAATTTTTTAATCTGTCTTGCAGTGCTGAAAACAACCTGCGAAAAACAGGTGGCAGTCTCCTTTCACACAAGCCAAAAGAGAGATAAAAATAGACTTGAATTGCCATTGCAAATATGGTAAAACAATCCTTTTCCATCTGCTAAAGCAAACCTTGGAAATAAGTGAATTAACAGGTCTCCACTATCAGACTCTATGAGCTCGGCATTGCTGCTCGTTAATTAATATTAACATGACAGCAATTGATCACTTATATCTCTTGCACGCACTAATCAAAGCCAAAAGCTGAGTGTGCACCTTGTATATCACTCACAAACCCTCCTGGCATGTTGCCCATTCCTTCCAAAATGTTTACGGCAGCATTTGCTTGCTGAAGATCATCCCTGTTGGGAGCACACCGTAGCAAAGGTCTTTCCTCTCCTACCATCTCAGCATTCCCTGTCCAGCCTTGTGGATCCCAGCATTAAACACATGGTGCTGTCTCCTCCACTTTGAAGTCGGACACAAATGATAAATTCAAGACACAAGATCATTTACAGCAAGGGTACTTTACAAAGAAAAGGATGTCTTTCCAGAAAGATTAGACCTGAGGGCGATAATTAATACGTCTCCGCTGTCGTCAGGACAGAGTAGCACTGATAGTCCATGCTGATGCTCAGCTGGCCAGAGAGAAGCCGAAGGAAGGATCCTCAGCACCTTGTACTTATCCCACACTTCAGCCTATTGCTCAAGAGGGTTGCTTCTGTGGGTAGAGTGCTAAAAATACTCCCCGTACCCAGGCATGGAAATGTAGACTTCCCCTCAATCCAAACACAACTGGTTTAATCAAGTCAGAATGTGACTTGTTCCTTCCAGAAGGGAGACAGAATAGTTTCTGTTTAAACAAGGGAAAAAATATATAGGCCAAATCCTTGTGTCATTTATGGTAATGTAAATCTGGAAGAACTGAATAAACATAGCCAGAGTTAAAGCTTTTATAAACAGGTATAAATTAGATCAGAATCAGCTTAAACACATGCAAGTTTCTAAGGCTCTTTGGCATCTTTTAAGCTTCAGTTACTGGTTAGATGCTCAGTCAGCCTAAGTCCAGCCTTTCCGCTGCCTGTTATTTGTCTGACTATTCACAAGATTGAGTAGACACCCGACAGGACACGTCTAACCTGTATTTGCACAACACTTTGCAGATGCATAAGCTGAAAGGCTGGCAGAAATTTGCGTGTGCACATTTGAGGGAAAGTACTACAATAAAGCAGCAAATAGAGTTGATAAAAAATATATATTAAAAAAATAAATCAAGAAATTCACTTCAGGAAATTCTGATTTTCATTTTAAATCGAGATTAAGTATCCAAAATTTTCCCCCCACAGAATCAAAAGTTCAGAACGTTTTTTTTTTTCAGTTTCAAATGTTAGAACATTTTGACTGAAAATAAACATTTTGACATTTCCAAGTCAGAATGTATACATGTGGTTTGTCAACAAAATTAGGTTAGAAATTGCAGAGGAAGAGGTTTTCATGTGAGGTTTATCTTGTACTTCCTGCTTTTTGAAGAAATAGCACAATTGTGTCCAGGTCAAAAAGTTAAGAGGTGCTCAAAAACACTAACAATGAATTGCCCACTCTTTAATCTCAGATCAGGCTTGATCTCAGTTTGCGTTATCCCTGATTTTATTCAAGCTAATCATCTACTTTTCCAGCTGCAGAGGCAGATACAGACATCTGAGCCGCTGAGGACTTTTTGTGCACTATGAAGGATTAGAAGTGTAGGAAAGCAAAAAGATACTGTTATTTGTATGTGTTTTCTTGGGCCAGAAGTTTTATTTTGCGCCTTTTAAGGACGAACACTGGATCACATTTCATATTCCTCTTCTGCATTTTGGCCAGTTGGACAGAGCTGAGAGATTTCAATATCAAATATGTTTATAGTTGGGTGAATTCCTTCCAGCTATGACTTTGCTGGTATGCAAAAAGACTCAGCACTCACACAGCACCCAAATGATAATCCTGCTACCAAAGTGACTAGGAGAGCAAAGGATCTGAACGAGTAAAATTCTGCCAATTCAAGGGCTGTTTTTTTCATTTATTTTTTTTTTTTCTAAACTGCAATGTAGAGAAAAGCTGCCTTCCAGGGACCAGAGCATAAAAGTTCAGACTATAGAATATTTCAATTCTATGTCTTAGACTTGGAACAGAACTGCATGGTCAGAAGAACGAAATTTGTCTTGCTTTTATTTCAAATTCCTATATGTATTCACCTTCTTGATTCTGGCGAGAAGCTGAAATGCCCAGAATAATTCTCTTTTCTCAGTATTTCTGGCTTGTCTTCAAGGAAGGTAACAGGAAAGACTGGAATCAGACAAATCATTTCCATCTACTCTTACTAGTGAAATCTTATGGGAATAACATAAATTATTGATGTTTGTGCCACAGGTGCTGATCTGGAAAAGGTGTCATTAATTTTTTGACTTTGTGAAGATTTTACTCAGAGAATATTCTTTTGTATATAGATGTTTGTATATAGGTATCTACGTGTGTTTACACATAATCCCAGTATGCAAGCAAGACTGTTTTTCTCTACCATACATTTATCACAACCTGTCATGTGTTCTACGGTACTGTACTAAATTTATATAAGTCTCAGTTTATTTTATTCAGATTTGATTAAAAAAATGTATCTGTAGCTGAAAAAGTGTGCGTACATGGTTCTTAAAAACTCTAGAACTCCATTACTGGTCTTCAGTGTTACTAATACTTACAGCGACTGAGCAGTAATTTCTACAATTGCATTAAGAATGTAATCAAGCTTCCTGCAAAAATTATCTTCTTGACATAAACTCCCATGTGTTATAGTCTGTATCACACTATATTTATTTATTGATATTCTTGATTTCATTCTCAACGTGAGATGACAATCTTGATATAAAGAACAAGGTATATATAATATGGTAAATGTAACATGCACGAGTAGGAATACTCTCATCTGAAAAAAAGCAGCTATCTTAATAATAACTAATCAGATATACAGATATTTAATATTATTAAATGAAATCAGAAACATAATTCTATCATGGGTTAATTTTCAGATACATTTCAATTGCTTCTGGATTTCTATCCACACCAAGAGAACATCCGCTTTCAAGAGAAATATTTAAAGTAACATAAAGTAATAAATCCATGGGCCTCAATGGGGTGCATCCACATGTTCTGAAAGAGCTGGCTGATGCTGTTGCTGAGCTGTTCTCCACCATTTTTGAAAAATCATGGAGAATGGGAGAAGTGCCTTATGACTGGAAGAAAGCCAATGTCACTCCAGTCTTCAAAAAGGGAAAGAAGATGACCCAGGCAACTATAGACTGGTGAGCCTCACCTCCATCCCTGGAAAGATGGTGGAGCAGCTCATTCTGGAGGCCATCTCTAACCACATGGAAGAAAGGGTTATCAGGAATAGTCGACATGGATTTACTAAGGGGAAATCTTGCTTGACTTATCTGATATCCTTCTACGAAGGCATGACCAAATGGGTTGATGAAGGGAGAGCAGTGGATGTCATATACCTTGGCTTCAGTAAGGCTTTTGATACTGTCCCCCATAACATCCTCATAGAAAAACTCGAGAAATGTGGGACAGACGATTGGACTGTGAGGTGGGTTGAAAACTGGCTCAACAACTGAGTTCAGAGTGTTGTTATCAGTGGCATAGAGTCAAGCTGAAGGCCTGTGGCCAGTGGTGTTCCCCAGGGATCAGTACTGGGTCCAGTTTTGTTCAATATCTTCATCAATGACCTGGTTGAGGGGATAGAGTGTACCCTCAAGAAGTTTGCTGATGATACGAAACTGGGAGGAGTGGCTGTGCTGCACCAGAAGGCTGTGCTGCCATCCAATGAGATCTAGACAGGCTGGAGAGCGGGGCAAAGGTGAACCTCAAGAAGCTCAATAAGGACAAGCATAAAGTCCTGCATATGGGGAGGAATAACATCAGGCACGAGTACAGATTAGGAGTCATCCTGCTGGAAAGCAGTTCCATGGAGAAAGATCTTGGAGTCCTAGTGGACAGTAAGTTCTCCATGGGACAGCAATGTGCCCTTGTGGCCAAGAGGGCCAACGGTATCCTGGGGTGCATTAAGAAAAGTGTGTCCAGCAAGTCGAGGGAGGTTCTCCTCCCCCTCCACTCTCCTGGTGAGACCACATCTGGAATACTGTACCCAGTTTCGGGCTCCCCAATTCAAGAGAGGCAGAGATATATTGGAAAGAGTTCAACAGAGAGCTATGAGGATGGTTAAGGCACTTACACATCTCTCCTATGAGGAAAGGCTGAGAGAACTGGGACTGTTTAGTCTGGAGGAGAAAAGGATGAGAGTGGATCTTCTCCATGTTTGCAAAGAGCTGAAGGGTGGGTGTCAATTGAAGGGGTCAGTCTCTTTTCAGTGGTGGTCTGTGACAGGACAAGGGGCAATGGACACAAACTGGCAATGGACAGCCACCAAGCAGGAGACAATCTTATCTTCAAGAGCTTGGGGTTCGTACAGAAGTGTTGATGTATCTCCTGCAGCACCACACATGATACAACAAAGATCTGAACTGTGGGATCCTACGCAAGCTACAAGTTGTTCTACCACGTGAGACCTACGTGTCATCACAGTTTTCCCCACAGTTTCTCTCCGCATCCTCACATCATCCACATGCTGGTGAGAAAGGAAGAATCTACGTGCAAGGGAAGAGGTGGTGCAGAGCAAAAAGATCCAGGAGCTGAATATTTTTGTTTCCAGATGTTCAGTCTCCAGGAGAGGCTTACAGTAGCAGCTAGGGCTCTGAATCTAAAACTGGATCACTGTAATTTTTCTTAGCTCAATCTATGATTCCATATTCTCATCCTAGTTGGAAGTGCCCTGACTTAATTTTCCCACAGATAGGAGAAATACAGTTTTATGTCATATAAAACTAGGAGCATTTCACTAAGCAGACAGATGGCCAACTTCCTGGTCTCTTAGGTAAGCAATAAAGGAAATTATACTGTAATTCAGAGAGGTTTGAAATAAAACGTCTTTTGGCACTGCTTAGGCTTGGGCTAATATCAGAGCAGTTATTTCTGTCAACTTCAGAGTGCTATGCTGTGGCCAATTAATGGAAAAAAAAGATGAAGTTCAGTTAACTGCTCTGGGATTTTCTCTTTGAATGTTCAGGCTCGATTAAGGAAAAGACCTTGCCCTTGTCTATACAGCCTCGTAACGCTACTGCTTGTCATTTCCAACTGTTGTTACAGCAGAGCTGGCCTCGCTGCTATTGTTAAAGGTCAGTCAATGTTTCCACTATAAACCTTCTTTATTGTGGATTTCACATAAGTGTGTGATTTTAATTTACTCTGGACTGAAAAGCAGTTTTTCTTGACCTGGAAATGGATGTGTTTTGTTCTGTTCTTTAGATCCGTATGCTCAGTTTGTTATTAATCTTCAAAAAAGGTGATCTCTAACCCACATTCTTATTTAAAAGATTTCAAGGGTAGAAGACCCCATTTGGATAGCTGACTCCTTCATCACACCAGCCAGTGGTTTCCTGATTTAGTCCCAAAGCAATATTGGCAGCTCATTGCATGTTATCTGAGAAACTATGGTTATCAAGACTTACTATTCAATAGTGGGTGGGTCACTTCTGAAAAATGAAAATCTGAAAGGAAGGTATTATTACTTGGAACAATTTCAGTCTCAAAACAAAAAGCTGTATTTCAAAATGGGTTGTGCACACAACCAGTGTATTAGACACAGCGCAATCCCCAGGGTAGATTACAAAAAGGATTTTTGCCATTGGGCAGGAAACAAATAAACCACTGAAACAGAAATTCTGTATTTTCCAAACCTCTCTAGAAATTCAGTACTCCATGGGATATATCTAGTGCAACTGAATGACCCTTTTAAATGAATAATCACTCAGGAATTATTTGTAGAGTCCCCACGTTATACACCCCCACACATCATCTTTCCCACTGAAGCAACAGGACCCCTCTGTGTATCTTTTGCCTCCCTCTATTGGGAAGAGGCCTCCTCCACAGGTAGGAGAAGCAAAGTACCATCTGGTCTCCCCAGCAGCTCTGGTGGCTTCTTCACTGCTCTGCCATAGCTGTTGCAGATGGGACACGTGCAGATCCCTCACCCTCCCTGGGACTGAAGTTAGCCTCTTGTTTTCCCTTTCCCCTCATAAGAAGAAGAATCAGATGACTCTTATCTCCCTCTAGAAAGCCATTGTGATCAAAGAGGAGGAGGCCCACCAGGAAATACAGTTTTGATGTCACATACATTCAGTGAGGTGTATAAGAAAGGACGGCAGAAATACCTACGGATTTGAAAATAGCTTTGCATTGCGTGCAAAGTCTGTTGCAGATTTCAAAGGGAAAAATGAAAATATCTCCTGATTGATCACATTTGTCTTCTCAGAGAATTATTTGATGCTAATTAACCAATTTGTGAAGTTCACTCTGAACAAAGCAAAAGCAAAATTCTTTTTCAATAGTTATTTGCATTCTTTGTCCACCCCTCTTTTCAGCTTTAAGTCTCTCCACAGGCACGCACATACACTTGCTCAATCACACACCCATACACCTGGTACTCCATTAGGATTGACTTGGCATGGCCCCAAGAACAGTGGATTTTGAAGCAAACACCCATTTCTCATGTAGAGGACGATCCCACATCTATGGCTATGCTTTCAAACTACCTAAACGCACACAAGAGGCATCTGCCGAACTCGGCTGTATCAGAAAAACTTCAGGTGTAACTTTAAATTGCTACAAGTAATCTAACGAAGATCTAATGAAATTCTTACTGCATCAGAAGGATTGAGGTTTTGGTTGAGCTCGGGCTGTTTGGAGGAGGTTACACAGAAGCAAAAGGTCCCGTGTGAATTTTAGAGGCAGAACAGCCACACAGGGAGTTACGTTGTCACGGTCTGCACAGTTCACCAAGTCAGGTGAGAATTGCCTGTGTGTCTCCACAGCAGCTAAAAGTAATTTGCATTTTCGTGCTCTTCTTCTCAGACCTAAGGATTAGAAACCTGACACTTCAAAACAAAGATGTATGAGCTGATGTCTCACAGGCTTCCATGACCTGGCACCAGATGCAGAGTTCAGAGGATCCTAAACCATAACGTCATACGCATGCATGAGTGCATAGACCTCCATTTTGTCTATAATTACAGCTCTTCAGCATCGCACTCCGCATTGGCTAGGTGCAAGCTAGGTCTAATCTGAGAGCTGGAAAATCATGTCTATACAGTGCCACGCTTAAAATAAAGTATCTTGTCTCTCAGCAGGGATTTTCTTGGATTGCAGGCAGCATTAACATAGTGATACCTTGTACAAATAAGACTGGAACAAGTTCAAACAACGGGTTGAGCTCATTCCCATCTGCCAGCCATCTTCCCATTCATGTAGCCATGGAATCCTATCATAAATAATTAGTATTTTACAGGTCAGACATCAAAGAGATGAAGGCTCACCAGGCAGTTTTACAGTGCAGCCAGCCATCATGAAATAACCTGGGGAGGATAAAAGTGTCTATGAAGAAACAGGACGATCAGCAGTGCGGGTTTGTGTGTCTTCACTTTCATGACCGCTCTGCTGGGACAGTAGTGATGGGGCAGCTCATGAAGTGTGGGAAGGATGAATAAAGGAAACCATACTGCAAGAGATTCACTAGAGAAAAACTTTCAACCCAGTGCAACTAAATATAAAATGGCTCACTCAGGGTATCCTCATGGAGAACGAGGTCCTCAGGCTGCCACTCTGCACCATGCTCTCTATTCAGAGAGAAGAAGAGTTCACATTTTTAGGCTTGGTGGTAAAGCAGCCTCAGATCCCAACAGAGGGACACCTCAGTAGTTAGCTGGATCTACAACTATTTATCTTTCAGTGAGGCTTGGCTCCCATTCCCCTGGCTGAAGTCAAGACTTTCCATGCTTTCCACTTTGACTGACCCTCTTACTACTCACCTCACCTGAAAAAGCATGACTCATACAGGTAATTTTAAGGTGTGGGAGTATTTAATCCTCCATTTGTCAAGGGCTTCTCCAGTCTGTATTTTTGCATCTCTGTGTTTCCAGGATGGAAAGCTCTCTCCCTTTGGGGCCCTGTTGTACACATGATGGGAAAAGCTCCTAAAATATCCTAACAAAACAAGCTTAAACAAAGCCAACAAGATTACGCTATAAGCTTTGTCTGTGTGTTCATTATATTGCATAACTTAGATGATTGACAATCAGCTAGAGAAGAACAAAGCACACGTTGAAAAAAAGAGGGAAACTTTAAGTTGTATGACATGATTCTCTGCTGTTTCCAGCTCAAACTTTCAGTGCCATGCCACCACAGGAGAAGACAGAGATGGTTCATTTGACATAAGCTAAGGTAGCATTATTATCTCAACTGACCAAAAGACTTTCAGTTCAACTGCTGAGTGACGGATGCCACCTACCCTTTTGCTTTCCTGTCCATCTGTTAAGGGCCTGATATCGTGTTAATGCTCCACTTATTTAGCAATTCTTTTCAAATTGCGATAGGCTGTGCTATTATTCACTCAAATTGTCCATTTTTTTTTCTTTATTTTTATTTTTTTCCTCCTTTCAGATGGAAACTATCTGGAAAGAAACCTTTCAGTACAAAGAGAAATCAGCAACTTGTGGAACGAGTTCAGGAACTGTTTGGGAAGAATAGACCCAGAGAGTATATGTTTTTTTTCCAAACGTGCTTTTATATAACATGACAGGTTATCACTTCTTGCCTTTGGCTACAGAGGGGTAGGGACTGCAAACAATCAAATGCAAATCAAGAAGAGTCTACAGCAGACACACTATTGTATTGTCATGGCATCACTCCTACTCACTCGATTAGTCAAAGCCCTTCCTTTGGTTTGGTTGCTTGGATGGAGTAGCTGGGTGGAGACGGTGCGTGTGGGTGGATGGCTGTTTTCCAGCAGAGTAAACACTCTCCTCGGGGGACGTCCCTTACGACAAGGAATTCCTCGTGACATCATGGGCTGCCTGACGCGGAAGTGATGTGTTTGAGCTGGAATTGCTCCCGTTGCATTTTATAGCACAGCCAAAATAGGGTGAGCAAATCCTACAAGAATAATCAATTCAGAGGCGTGGTTGTACTTATATCAGAATTTTTCCTTGCTTCCTCAATTGTAAGATGTGTTTCAGAAAGGCAGCTTCTAAGCCCATGAAAAACCAAACATACTTATTGGTTGTGATTAGCAGAGCTGTTGGTTTGTTACTCTTATATACAAACTATCAAGTCAAAAAAATATTTTCTCTTTCATGATCAATGAAAATAAATCACCTTCAAACAACCTCATAAAAGACGGATTAAGTAGTTTTAAAACTTTAAGTCAACCATGCTATAGATTTAAATGTGTCTTTGGTATCTAGAAAAGGGCTGATATTTTCTTACTGGACAAAAAAAAAAGAAAAGAAAGAAATGGCAAACTTGGGCTAGATGAATTAAGGAAATGTTTGTCCTATCTAATTCATGAGAAACCTGAGAGATGTTTACTCAATTGCTTCATCTTTGAAAAAAGTTCACACAGGGCACAGATTGGGCTGGTATCATTATCAACAGAAGACATCTCATCAAAACTTAACCTGTTCTATAAATCATATAGTGGGCAGCACCTTTGGGATTAGTAGTATTTTTTTTCTTCACTTTTTGGTTAACTGGGCACAGCAATCTCTGGTCAAGACTATGAAGTACTACAGTACAAGGCAGACTAGGTTATGGATATTTAATTTTCTCTAACTCCTAGGGAGAGGTTTAGAACAGGAGCTTTCACTCTAATTTTCTGTGCTTTGCTTGGACAACTGGCAAGGGTGATTCCTACATATTTTTGTTGTTTCAGTCAAAACAATCAGGAAAGGACAGGTGAGTGGGGCTACACACATCCTGGGGTAAAAAAACCCCAAATATTCTAATATGATATTATGAGAACAGTGCAATGAGAACAGATGAGGTGCAGTACACAGGACCTAATATTAAAAAAACCCACAACAGCTTGCCTCAATAATTTAAAGCTTTTGTCTTCTAGAAAGGATGCAGTCAAGGAAGAACAAACAGCTTCAGTGAGATGTCATAACCTGATATGAGCAAAACAAAGTTCCCATGTAAACCTGAGCTATTATTGCAAGTGAAATATTACATACTAACGCTAATTCTGTGAGAAACTTTCTGGTAATTGAGAGAATTACAGGAGCATGTACTGTGGCCACATCTCTACCTTGGACTTGCTCACAAGGAGCTTGATAAGATGAAAGAAGAAAAGATTTTGCTATTGCTGAAGAGACTTCCTTCTGTACTACAAATCAGATTGTAAGCCCAAAGACAAACTCACAGTAAGACAGTTTCCAATAATAGCAAATTACAACACATAATTATCTGTATTACTCAATGACCCAAACTCTTATTTGTAATGAACCAAAAGGTTCCCCAGAAGATGAATCTCTGCTGCAGTTCTTGCAATAGTTCACACTCGGGATCTCTCCCTAAGGCACAGGCAGGGCAGGTCTGACCCTCTCTGTCCTCCCCCACCCCAGGCTGTCTCGTACTCCTCCTTGGCATCACGCTACACGAACGCACCCTCACAGGCCCCAACTCACCTTTCATATTATTTAAAATGTTTTGCGCCGAGGAACATGCGCGCATTCTTACAAAGATGTGTAAGAGCCCAGGGGGGCCCAGAGGAGATGCAGACCCCATGGCGTGCAACAGGAACGCAGCCAGTTCGCTTGAAAAGAAACTCGCCCGAAGCGATGCTTATTCTTAGATTAGCTGCAAACAAGAGGGATATCTTCATATCTGAAAAGCACGTATTTTGTGAGGTACACCTATTTTGAATGCTTTCCCGAGTGGCTCCCAGGTGTACCGACGTTAGCAGAGGTGGTAGAGAGAAGGGGAAAACAAACTCTGGCATGGGAGGGAGGTAACACCACTAAATTCCCCTCTTAATCCCTGATATTTAAGAGATTGCTTTAAACCCTGCAGCATGAGATTTTTGATTCACAACAGGCTGTGTCCTTTATTTGGGTTATTCCTGTTATTTCTATCAGTGTACGCTGTCATATTCTCTCCAACAGGAGCTCAACAACCGATGAAAGTACCACAGGTGACGGGCAATTTTAAGTGATCCTTTCTCCTTCCAGTCCCATTTCTCACTCTAATTTAATCATTTTATCTCCCTACCACTTTTTTCAACTTGCTTTATCATGCTCTGCTCTCCAAGACATGCTACAGCTAAGACTCACCTACACACTGTGTCACTGGCATCTGAAATCCCTGTTCTGGCTCCAGGGTAGCTGTAGGATTATCGGCATGTACTGACTATCCTTTATTAAAATTCAGCAACTCTGAGCAGAGGAATTGTGCAATCCCATTGTTCCTGCTCTGTGGTTGCAGGAATTCATATAATCTTATTAGGATTTTTGGGTGGTTCACATGTGTATTTACACTTTAATTTTCTGTGCTGTAGGTTCAAGAAAGAGCATGTAAAATAATATTATACGGCTCTGGGTACTGGGGAAAGATTAAAAGTCTCCTAGAAAAAGTGCAAAGAGATCTGACAGCACCATAGTGTAGAATTAGCACCGGAGTATTTACTCTTTAAGACAAAAAATTCTGTAAACAGTTTCTGAGAAAATTTGTATTTTTGTTTTGAAAGAAAACGTCACCTGTGGAAAGCTTTAGGTTAAATAAAGGTCTTTTAAGCACGATATGTACTAAAGGGATGTCTTGGAGCCCTTTTCCCAGAGCAGATACCCATTGTGTTACACACTGAATAAACAGAAAACAGAATTGCAGCGCCTGCCCTGAGGACCTTACAGTCTTGTTGTCTGTCTGCTGGCATGCAGCACACTTCACGTTAGAAGAGATGTCAGGGAGCTATGCTGTACACATCAGCCCTCAAATGTCACTAATCCAGAAGAGCACATTGGCAAAGTTAACTAAATTTGAAGGAAAATGAGGCCTACTTTCCCATAAGCAATTTTGCTTTAATGGACCCAGCAGAAAGAGGTGAAGGGAAAACACTTCCCTGTTGGTTGTGAAATCATTCTCCAAAAGGATTGACACTGACAACCTAGGGATAACTCGACAGATTTGAAACTTTGCATAATGCTTACAAAATAATACAGATGAGCAAGCCTTGGAAGATTACAAGGAAGTGTACCTGCTAGTGATTCCCAGAAAAATACTTTCATGGCTCAAAAAACAGTTGAATGAGAGATAAAAGGAAAAGGAAGGACTTGAAGGAATCCTGACCTGACAGGGAAAGACATCCCTCCGTACCCAGTTGTGCTGAGTTAAGATGCTGGCAACATCATAGCAGCTGGTTAAGACATTAGCAACTTCCAACAGAAAAGAGTGCTTGGATTTGGATCCTCAGCATTATTAGTCACCTTCCCCCTTAAGAAAATGTGGCCATAACATCTTCAAGGTTTCATAACATAGACTGACTTATGTCTTCCTCCAGTTTTCCCTGATGAACCTCAAATGAAATGTATATGCCTCAGTATTACCTCAGAAGGAAGACAGCCTGAGCTCTTTCTACTCTATTCTTTTTATAATACACCTGTATTATTTACGTGTGCTTTTATTTACACAAATGTATTTACATTTCTATTCATATCTATTTTATAAATATAATGCACGAAGGGATTTAGTGGCATAGCCAGGAAAAGAGCTCAAAATCCCAACTTATTTCTCAACTACAGGACTTTGTTCATCGCAGCCCTTGGCTTCTCTATGAGGACCTCCAACAGAGGCAACGGCTGAAGACAACCGCAGTGGTTTTATTTGGAATAAGAACACAAGGAATTTAGCAGACACCAATGCTAGAAGGATTCTGGACAGTGGGTTCGGGTTTTTCTTTTTCCTTCATTCCTCCATTTCTAAAAGCAAAGTAGTCCATCAGATAAGGTGGTCAGGGCTCCCATCCCTTCTATGCACACACCGTGTGGCTTCTTTCCTGTTCCCCCTTCCACTTTCTCCTTTTCAGTAACATAGGAGAAGTAAAGAGCAGCAGCCATGAATTTTCTCCGTTTTGTGGTTTAATGCTGAAGTGTGTGATCTCAGGCAAATTAAAAATATACTTTTTAAATTTTTTTTTTTTTTAATGTTATTTTAGTGGCAAGTTGGCAGGTACAGCTTAATCGAGGCTGTTGCAGTGGAAGTGAAATAGACAGTCTAAAAGGGGTGGCTGGCACAGATGACTTAAACAGAAAACCTTGTGTTTACTGGTCCAGGATCAAGCAAATCTTGTCGGCTTAAATGCTTTCCTATATATATTAACCTCCTTCATTACATCAAGTCCTTAACCATAGTAAGTGAAACACTACCAATGGGAAATCCATCAAAGTTGGAACTCGGAGAATGGAATGCTTCAATTTATTTTTGCCTCTCTTCTCCCAGGAGTCAATCAAAGAGTAAACAATATTTTACCTTTCCTGAAATTATTTGTAAGTTTTTTCCCCAACAGACTTCCCACTTGGTGCAGAACAACATACCTATCCTCATGAAATAAAAAAAAAAAAAAAAAAATCTTTACATTCCAGAGGAAACATCTTAGCACCATTTGCCTGGCCCAAAGAAAATAGTCCATAACCCAGTAAAATCTTTATTAAGAATAATGGGCAAGGAAATGGCTAGAAAAGTAGTTTCTGAAAATCCAACAGCCGAACAAAACAGGAAAACGTCTGGATTTTGCATCTGTATTTCACAAACACTCACTTTCTAGTCAACGCTTTCTCACTATACAAACTTTAGGCTTTACTGCATCACACTGATTAAACTTTTTGGGGTTCAATGGCTGCTTTTAGGAAGATAAATCTGGAGTCTGTTTACAGGTAGAGAAGTATGAAAAAGATGCCCTAGGTCAGTACAGAAGCTCCAAATAAAACCACTGTTGAGGGAAATGGTAATTTGTGCAATAGTTCTAACACTTTTGAAATTTTTGAAGCTTTTCTACATCATTTAAACCTGTGTAGATCACCAGTGTTCATAGTGCAGAAAGAAACCACCTGCTACCTTTTCTATATAGAGGAAAGTATACATATAAACATTGACTTAATAAGGTAATCCTTTGGCGCAAGAACTTTGGAACCTAAAGTTGTGACAGATACCTAGGCAGTCTGAATGTGCTCAAATTTGGAAGGATTTCAGGACAGCTAAAAGATACCAAAGATATTTTGTTTCAGAGTGTGAAAATTTCTTAGTACAGTTTTCTCAAGCGAAAACATTTGACGATACCTACATTTTCTTTGAAATATCTTGCATATTTTATCACGTTTAGTTAAAATAAAAAGTCCTTTGAAAGATAATTCAAAAAAAAATCCATTATCAGGTGATTTTTTTCTGAAACATTTAGATTTCATTAAGACTTTTTCCTACGAAAAATGTCAATCGTTTTCTCTCAGATTATAATAATCTTGAGCAGAGAAGTGCTATTAGTGGAATGTGTAATCCAGCAGACAGCACATGCAGAACTCCTGAATGGAAGCTGAAGCTCATGTTGTTCAAGTAGGAAATACTTTTTTTTTTAATTTTTCTTAACAAATGAGAGTAACTTCTCCTAGGTATTGTAATTCTATCATCACTTAGAATCTGAAAACAAGATTGGATGCCTTTCTAAATGATACGCTCATGGCTTGGTCACAGATTAGTGGCATTGACAGTTCGTGTACTTGGTAGGGAATAATATAAAAATAGGCCAAATTCTTTGGTTTGTTTTACACCACAGGTCAAAGTGGACAAATGTATTGCTCCCTGAGGAACTTTGAACTGATCGCCATCATCAACAGTAATAATTAACGTGCGCCTGTGTTCTTTGATTTAAAGTCTGCTTGCGAGCAGTGTAGGAGGGCATGACTATCCTCAGAGCAATGAGTTTTTGAATACTAAGTCACTTCACGGGACAGATTTTCGGAATTCTCCTGGCTCTGATCCTTTATCGTGGTGCAAAGTAATCAACTTCAGTATCAGTACTGTACATAATAGATTCTCTTTAAATAGATGTCAGAATACAATATATTTTCACACGTAGCAGAGGGAAGACATCTTTTTTTTCAGCTACACCTGTCAGGCTAGGTTCAGATATTCAGAAGTTTTTAGAAGAATGAGGATCGTCCATCTAACAGGTCATAAGGGAAGTGATATCAGAGATAGGCACAAAGATGAAGCTTCCATGGGTGGATGTTTCTCACAACATACAATTCTGGCCAGTTTTCCACTGTGAACTAAGGCACAGGGCAGAGGTCTGCACATAAGGGGTACAAGCAGTAACCAGTTCTGATACTTAAGTAATACCACTGGATAGGGGCAGTCCTGAAAGTTGGCTTGTTGACCCTGCTGGAAGCCAGAGCTATAAACTTGTGCTAGAAAAAAACAGCTCACCACACTGTTCCAGGTGGACCAATCACCTCAACTGACATTAGTTTGAGAACAACTACACTTACAAGTTTCCCTGAACCACTCAAGGAGCTTGTTGTTTAGTACTAGGATGAGTAAGGTGTCAGTTGTGATTTATTGCTACGCTCCTCTAGAGAGAATGAAGATTTTTAAATAATGGGTAGAATAGTGGAGTGATACGTGCTGAATTTTGTCTTTTTCCTAGATAAAAATATTTTCCTTATATATATATATATTTATTTTGCTTTTCCCCCACAGCTTCATGGTCAAGGTGGGTCAAGATTCCACAGAGTCATTGTTTTAGTCTGGTAACATGTAAGTTCACACATTGCCCACCTCCGCTGTGGGGGCAGTATGAATAACCGGGAGCATGCTAAAACTGCGTACAAAATCATGCCTATCATCCAGATTTCTTCACAAGTTAAAGGAGGAGACAGTTGAGGGCTTTGCAATATTGTTTTCTCTGTCATGCTAACATCCCTAATGCTGGGCAGAAGGCGAGAGTGTTCCCTGTGGATATCAAAGAAGATGCCTGTCTGCGTCTTGCTTTGCATATTTCCTGTCCTGGATTTAAAGAAAGAATAAAAATATAGCCAAGCCATTGCCCCATAAAATTTATTGGCCACAAGACCTGCTGTACTTCACAGGAGATACGCAGAGTCAGCTACAGGTGCAGAAAAGCCTCCTTTGCTTTTGGCAGAAACAGGGATACACGGCAGTGACACTCTGTCGCCACAGGACAGGTTTGCAGCAACAAGCTCCTGCTCCCTTTCTCCTCCACTGTGCTACCTGTCTGCGGTCTCTGAAGAAAGTGGCTCAGAAACTCTCTACAGTCTTTTCTAAATAAGAATTTTCCAACCAAATCTCTCTCCTAAGGCAAAATATGGTTCCTTATAAGACAAACTTGTTTTCAGCAATGTGGCTTTCATCAGAGGAAGAAAACAAAAACATTTCAAAAAAACCAACCAACTTCATCCTTGGCAGTCTGGCCTAGATTTTGGGGGAGTCCTTTAACGTTTGAGGAGGTTTTGTGTGTTTTTTTGTTGGTTTTTTTTGGTCTTTTTTTTTCTATTAAGGACAACAAAACGTCGCATTGGGACTGTGAGAATCATACCCGAGAACTAGAGTCCTCCTCCACCGTAAGAGCAAAAATATGGAAACAAACGTCCTTGGAGTTTGAAATTTCAAATCTTTTCAGAGTTCCTGGTTTGTTTGTTTGTTTTTTTTTTTTTTTTAATTGCACACAGGATGAGAAAAGAACATATTGAGAGGTAAGGCAAGAAGGAGAGAAAAAGGGATGAAAAAAAGCCAATAAAGGCTTTTGAACTCCTCCAGTTCTAGTTGCTGGGAATTGCAACACACAAGGGCTTTTCAGACCAAGTGCACATTTCCAAGGTGGTCCTTGCAACTCCACCCCACCTGCATGCCCCCTGATCTCTGCCAGCCCTTGGCCTTCCCCCGTACAGTGGCCAGCTCTTCCCTGTCCATGCTCCTTCTTTAAGGAAAGCATCTTTGTTGTTTTTTAAGTGAAACTCATCCTTTAAAATTTAGTTTTGTCTCATTAAAAACTGTTTGCATACACTCTTTTCACTCATGTACAAGCTCTAAAACCAGAGGGATTACCCAGAGTCCTCTGATATTCCTTTTCTAACCATATGAACTGTGAGGTCTCTCCAACATTCACCACAGCTTTCGAACCTCTTAATCTCAGGACTAAATTTGCGAGGAGTTTCAAGAAAGGTAAATCCTATTGACTCTGGAGAAACAACTGAGGGCTACAGACAGTTTTGGCAATACAGAAATCACTCTAACGGCCAGCTGCAGTTCTGAATCTGCCATTCGAGGGGCGGATAAAGACTTGGGTGTTGTTTAGTCTACAGGAGAGGAAACTGAGGAGTGAACGTGACAAAGTCTTCCACTGCGTAGGGAATTTTAGGAAGAGAGGAATAATTGATTGTTCTTCATAGTCAGTGAGAGAGGAAAGAGAAGGAATCAGCATAAGCTCTAGCAAAGACAACTTAGGCCAGATATTAGAAAAACATTTCAGCTACAGCAGTGAAATACTGAAACAGGCAATCTAGGAGTGTGGAATCTCCTTCACTGAAATTATGCAGACAAAGTTTAGATAAATACCACTTGAACAGGCAACCCAGAAATGTGGAATTTCCTTCCGTGGAGTTGAAAAGAAAAATCTTAAGACAAATGTCTGGTAGACATGGCTTAGCTACACTTGATCCTGTTTCATCCAGCTCAACGACTCCAAGGTTTCTTCCAGCCCTTCATTTCTGCAACGGTCTGATTTTTAAGGCAGTGGTAAATATTCATACGATGGGTACACTCGCACCTCACTGCGTGAGGCTTTGTATGCACACACACATTGCGGAGGAGCCCCAAGGAGCTGTGGACATGGCCGTTAAATAAAGCAAATGGAAAACAGTAATGAAGACTCACTCAAGTCTTTGTGCATATAACAAATGAGCAGCATAAATACAGGTATCCTCTCTGGAATCTCAACTCACAGTCCAGTCACCCAGCTGCTGGGTCACTTCCCATTAGCTGGTTGTAATATACCATCCCTCATCAAAAAATTTATCAGATCCCTGTTACCTTCTTCCTCTCATTTTCCCTCTGCTTAATGAATGGAAGAATAGTTACTTGACAGCTAGAGTGCAATCGGTTGCATCCTGCTCAGCATGGCTTGAGTTGTATATTTGCGTTTGAATATTTTTTTTCTGTTAGATACCTCCCTGTGCTACCATAAAAAACACAGCCTCTAATCCCTTATTAACCGTATTTAGCAAACCTCAAGTGTTTCCTCCATTTGCAATCTGGCTGGGCTTCAGCCCTGAAGCAAATTTCAGGTGGCTGTGGTCTAAATATTAACTCTGGTCTGAAGCGATTTGAATTACAAACCAAACAGACTGTAAATGGAATCCTAAAGTGCAGTCAGAGCTCAGTCTGGGAATCTGGCTTTGTTCTCCTGAGCCTGCAAACCTACTCTTGCACTGCTCCTCAGGCAGTCAAAAAATGGGCCGTTACTCGTGGAGAGGAAGTGCAGGTGTTACATTAAAGGACTGCAAAGGGAGTCATTTGGTACCAACAATATAGATTTATTACACATATTTTAAAAAAAATATTTCCTTGTGTTTTGTGATTCAAAACATATTATACTTTGATTTCCTAACCACCCCCTGTGTTTTGCTTCCAAATTTTTGACAGCCAGTTAATGATGAAGTTTTGAACTTACTTGCCAAAGTCTACTGGGCATGCATTTTCTGTGTTGCATCTAAGAGAAGAATTCAGCCACAAATATACCTCTTTTCTAAAATTGCAACAGTGAATACATGATGCATGACTTAATTATTCATGTCCTCCAATGATACTGAAGTATTACCTGTTTTGCAGGAGGTGTTTCTAGGCTCGTAAAGAAACAAGGACTGAGTTTAAGTGCATGTCAGTACTTCACTCACACTGAAGACTCAGAGAAAACCTATGGGAAGTGGAAAAGGCAAGTGGAAAAGGCAAGTGATTTTATCCTCGCAGCTGGCTGCTAGCAGATTGCTTTTAATAGGATGCAAGAGGTGATCAGCTAGACCTTTAAAAAACTAGACTTAAGAAAAGTTTCGAATAACAAACTCTAGTTATAATTCAAGGCAACAAATCAGCTATTGTGCTTTCTTTGCAAGAAGGAAGCTGCTTCTGTGATAAAATACGGTTGGGCACATTAGATGATCAATCACTGAACGTCTAGGACTCAGGAATGCATCATAATAATTATGATAGTTACTAGTTTTATATTGCAGGCTGAAATCAATGGGACTTTTTATGTACTGGAAATCAGGCATGTGCTTCAATAGCTTCCTGAACCAGAGACTGATGTCAAAGAAGGATAAGCATGTGCTGATACAAACTGCTGAACAACATTCTCAACTACTGTCCTGGACAGGGGATAGCATGAATTTACTAGCAGGCCCAAGGTGTCTTTGAAGTATTTGTTCTATTAAGGTTTATGTTACACACTAGTCATTCTGTCTTTTTATAGAACAGGAAATATTTTCTGCAGAAAATAGGGAAGAATATAATGGTCCTCTTTGAAGGATCTTCCTCTCGTCCCATCTTAGCTCTAATATTATCCCCATATGCTGGCTGCTTTTGGACAACCATTTGTTTTTTCAAAGACATCCTATAGCATTTAAGTGACTCTGCATCTGAAAGTTGCTAACCTTGAGGGATTTTCCACAGCTGCATAAGGAATGATTTAGAGAGATTGCTCCACAGATACTGCTTGTGGCCAAAGTCAACAGAAAGAAGTTTAATTTCTTTCAAGATACACACAGGTAAAATGAAGCCTGTGTTCTCAAGCAGTCTACATTGTAAGCACATCTAATAAATAAATAAATCCTATTTGAACTACTTTGTTTGATTAGTAAAGACTTTGATTAAGTAAAGACTGGCTTGCTCTTGTGGGCTTGGGACCAGAGCTTTCATCCAAAGCTTTGCTCCTTTGCGCCCTCAAAAAAATTACACTTGTCTGCCACAGTGGATGAAGACTTGTCCAAAATTGTTCTTTGTTAAATTTGCCTAAAGACAGTTTTTATTTCACTATTTGAGGTAAGATTTGTGTAAGCTAAGTGCTCAAGTTCTTACTCAAGCTAACCGCTCAATGCAGGGGAAGGACCACACATGAGAGTAGGGCCAGACATCACACGGGAGGGATGCACATATTTGCAAATATTTATTTGTGTTCCAAGCACTTATTTCCCTCAGTAGTCTTAATACCATTTCATTTGTTTGTTGTGAGCTGTTATTACTCCTTAGGATGTTTTATTTGTGGGGATATACACACGAAACCCCTGTTTCCACACCATAGGTATGTGTATATAAAAGAAGCACTGGTTATTTGCCATTTATTGTTCATTGCTCCTACATTGAATGCTTAAATCTGATGTGGCAGGGGTGGAAATACCACCACACTATAAAATTGGGACATACGTCACGTGTTACATTTTTTATCCTAAAACACTGTCTGACAGTAACGTCTTTGCAATGTTTCAGAGTCAGCAATACAAGTCACAGGAGCTGCCCTGTGTCTTCCAGACTTGCATTTCTATTCAGGCAGGTGAATGAAAGGATGGCAAACAGCTTCCTCCTTCCCTCCCAGCTCAGCACATTTGGGAAGGTACGTTCCTGTCCCCTCTTCAGCCTGTCTTGGTAAAGAGCCTACAGGGCAGCACTCGAACCGAACACAACTTACTCCTGGCAAAATCAATAGGCAAGTTCAGGGCAGTGGAGCTGAATACACCTTAAAACCTTACTCTTCGGCGCACAAGAAATGGTCAATGTTGGTGAAAAATCCACATTTGGATTCTCCTTCACTTAAGAAAATATTCTGGAACAGAAAAGTTTGTCTGTTCAACTCTGACAAGAATTGCCTAGAAGCTATAGTGCAAAAGGAAACTACGTTTTCACATATGAAAGCAGAGAGCTAAAAAAAAAAAAAAAAAAAAAAAGATGATTGTTCTGTACCCTGGTTCCTGAACCTCAGTGGTGAAGGTTTGCTTAGGTAGCCAAGCTGAACGCCCTTGCACTCTGCCCTATGAAGGGCAGCTGAGACACAGGGTGTTTGGACAGGCCACGCAGAGATGCTAGACCTGCTGGAAAAGGATCCATGCCTCCTGCAAAGCTGTGCAACATCGCATAAGGGGGGGGGGGAAAGGTGTGAGGACATTTGCCCCTCACTATAAGAAGGAAACTGAGGTGCTGGAGTGTGTCCAAAGAAAAGTAACGAAGCTGATGAGGGAACTAGAGCACAATTTCCATGAGGAACTGGGATTGTTTAGCCTGGAGAAAAGGAGGCTCAGGGGAGACCTTGTCACTCTCTACAACTACCGGAAAGGAGGCTGTAGCGAGGCGGGGGTCAATCTGTTTTCCCAAGTAACAAGTAATACAACAGGAGGAAACAGCCTCAAGTTGCACCAGGGGAGGTTTAGGTTGGATATTAGGAAAATTTTTTTCACTGAAAGGATTGTCGAGCCCTGGTACAGGCTGCCCAGGGTAGTGGTGGAGTCACCATCCCTGAAGGGACTTAAGACATGTAGATGCAGTGTTGAGGGTAATGGTTTAGTGGTGACCTGGCAGCACTGGATTAACAGTTGGACTCAATCTTAAAGTGCTCTTCCAACTAAAATGATTCTATGACTTCCACAGTTGTGCCCCTCAGCAAGGGCTGGCACAGCACAGCTCCGTACTTCCACAAAGGCCTTGGCCTGGCTACATCTTTTACCTCCTATAAGAGGCCATAGTTGAAGCCTTTCTGGCCTGTGCCCTATACGCAAAAATTGTTTCAGGAAAAGAAAGTATAATTCAAAGTGGTGCTGTCAGATACAGCAATGCTTATTTTTGCATGGTTAGTCCCAGTGAGCCCAGCTCAGATGCAATCTACGTTGTGAGTGAACAATAAACTAATAGTGGGAATTTTGATTAATATCTACTTATGTCAATCATACTCCTTTTCACCATCCTGCTCGATGGCCCCTGTGGTTACTGGTACCAGCACATTCATCACTTCCATACTGAATCTCTCCACCAAGGGGCCATGAACACAGTGGAAATACCCCTGTGCATGCTGCCTGGTGTTTCTGTTTCAGGCTAACTTTCCTGTTGTACAACCAAGGTGTACAATGATATTCAGAGGCAAAACACTGGGTTTTTTTTCCCCTCCCTCCCTGTGGTTTCTGTGTTACAATTAATCTAATTTCTAGTGACTTGGCAAGAGACAGCTTTCCATGTAATTTGGCAATGCCACGTCGAAGCAAAGCATTAGCTTCTACATGCCAAGAACTGGATTTTCTCAGCTTGACTCCAGGTGCTAACAACAGGATACAATGCGACCACCAACACCAAAGACTCCACAGTGAGAAGGTGTATTTTTAAACCATGGAAATAACAAGTTAAAGTAGGATTTTTTTTCTAGATTATTCCAATTGTTTTAGGTCCTGGCATCGCAGCTAATCTCTAGACCCATGCTGATTTTGCTATAATTCAAAATGTTTTATAATTATTTCATAACTTATTATCCAGGTCAATTATTTTTAGCTTTATCCTGGGTGTGAACGAGGACAAGTTTCAGTGAGAGGCCCCAGCTGCAACCAGAGACTCGGGGTACCAGGGACTGGGTGAGATACAGCCCTTCCTCTGGTACCGGTGCAGGGATTTGGGCAAATAGCCTCTCTGTCCTCTGTGCTGTGTTTCCAAAACGTCATCAACTTATTACCTGAGTACAAACTGAAAAGAGAAATTCCAGTCCAGATTTTAAATTTACTTTCTCTTCTTTGATGAGTTAAAGTATAAATAATATTTGCTGGGAATGCATTCCCTAAATATCTAAATCTCTAGACATTCTCTTGCACTTGAGAGGTTGTGGTTTATATTCATGTCCCAACATAGTAGACTCCAAAATGGATTTCTTTCTACAGCTGTGCAAAGCTTGGGGATTGCAGATCACAGCAGGCCATATAAATACTTCCTACAGTTTCAGTCCACAGTGCTTTTGAATCCCCAAATTCTCTTCACATTTCAGATTCAAACAAATACTGAAACTAATGAAAAACCTTCAATCACACAGAAGTAAAAGCAGCAAAAAGCCAAATTTTGCATCATTTACCCACAACACTAAAGAAAAGCCCCAGGTTCACCTAAAGATCTCTAGGAACCTTAAAACAGGCAGCACATTTGGTAGCTTAATGTTCAGGACCAATATGAGTATTTGGGCAGGTTTTACACAGCTTAGATCCCACTATGATCATTTTTACAAAATTCTTGTGTTATTTTTTCATCAAACTTGAAGCAAGAAACTCACCTAGATCTGAAGAACTTTTAGTGAGATACCAACAGACTCTTAAAATACAGTTTTATTTGATACTTATTTAAGAAAAAACCCCCACATCTCTATCGTAACTACAGCCTATCTGCATTTAAAAATATGTCATTATAGAGAAAAAGCCTACATGTTTTCATATCTTTAGTTTCGTTATATAAACACATTGAGCTCCATGTGCAGTGACTGTGAACCAGGAGTAATAACAAGACTCACTGGAGAAAAGTGAGAAAAGGGAAGGCAGATGAAGAGGCAAACGAACTGCACCTTTCCTCTGTACACACTTTTCCACTCTCTAACAGTCAAAATAGCTGAGCTGATGCAGGTTGTCAGTTAATGGCATTGCTCTGCAACACAGAAGTCCACTGACAAAGGAATAACCAAGTCCCAGATGCTTTTCTCAAAATCTCCCTCTGCCATAGTGACAGCACCACGTGAATGCCACTGGTTTCAGTAGAGCATCAGAACACACTATGGTTCAGCATAAATTCCATTGCCACTCAACATTCCAATTTATTGTGGTCAATATTACTCACCTTTGAACTTTTTTTTTTTTTTCTAAATAAAACTTCCCTTTAGGGAGAGAAGAGGAAAATGCAAAACACACAGGCTCCTTAAGTTCTTCTCCTGCTCTCTCCATTTTCCTTGCACCCTCACACTCCTTTCCAGCCACATAATATATCCAAAGTATTATACAGGTGTCTACTTAGATCTAGTCAGAATTTCCAACTGACAGGTCATTTTCCAGCTGGAAAATCCCTCAACTCTCAGTCTTCTCTCTTTTTTTTTTATTTTTTTTTTCCTCAAGAAAAACAAAAACCCTATTGGGAAATTAAACTGAAATCCTTTTAGTTATTATCAGCTGGCTGTTCAGTGAAATGCCATAAAAGTCTTAATGGAGCACTGGAAAGAGATAACACTGGAGCCATTCAGACACTAACAGCTTTAAGAAAAGCTCTGCAGACTGGCCCAGACCCCTCTGTAGCTATGACTCAACTTGCTTCTTATTAATGGCTTTGTCTACACCTAAGATTTTGCCATAGACTCTATTGGCCTCTTTCTGCAGTACGGTTCCTGTTTAAACTGGTGAAAAGACTGCTTTTAAAGTGCTCTGCAACAGTATGCAAAGCTCTGCAAAGACATGCATGGAAGCACTTCCAAAATGGGTGCCAAGATCGGAAGAGTAAGGTACAGCTCCAGCCTCCTCATCGCACACAGAGCTTTGCAAAGGGACCTGCCAGCTACAGATCAGCCGTGATCATGGACAGGAGGAGAAACTGAAAAGGAGCCAACATGGAGAGTTTGGACTGGCCAAGGACAACGCTTCAGCACGGCAACGAAGAGCAGCCACACAGAAGTTGTATTATTGCCCTGAACTACACAACTTCACCTTCATGATCTTCAATTGCCAGTTAGGGCTCTGCTCTGAACTAGGTTGCTTGGACTGGATACAGAAGATATGAACTGCTCATGACAACCTCGCACTATTCAAGTTGAAGGTCCTGGAAGCTTTTCTATAGACCGAAGCCAATCCCCCAGAGAGTCCTTTTTAGCCAAGAGAGGTTTCGTACAAACTGATGACGGCATCTTAGAACTAGGGTAAAAAAACCCTTAATATGTCCAAGCCCTGATTTTTGGTCTTAATTTTGACTACAAAGGTATTTTCTAATCAGTTCTTTACTACAAGGGCCCTACACAGCACATACACTTTCCACAACACTACAACTGGTTTATTTAGAGTTGTGGCCTCTTAGCATCTCTGTACTAGGTACAGTCTGCAGCACAGACATGATTTTCTTGGCCAAAGGGATCTCCCCTTCCTCACAGGAAACAGCTATTTCTGCAAAAATACTTTCAGGTGGAATAACTGAGCCTGGACCACGCAGAGTGTCTGTTGTTATATGTAAAATAAAGAGTACTTATTTGTGTATGAATGAGACCTAAAATTTTACTTTCTCTTTTTTTTGTTAAAAACAAGAAAACAGTTTGGTTTTGTTTTTTCTTTTGATGATAACTAGTTCATTTTAGTCCTTCAAGATTAAATTTTAGTCCTTAAAGACTATAAACTGTTTCAAAGAAGCAAACTTGGCAGGATTTACAAGATGTTGCCATCTGGGCAACAGACTTAGGGCTTTGTATATTTACCTTATTGTGAAGAATTAAAATCTGCCTTGGTGTTGTAGCCACCCTGTTGCAGAAACAGAAAACATGACCAGTATGGTGGGAAGGGTGTATGGAAAAAAAAAAAAAAAGTAGCACTTTGGATTTAAAAGGTTTTGGCATCAGTTTCAAGGTCTGCGACAAATTTATAAAATTTGTTTTATTAACCACATTAATGGTGTTGCTGAGGGAACTACTGATTTATTTAGGTCCTCTCCAACAAATTTACTTGTGTCAGAAAAGGGGAAGGGAGCAAAGAAGCTGTCATGGAACAGGTGCTGATGTTTAAAAAAAAATAAGATTAATTGCTACAAAACATTACCAAATAGAAAAAGAACCTTTAATTCATCTGGAAACTGGGCACACAAAACCTTGCAGAATGAGCACTGTGTCCTAACAATTAAAAAAAAAAAAAAAAATTCCTATGATTCCAGGTGAACATTTATATAATAGGATGCAATAACTGCATCTTGGGGACTCAAAACTTTTTAAGAGACCACCCTGATGTCCAGCCAGAAGTACCAAAAGGCTGATAAATGAATTACATATTCAGGTCAGGAAAAGGACTTTACAATCAAATCACATGCACCCCAAAAAAATCAATATCCCTACCATCACTTTTTCTTTAGTACATATATTCTGGGAAATTTTAGGAACAATGAGACTTGTGGTCTAGAAAAAAAAAAGATGTATTCTGGGAAACTCTTACTTCCAAATATTTTCATATTGCATCTGCATTCTCTTATGCTAAGAATATCATAGAATCATAGAATGGTTTGGGTTGGAAGGTACCTTTAAAGGTCATCTAGTCCAACGTCTCTGCACTAAGCAGGGACATCTTCAATTGGGTCAGATTGCTCAGAGTCCCATCCAACCTGAACTTGAGCATTTTCAGGGACGTGGTGTCTACCACCTTGTAGGTAACCTGTGTCAGTGTCTCACCACTCTCACTGTAAAAATTTATTCCTTCTATGTAGTCTACATCTCTCCTCTTTTATGGAGATGGGGACAACCTTTTAGTTTAAAACCATTAACCCTTGTCCTGTAGCAAAAGGCCCTGCTAAAAAAGACTGTCTCTGTCTTTCTTAGAGGCCCCCTATAAGACCTGAAAGGTCTTCCCAAAGCCTTCTCTTCTCCAGACTGAACAATCCCAAGTATCGATAAAACTCTATGATGGAAGCTGATGGCCTTCTGCACTGAGACAGTGGCTCTGGTTTAGTGCAACTGCCCTAAGTCATACCAGGAGTCCAGCAGAGAGCCAGCAGTGAATCCAGCTCTCCCAAAGCCCAGCACAATACTTAAAACCAGTTTATCTACTCCTAAAATTATGTCCTCCTTCCTACCCTGACTTCAGCAGGGAAACACTTCAAAGCTCTGGAGCTCCTTGTGGCTTCCTGCTAGAAACCCCCACACAGCTGATGCTTCCTACTCTAGGTTCCTGCACTGGCAGGGGGGTTGGACTAGATGATCTTTCAAGGTCCGTTCCAACTCCTAACATTCTTTAATTCTGTGACCCCTGGTTCAGCACTAGCAGAGGCAGCATTGAGTTTTAGCACACATTGGGACTGCAATATGGTGTGTTTGCTCCATTCAGATTTTCAGATAAAATTATTGTCCTGCCCCAACGCACAGATTTGCCTTCACCTGTGCTCGTGCCAGGATTTCACTGTTCCTATTTTACCCCCAGAACAGAGGCTGGAACTCCAGGATTTAAATTTTTTGTAAAAAAAAAACCAAACCGCAAAACACACAGTAAAACAGCAGCAGCCACCAAACCCTTGGACATTATACAACCCATGGAGCGGGGTCTGGCAGTAACAACAGGTGTTAACTGCAGGATTGCAGAGGGGCTACTTAACAGGAGCTACTTAGCCTGGCACTTCATGCACGGAGCTATTTCTGCCACAGACGCTGGAAAAATGCATTTGCCAAATAAAATAATCCAAGCAGGTCCCTTATGTCCGAGCAGAGAAGCGAAGCTAAGGAAAACAGCATCTAACATCTTCCACAAAGAATCACAAAACCAGAAAATATTCCTAACATCTGGGATACTCAGGGTGAAATTCCCGTCCTGTGGAAGTCAACATCAAAATGCCCATTGAGTCAAAAAGGGCCAGGATTTCACTTTCAGATTCCACAAATAGTCTTAGCCTCCCTTGGCTGAGGATGAAGGACTGGGAGAGCCAAGTAGGCAGCACAGTCCGTTCCTGAATCAGAAGAATAGGCCAAATTCAACAATACCGCAAGCCCTGCAAGACTTGCTTACATCAGGCCTGGACCAAACCCAATGCCTTGTCCTGTTCTCCAGTGTTGAGCAACAGCTGCTCTTGGATTCGCGATCCTCATTCACAGCGGTGCTACCACAAATCCAGAGGGGGAAGCGCAATCTTCCTAGATGGCATTTATTCCAGGGGCACAGTGTCGTTAGGATGCCAGACCAAGAGGGCAGTTTAGGCTTGGAAGACAAGAGAACTGATGAGAAAACCTGTACTAAAAGCAAAATCTTGATCTAGGTATTATTTTTCCATAAACGAGTGCTAGGAGGTTTTCTGTGGGAGCTCTGTTTCCTCTAGGGAATTAAAAATATTGCCTCTGCTGTCATCATTCTCTGGTGGGCTACTTAATGAGGTGCTTTTGCAGATGACATCCTAATTTGCGCTGTTCCCATGGTGTCAAACCACCGCCTGGGTCAACGTTTCCCAGGATGCTGACTCACTTCCTCTGCCACTGTCATCCTGGATGCTATTGCACTGCCTCATGCAAACACCACAACCTCCAACTTTAACAGCAGCCTCCAGTGGTACGCGTCTAATATCACTCAATACATGAAGCACCCAAGAATACGCAACATAGTTCCCAGTTGTTTTATCTTCCCGGCGTACTAAAACATAGGGAAACATGCCCCACGCAAACCCTGCTGCAAGAAACAAGCATCCACTGTGGAGTAAAAAAAAAAAATAAAAAAAAATAAAAATCACTTGAGATAGATTTCTTGCAATTCTGCCATAAGAAGTTACAGAAGACTCTCCAATAAAAATTCACCTGTAGTCAGAGACTCCATTCAGAATCTACTCAGTCCAGTGGTGGCCCAAACCAACCAAGCCTATGGGGTTACTTCAGATTTTCTGGCTATGGTTGGGATTAGACTCTGACTTGAGCTCCCTAGCTCAACTAGAAGTGAAGTGGTCTGGGCCATACCAGAGGTCGAATATTACACAGATGCCATAAAACTATATTAGAATGTTAGATACAGCTAAAATTACTGCAGATTAAGAAAAGGTTGGTGGGAAAAGAGTTAGATGAAAGAAGTGAATGAAATGACCAGGAAAGTTTTCTAAACTCTCTCTCTTGGAAAAGAACTAATATTTAAATTCTTGGAGAGTATTTACTCTGCAGAGCAGTGCATAGGAACAACGGGCTCAGGTAGAAATAAGTAGGCACATTTTGGTTACGTTTAAATAACATAATACTCCAGAAAGAACTCTCACGTGTTAACAAAAAACTTCCTGGCAATGGTGATGTTTATCCTACATCATGCAGACACAAGATAATGAAGATTTTTTCCCTGCTATAAGATAAAAGGAAACAAGATAACCATACGTGATTCTGGTTTTTTCTGCCTTTTCTTTAGGGATGAGTCAAGATTATTTGTGTGTTGGACAAAAGGATGCCAGCACTGACACTTAGTACGTTGATATTTTTCCTGTTATACTCGGAATGTCAACAAGAAGGACAGTCTTGTGAAATGTGACTTTATTTCCCAGCTTGGCAGCAGCATCCCAGTGCCAGACATGGACTGTACTCCCAGCTCCGCTCCCATCCCAAGGCTCTGACTTATGCTCCTGGTCTCTCTATATGATCTATTTTGACTGCATGTTTGTGAAGCAGGTCTAGATGTCACTGAGGAATCCTTATTTTCAGACAAAACCTCTGACTCCTACTGGAACGTGAGTCAAACTGCAAGCATCAAAGTAAAGTATTAGAGACATCCCAAATTCCCAAGTATTTGGCAACAAAAGTCCAGCTTCATTTCTAAAAACTGGGACAGCAACAGGTGTTCTTTGCTTGAAAGAGGCGACAAGTGTGGTATAGTCAAGTTTGTATCAGGAAAAGAGCTCACAGAACTAAGTATCTTTCCAAAACGATCTACTAGTGCTACGGGAGAGAAACACAACCTGTTATTCACCGAAGACATCTTTGTAAAGATCAGCCACACTTCCTTACTCAACACCACCATTTCATACATAGACCACAACTCATCTTGGGCTGTTTCTCAGCCAGAGGTACAGGCAGACTGAAAAGAGCCATTGGAGTTACAGCAACATAACAATAGGACACCATAGCCCAGCACAAGCTAAATTTGGGCCATCACTAGGAGTGGAGGGGAAGGGCCAGGAAACCCTTTTGTTTCCTTAATAACTACTCTTAGCTGCAACACCTCCTACAACAAATACTTAAGGAGATCCATTTCTGTCCCTTCAGACCCGTCACCTGCTCTAGCTCAACAACACAGATGTGAGACCTCAGTGGTCACCCTCAACAAGCCACACCACAAAGACCCAGATCAAAGACATCCTGCTCCTTCCATGCTCCACAGAGCCTTCCCAAAGGACAATCTGCCACTCCTGGGAGGTCTGGAGAACACTGCATGTCGGTGTGAGCCGGAGGGCAAGCAGGAGGCTCTGGCCTGGAGCCTCCCAGCTGGCTTTGAGGTTTTGCTGTGTTTCAGATAAGCATTCAGCCTTTCAGGTGCTTATAATAAATAGAATTGAGCCTCCAAAACCTTTTGAGGTTCACCCATCTCTACACATAACCATATATAAACAGTGTGTAGAAACCTGCCAATGTGAGCAGCAAGCACGCAGGACTTGACTTGCTGAAAACACTGGTTAACATTTCCTTCCTTAGCCACCAAGGAAACCCACAGCAACTAGTATTCAGGAAATGGGCTCCTCTTTAGAATAATTAATTCATGCAGTTCCATAATATTGGTATTCAGGTTCCAATCTCACCCTTCTGTCTTATCTTAACTAACAGAGCTAAAATAGAAGCACCAACCACCTGTACCTTCAAATAGAAGCGTACAGAATGTCAATAGTTTAAATTTCTTTTCCAATCATGAAAATTAGTACATGCTCTTATTGCTGATTTTAGCAAAAAAAAAATAAATAAAAAAAAAATCGAAGCTGGAGTTTAAAAAAATACATTATGGTTCATTTCAAAATACATTGTTTGCTAGACACATCCAATTCTGTTTCTGTCAGCTGGTCTATTATAAGGATATTCCACACATGCCTTTATGGTTACCCTGCACAAAACCCACCACAAAACACTTCTGAATCTGTGGGTGAGTTCTCACCAGTGAAGGAGAAACGTCAGTGCTCACAGGCACAGGAACAGTCGCCCTCTTGAAAGTGTGGTGGGTTCTGTTTTTCCAGCCTCAGTCTTTGGGTCTGAGAGTTACCCAGGATTTTCCATCCCAACTTTAGATTCAAATGAAGTCCAGATGGTACCGCTCAGAGTCAGCATTATCTGGAGACTTTTCAGTGGCTGGTAGAGCTAAAAAGGTTTTGTGGTTAGGAGGGGTCAATCCGATATCCTGCAAAACAGAAGAGCTCACCCCACCATTCCTGCATCAAACCCATGCCAGACAGCTGAGCCACAGAAGACCTTTAAAAATACATCCAATCTTGTTTTAAAGACCATTAGTGCAGCCGAAATAAATAGATGCAGCTTAAAAGGTCCAGTAAACTAAGGTTGCACTGTCTGGTATCAATATCACAGAACTGGCTCTACGCTCCAGCCCTGTTGTGCAGGTCAGGGTTGGTCCCTCTCTTCTTCCTTCTCTAAGATTGAAGAGCACATGAGTGAGGGGAAAAAAAAAAGCCAAACCAACAACAAAAAAAACAGGAAGAAAATATTGAAGCTGCTTCTATTCCTTAAATGTTGGAACCAGAAATAAATCCCAGTTTCTGGGAGTAAGCATGCTTCATTTTTATTTTCTCTGCTTTTTTTTTTTCTTTCTTTTCTCAGCTGAAGCAAATACTGTTGTTCTTGTTTCCCACTTCCTCAGCTCTATTCTCCAGGGAGCTTTCCTTTAACTATTTCAAGTAGCTCTAGGTGTTTTTGAAGTTTGATAGTACTTAAAACTACACAATTTCTTTTGTGTTTTGCACTTGCAAAACTTGGTAAATTTTGAAAAGTTACAGAATGACAAAAGAAAAAAAGACATATAATACCAGCCTCCCTATGGAAAGGGAGTATCAGAATCACCTAAGCAGATACGCTGCGTTTCAACACCAAGATCTCTTTCCCTCAACATAAACAAAATCTACCAGCAAAGAGGCAATACGTTTTATTTTCTTTTCCTCTGTCAAGGACCCTACTTCACTTAAGCTACTGCAAACCATAGAATACTGTACTGCTTTATTTATGAATGGTTTTAAAAAATTCAACATAAGTCAGAGAGATGGCAAGGAAAACCAGATAGACTGCTCACTAGATGCTGTGTTCCATTGGCCTGGATAAATACACAAAATCTGATCCAGTTGTTATAGCAATGGCTCTAGGCAAGGCACCAGAAAATTCTGGTATCCCGGTGGCTGACCCAAGGCATTCCCAGAAGCACCAGCTCTGTGCCTGGAGGGCGGGACCACATTTCCTGAGAGGAGAAGTTGCAGATTCTGTAGTGTGAGCACCCAAGCTTCATAGCTCAGATGTGTGCTCACTATAGGCTCCAACAAAAGCTTTTTTAAGACTTCAGTGGCCTTGGAATGAGACTCATTTCAAACATCGACCTTGAAAATCTGCCCTGATTAGTCACATGCTACTTACAAACATTCTTCCAAAACTTCATTATTCCCATAAAATGGCCACCTCTAGCCTTTTTGCTGATCTGGTTGGGCTGTAGTGAGCTCAGGAGAAAAACCAGGTGCTCTCCTGTCTCCAGAGACTATGGCTTCAATATCAACCTGGCACACAAGTAGGTGCTAAACTTACAAGGCAAGGACGAGCTTTCTGAATTCATCCACTCAATCAAATTATTTACTCAAAGAAATTTAAGCACCATGTGAAATGGAGGTACACTTCCAGGCACAGATCCCTTTAACTATATTTCTTTGGCTATAAACCAGAAAGCATAAGATCTCAACCAGTTATTTCTCTCATCATTAGTAGTACTATTCCACCCTGCAAAGACTTTTAATTCCACCATATTTTATTTTCTCAGAAAAACAGACGCCTCCAACATGAAAATATGGAAATTCAGGATATTTAGTTCTCAAAAAAAATAATTCAGCATGAAAAATTTCCCTCATCGTACCAGAAGACTTAAAAACACGCGTGATTTTCATCCTACGCATAGTCCCTCTTGACATAAATGCTTAAACTAGTACATCTGCTTAAATGTGTTTCTAAATCAACATCAGGATAAAAATTCATTCTGAGACGAATTTTGGCAGAGAAAATTCAAGCCTGGAAACAAATTTTTTAACATATTTTGAAAAATTTAGTTCAGCTATATTTGACTTTTATAGAGCATACAAAGAATCGGTTAAGAGATTCCAGACATTTTCTTCTTTTGGTTCTCATGTGATTTAAAACCAGCTTTGTTTCTTCAAACCTGATCTGGCCAAGTGATTAATAGAAGACTAACTATTTTCCCAGTTTGAAATAAAACCCAAAAACCCTCCAACCAACCACCTTTTAAAAATAATTATCATTGTTTTAAAATTACATTCTGGGCACGCAAAGCATGAGTTTGAATCTTTTGGATGCTGCATATTGCAGCTGCAAGCTGGATTTTGCACGCAGAATCCAACTGGAGATATGAAATCCTTTTAGCCCCAAGGTGAATTATTTCTGTCCCAGGTGGCCCAGGCAATGACTCCATGAACTCACCACGCTATAGCGCTGGATGAGGCAGTGAACAATGAGTCCCTGCATAGCCTCTCCAAAACAGTCACGATTCTGACGGTCCATGTTCTCCAGTACACCTTGTTTCACATCATGGCCTTGCAATATTCATGTCACAGTAATATCAGTATTGCAGTAACTCCATACAGGAGTCAGAAATTTTACCCTTTGCTTTGTTCCAAAGCCCTGACAAACCCAGAGAGATCAGCCTCATGGCATCTCTGGGCTTGCGATGAAATCAAAGCAAGAAGCAAGTTGTGACAGAGATGCTGTCAGCCCTGTCTCATTGTACAACCTCACATTTGTGTTTGCCACGACAAATGCACAGAGCAGAGCTCCAGTGGAGTCACCCCAAACAGGGATCACCAAACTTCAGAGAAGACCTGATCTTCCAGAAGATGGCAGAAGATAATGTTCAGCACATCACTACTGAAAATAAACCATCTCAGAACAAATCGCTCAGACTAGCTACACCAATGCTGACTCTGCTCGTTACCTCACTCAAACAATGCAAAATAGGCTAAATTACTGTATTTTAAGTCACTGTGTATTTTATAAGCATGTACATTACTCTCTTGAACTGTCACAGCTAATAGTGTGCATATGGTTGCACATATACGTATTTAACCCCCCATTAAGCCCCTCGCTCCTCTGCTGCGGCAGTGCAATTGTGCTCCTCTTCCCAGCACAGAGCTGTGACTGGGGAAGATGGGCTGCTGAAGCGGGAACGGGAACAGGGCAACACACGGCCAAACTAAAACCTGTCCCTGTCCTATACCCAACATGTTCCTCCTTGGCACCCATCTGGCCTGGCTCAGCAGCGCATGGGGCAGGAAGGCTTGAGATTCAAAGGAAAGTGCACATCCCAGCTGAGATCAGGCTTATCTGGCATGATTTTTCCTTGGGTCACGTATTGACTTGTGTTGGCTGCGCCTGCCATTCCTTGAACTGTGGCTCATGAGTAACTCTTAGGATTTAACAGGACTCATTAAACTTAAGAAGACATTTGAGAGCAATGTAATTGATTCTGAAGGAATCACCATCCACAGTGGAAACGCTGAAGGCGGAAAGCAGGTCCCCTTGGACACGGCTCTGAGAAGAGGCTGAGTCAGCAGTTCTCCAACACTACTAAAGACTTCCTCTACCTTCAGGCACTAATTTGTCTGAAGACTTTTGTAAGGCTTTTGCTAAAGAGAACCAGAAATCCTATGAAAATGTGCTTTACTGGTAACACTTTCCATCTGTTCCCTCTGAGGCAACAGGCAGAGAATGGTGTGTTTGGAAACACCTCAAACTAAAGTACTGGAGCTGTCAGGGGTTTTTAACAGCACAGCTGTCAGTGACTTCACTGAGGTGGCAAACTTGAAACCTCTGCCTCTCAGAAAATGCACTTTCCTTGCTCTTTATTCCACACTCAGCTTTCAGGGGTTCAAGCAAGAGTTTCCACAGAAGATCCCTACACTGAATTCATGAGCAGGGCTGTAGGAACAACATCTCCCTCCACCTGCTGCTTGGAGCAGCATCACTCTACAGTGCTGGATAGAAGAGCTTTTGGGCTATTGTTTTGTTTTGTTTGCAGTTTTGGCACTGTTACTGTTTTGGGGTTTTGCTTGCTTGAGTTGGGTTTTTTTGGTTGTTTCTTTTATAGTGATACACCTGCTTCTTCCCTCATTTACACCACCATCAGCATGGAATAACTGTTAAAATCAGCCAGATCATCTTGGGGAAAAAATAAAAAGCCACCAAACTCCCAAATTAACAGAAAATAACACTTAAAAACAAAACAACACAATACACAACCACAAGAAAAAAAGTCAATGACACTCCTCTTTTGTCTGGAGACTTCCTTCCATTTCTATATTTATCCTGTTAGAGCTACCAAACGTATATAAATTTTGGAAGTTTCGTCTTATTTTTGATGCTAGCAATCAAGTACTGTTGCCAAAAGATGTTCAGGTGAAAGACAGTATAAGCACTGGGTAGTAATAGCTGTCATCAAGGGGAGCTGAGCCTTCATTCCGGAAGCAGGCAACTTAGGGACAACAGACTTATTCCTGTAGTTCCTGTACTTAAAAGTGGTATTTTATTCTGACTAATCTGTGTTTGATTGGCTAGGTAACCTCATTTCTATTCCCTATTGTGCTTTTCCCAACTTTAAACTCAGATATTTATTGTTGGAAGTCTTCAGCTACTACTGAATATCCACAGAGGAGGAATGAGATGACCCTTAATCCTACTGCTCTGTTCCGAATTCAGAAGATACTATCTTAAACTGGCTTATCGTTCAAGCAATGTTCTTAGCCTTTCCTGATGATAAATGAACTAAATCATACAGCTTCAATACCTTAAGAGCTATTCAAAAGAAAACTAGCATACACATTCTTGCACCCAAAAGGTAAGAAATTGCAGCCGAGTTACGTGTTTGCAGCCAGTCCCACGTTACGATGGCTCCCTCCCTGGGTGCAAAACCAAGAGGATCAGTAGCAGGAATATTTCCCATCTTGTACACACACATACACAGAGATCAGCTATTTACTGTCCTTTCCTGAGGCACATCCATTGCAATCAACAGCCATGACTTTCGTGATAAGTGGATGTACTTTCTGACAGGACCCTCAAGAAACCCACATCATAGCTGTTTCAAGCTTGTTTTTAAAGCACTTGGAACCTATTCATATCGCCACGTTTAAACACAATTTCTTCCAACTACAACAGCCAGCCAACAAAGTCAAAGCTCTACCACATCTTGCAGTAGCTGTACCTTAAACTAATGCCATTTATAGTGCCAAACTATGCTTGAAATGCAAAAGTCTCAGAGATGTGTTCTTTTTCCACAATACTTTAGCCAATTTTTACCAGAAAAGAAAATTGAAGCGATCTGGGCTAATAGCCAGGATCAGTAGAGAATTTAAGTTCACTAAATCTTTGCTCAAAAGTGTTTTTCGTTGGAGTTTTTTTCTGAATTTGTAAAATTAGTGAGCGAAAATAACAACAGACTTGAGAGGACAATCTCCTGCAGAACTCCAACAGTCAAATGTGAACTCAAGTTGAGAGGAATCCCCAAAAGGTTTGTCCCAAGTGCCAGAAAACATGGAAGCCCCCTGGCATTAAGAAGAAAGATCTAAGGCTTTCAGTACAAACTACCACAAAACCAAGAATAATATCAAGTACTGCCAAAGGAAAGTAAGAAATGTTAAAAGACAGATACTGGGAAGTTTGCTTAGAAGCAGCAGGAACAACAGCACATGTCAGTCACTCCACATCCTACCTTCAGCTGTAGCCAATCTCTGTTGCTTTAAAGAGAAGGAAAAAAAATAATAAATCCCACCCACAAATAAACCAACAAACACATCATCATCAACAACAGCAAGAATAATAAACACAAGCCATGTTGTTCAAATGAAAAGCAACGTAAGGAAAAGACATTCTTCCTGGTTCCTGTGAGCTACACTGGCAATCTTCGGACTGGATTAACAGAATTAAAAATAATGTAGGTGTATTCTACTCTGTTCCCCAGCCACCAGGTAGGTGTAGCCCTACAGGCAACTACTAGTGCAGGCTGGAGAAGAGGAAGAGCCAGGGAAAGTCAGGGATAGCGGTCATTTGAGATTCACACCCGGGTAGAAAAATACTTACGGTGAGCACAGGCTCTAACTGATCACATACTGCAAATACCCTTGCAATGTGTTCACTGCAGCATCTTGTAAAGAGCACTCACTTTGGGTATTGTTTTCAGCACAGGAAAGGACCCTGAGTGAATATAGAGGTACAAGATTTGTCTGCTTGAGATCATCTGTGAAAGCTTAGGGGTTCATGTGTCCTGTTGATGATTCCCATTCCTAAAACTGCCTGATTGTTGCATGCAACTTTTAACACCTAGCAGTGTTCTGGTTACACAGCGAGATCCTGCCAGAGGACAGACAGGCTTGTCCGAATCAGAGTTGCTTCTCTCATTTACACCTTTTAGCACAAGCCTCCTCTGCTTTTCTTCTTCCCATCTCCGCAGTCACCGAGCCACTTCGAACTTGGGAATTAGATCCAGCACAACAGATAATCTACAGCTATGAAATACAATCTCTTTTCTCCCACTTCTGTTATCCCCTTTCACTTCTGCCTTAGTTTTTCTAAATGCCCATTTCTCCCTTACCCCTTCCTCCTCCCCACATTTGCTTTTAGGCTTACAAAAGGGGAAGGGGAAATGGAAATAACAAGCGGCAGGGTCAGCACAGTTGGGCTCAGCCTTGCCAATTCCACTGCCCTACTAACTTGTTGCTTTTCCCTGGCTGCCGGACTAGTGGCTTGGGCTATGAAGGCTGCACGGTGCCATTGTCCCCCTGCCAACGCTCCTTCTCCACCAGGCCAGTCCTCATTAATGAAGCCCGGCTGGGCTTCAATGACCTTGTACCAGGTACCCCGGGGCTGGCAGCGGCTCCTCGTTAGACATCAGCCTCATTCAGCCCACTGGAGGGTGAAGGCAGCAACCGAGGGCTGTCAAGTCCGGCATGTACAAGCTGCTGAGGCAGCAAGGAAAAGGAAAATAAGCCACAGAGGCGGGTGGCACCGCTTTCCCACATGTCACACTTGTTACGCGTTGCTTCCCCAAATATTTTAGGATGTGACAGAGAAAAGAATTTATAGGCACCTGCAGCAGATGATTCAGCTTCAATAGCGGAAGTTTATAAGGTCTCAAAGTAGTGAAGGAAACTAATCACACTGGTTCTAGGAAAACAAATAAGCACTGAACAGATGCCAAAAATGACTTGGCACTTCCAGTCACCTTGCAGTTCTTTTCCAGTGCAAGCTGGGAGGCAAATACAAGAAAATATTTTACCTGTTTTACATATATCACCCTGCAGAAGTCTTGAAAAATGACGAAGTACAGAGAAGGAAGGAAGCAGCACTAAGGGGATGAGGACATTAGCACTAATGATCTTCCAAGGCAGGCAGATCCAGAGCCACATCTCTGGACACCAGGCACAGCATCCAGGCAGTCCCTGACTACAGATGGAGGTGAGCAAGGAGCAGGTGGTTGCTGTGGGTACACTGAAATACCCTCACGGTGACCATGGGGAACCCCTGCCACCAAAGCTGTCTTCAAGTGTTAACACTTTAGTTAATAACGCTCCAGAGGTTCGCACTGGGCAAAGCAACACAAATGATGGAAAGCTCCAAGTTTATCAGCAGACCAGTACCTTGAGCACGTCCAAAGGGGGCTGCTGGGTTAAAATCAAATGACTTTGAAATAAAGAAAATACAAAAATACGAGCTGCACTAATGATCATAGATCTGGAATACAAATTGCAACAGGCTACTGCTGTTTATAATGTTGACCTTGCTTGCTTTTTTTTTTTTCTTTTTTAAATCCACTGTGAAGGACAGACATACCACCTACTGCCTCTTCCACCAGACGAAGGACTGAAGCTATTTTTGGCATTCGTTATGGTCCAGGTGGCCCATCTGGCCTGATTCACTTGGCCAGTTTTCCTTTCCATCTGGGAATTTTGACCCTCCTGCTTTCCAACTAATTGTATCACATTATCTCCTTTTTGTTCCCCACTTCCCTCGCTGCAAAAGGTTGCAAAAATCTCATGCGCTGTGTTAGAAAGTCTCAATTAACCTCTAACCTTGCTTCAGTGCATGCGGCTTGGGTTACTTCTCACACCCAACCGTGGGCCCATTAACACGTTGTCGTAAAACAAAAACTGTTTTGACGGGCTGTAATTGCTGCTAAGTGATGCCGAACAAAGGCTCTCTTGTCCCGGGCCGGCCGGGGCGCAGCCCCACTCCCAGCCCCGCTCCTCCCGGAACCGGGCTCAGCCCTCCTGGATCTCTTTAAGCTCTTGAGCGAAAGAGCCCCCCGGCGCTATGAGCTGGGGAGGGAGCCACAAGACACCCCGCAAACCTGGTGTCGTCACCAAGAGCCCCCCGCAAGACTCGCCGAAAGATTTCGGGTGGTGAGTTTTATCCCCCCGCCCCCTTCTTCCTCCTGCCGCAGATATAATTAGTTTATGTTAGCTGGAAAAGGTCGGAGGTGAGCAAAGGGCAGGGCCCTTTTTGTTTTTAGGCAAGATAGTGGAATAATTGCTTGACGCTCAGATCTGCAGGTGCTTTATGAAGCTCATTTGGTGCTGGCAGCCTGCAGTGAAAGCTGATTTCCCTGGAAAAGGCCGGATTCCATGTGACAGGGTTTATTTGCTGTGGCAGGAATGATTGTCCATTCATGCCATTCATCATTAGGGTACCCGTTACAGTCAACACTTACCTTAGCTGCTGGGCCTTTTCACACTTGCTCTCCTTCTTCCCAAACGCTGGATGTCTGCAGCTGAGGCAGGATTGAGCCTCTGCGTGCATCTCCAGAGGAGGCAGGAGGATGCCGGGAGGGTTTGTGCCTGCCAGCTCTCCTTTTGTCCCACCCAGGACGCTCAGAAAACCTTCACAGGCAGTGCAGAGCCATGGGGCATCCTGCATGGACTGACGTTATGAAACCACCCCTGGCCAACCCAACCATGACTCCAAGTCAACCTGCAAAAGGTTTCGTATGTGAAGCTGGTATTTCAGGTGTAGGCCAGCCCTCAGTCAAGCTGCAGGTATCCGTTTTGCCATGTGTGCTACTCAGAGAGCTGTAAATACACACAATTTGCCAAACATCCCATGATAACCGCTTCCGTGCCAAGGGAAAGACATAGACTGAGTGGTTTGGAACCTTTCTTCAGGTTGAAGATTGTGCAGGAAATTTAAGTCTCTCATGTTCGTTCAAATTCAAGTTTCAAGGAAACCGTCAGGAAATACCTCCAGATGATAGATCCATCTGTTTGAAACAGGGCATTCCAATTCTCCATAATATAAATGGCCTCTAGTCCCTGCAGACTGGCCTGGGCAATGCTCTGGATGGTCATCCCATGTGCACACTGCTGCTAATGTAGAGCTGGATGATGAGAGTCATCTGGGGCAGCAGCACACAAATATCTGGGACCCTACTGCCTTCCCATGGGGCCTTTGCAGAATAATTCCGTTATTCCTAGAACTTTTACTACAGCAGCTTCCTGGGACATCCCAATGGCCAGACAAGTTCTCCGCAGAGCATCTTGTCTGGCACTCAAAAACACACCATCTGCTGGCAGAGTCCTCTTCCCATCCCCACAGCCATTGAGGGCTGGGGCAGCCTCTCCTATAGGCATCTATCGTAACTGCACAGGTGGACCAGGACAGATGGCCAGGATACTACAGCACATCCTATGTTGTGTTTGCAGGGCACATCCATAGCCCAGATACACCTGGCAGATCCCAGAAAGTACCGCGAGCACATCTCCTCACCCATCTGCTATCCCAATCACCGCTCCCTGTGTTCTAAAAAGTTATTTTCCATCTTGTTCTTAAATATGTGCTGTTCTTAAATACAAAGCCTCCCTGGCTTCAGCCTGACTCTTTTTGGATGCAATTTAATCTCATTAATAATGGCCTACCTGCTACAAGAGCAGAAGCCTACACAGTAGAAGATCCTTGTTACACAGTACCATTAACTTCCAGAGCACGAGGAGAAACTCACTGCCACAGAGTCGCCTTAGCCCTGGTGCAAATCAGCGATGCTTGGTCACTGTTTGTAATAAAATAAAAACCATCTCATCTTTTTTTAATTCCAAACATCCCCCCCGTTCCTTCAAGTTTCTAGTGGGTTGTTATCTTTATTTCTTACTGTAAATAAAAGCTAAACAGCTTCAAGCATTAGCATTTCAAAGCAGCTTGCACTTGGAAACACACCAAAATAGCTATTCCAGATACTCTGGAATAGCTGTTTTGGTTGGTTTCCAGGCATAGACAAACCTTAAGATTTAACCTCCTGATGCTGCCTGCAATGGGTTACTGACCCTAAATCCCAGTGCTAACCTCCCGTGCCTGGAGGTACCACCTGGCCTTTAGGAAATCAAACTCTATCACAGCCAACAATTACATCGCAGACATTTCCACATCAGTATGTATTTCTGGCCTACTGCATTATTTCTGGTTCATATCTTACTTAGCTATTTATCTTCTGGCTGAGGAATCAAGTTTCTGCAAACACTATCTAAGCCCTGATTAATATTGCACAGATATTCCCCAGCCAGGGCAAACTGGCATTTCTCCACTGGTTTGCACAGAGCTACTCTAATTTATATCAGGTGAGGATCTACCCTGCTGAAGAGTGTATTAAGAGAAGACAAAGCCCAGATTTGTTTTATCTTCAGTGATAACCATTGCATTGCACAGTGCATGTAGGGATAGACTTTCCCAAAAACAGACTCTTGGCTGTACCGTGTACTGGGTACAATAGCTGGAAAAATATGGATATTTTCAAACAAAGGTGGTTGGAAATTACCAAGAGCTATCACCCGAGGCCTGAATTTAGGCAATTTATTATTGCCTAAGTAACAAGTGCCCAGACCTATCAGGGTAGTAAGAGGAGACAAAAATCAGGTTTCTGTCCCACTTTTGCAGCCAGGGAAGAAAGTCCCTGAAGGGAGACATCCACAGATGAAAGCTGGGTGCCTCAGAGCAGTGCAGAGCAAAGATAAGCTGGTGCTGTCTAAAGACAGACCTGGGTATAAAAGTCAGAAAGTAGCATTTCTGTGCCTGTTTTGGAAAGTTAATATTATATACCCAGGGAAGCAAAAGATCCGAAATACAGGTGCAAAAGAACCTGAAGTGCCCAGCAGCTGCACAGCCGTAGAAATATCTGGTTCCTGAATCAGGCAGTGAAGTTTAGCACCTGAAAGTCACACCTACCATCACTACCTAGGTCTCACTTTGCAGTCATTACAGGGTGCCTCCCATCAGTGTTTCGCTTGTGAGCTATAAAGTCTGCCAGATGAACACATACAATCACACTTGTCCTCCTCCCACAGATCAGGATTTGTACCTGCAACTCTATGAGAAAAAAGGCCCTGCAAATAGGACAGATTGGTTCTCTTCCTTGCCCTGCTGAGCGACTTTGAGAAAATCCCTTTTCTTTCTGTTCCTCCCTTTCTATTCTTGTGCTTGTCCGACTTTAGGGTGGAACAGATCTGTCCAAATGCAGATGGTTGATGCTAACTGGAACTGTATGACAAGTAGCAGAGTCACTTTTGCAAGAAGATTCTAGTGCTGTGTGTTAAACACAGCTGCCGATAGGACCTAGCGTGCCATCAGTACCACTATGATAGCTGTTCTTTGGCTAAGGCCAGAGAAATAACTGGAAGCATTCTCCATGACAAATAAGAAGAGCAATTTAGCAATAAAAGCCCAAAGCAAATGAAAAAATCACTGGTAATGTGCGCTTGCTTTTTATGTTGAATGGCTCTCCATAGAGACAGAAAATGCACAATTCTTTTTTTTATAAGATATATGTTACAGATACTGCTGCAATTAGATGCTGCAATTCGTATCAACAAATGATGCATTAAATGCATTTTTAATCTTTGAGGAAAATCAGGCTAGTCTCTTCCCAGGGAGATGATGAGCACTACAATCAAAAGAATAGTATTTGATTATCCTATCCCAGCTTTTTGCCTGTATAGCTGCAGAACTTTCCTCTGCCCCTTTCACCCACGATTCACCAACATATTCCACTGAACTACTGAAGCAAAGCCTATAATTAGGTTATTATCTTTAAGAAAGGAATCTAATTGTAGGACAACAAATGCCAAGCACATGAAAGATTACTTGAATCTTATGAACAGATGATGATACCTTCCGACGCTTGCTCCTTTTCATGTGTGGAAGACTCAGATGCCAGTTTCAGATAGGACTGAATCACTGACATCTACTCAAAAAGACATCTGGAAGTAGACAATATCATGTGGTGAAAAGGAACGATAAATTAACTACAAGAACAACATCGTTTTCCCACAGCGAGGAAAAAAAGAAGAAGAATAACTGTATACAAGTGGACTTCCAGTCCAAAGGTAAAACATATGGGAATCAATAGCAGAGGTGGGAGTACAACTGTCATACAAAGGATGAGGGGAATTAAAGCAAATTAGCTGTGGGAAGATGAAACAAAAATGACTCAATTGTCAGGCAAATCATTTTGGTTTCCTCCCAGAGCCATCACCACTAGTTATTTGATACAGATTCCCATTAAGCCAGCTCAAAACAGGTCAGAGAAGTGTACCTATGGGTCGAGCAAGACCTGTGCTGCTGGAGATAAAGGGAGCTCTTACAAGGAGCAGCTCAGACCTCAGGAGCACAGCTCTTGGGATTCACCAGCTTGCCTCGGTCTATAGGAGTATTCTCAGACATTCAGACCAAGAGGCTTCCATGAAGATGTTTCAGAGGCATGCAGCTTGAATTAGTCTCCTAAATCCACAAAGTGACAGCCTTCAGCTCTGCCACTTCTAAATTCAATGAGAACTTCCAGGAGATCTGCCCTTAGGGAGATAGTAAAGAGCATCGCATGACTCACAAATGAAAACCGTGGGGGTTTTTTTAAGCTGTTTGTCAAGTTTGCATTAACTATCAGATAAAATGACAGTTCCACTGAAACACCTTGATTCAGGTGCTTGACTGGGGGGAGAGTGGGTAAGGAACTGTATTTATTTCTATCAAAGCTATTCATTGATGCCTTGGATCAAGTGACTCGGAAGCAAAATTCAAGGAGATTTCAACTCTTGTGGCAGAAGAGTTACCCATCCTATTTCCAAGTCTGCCCACACATTTGACTTGACCTCCTGCAGCAAGAAGATTGACAGAATAACTAATACAACGTGTGAAGTAATACAGTAAAGCCTTGTTAATATTCCCATTGCTAACCCACACACCTCATAATTCAGAAGGCCGGGGTCTCTTTCTCCTCCTCTGCTAAGATTTAATAGATTCCTTTAAGGAGGTCTCACATTACCAAGAGTTCAGGAGTATTACATAACATGCCTGGACATTTCTTTCTGTACATGAAGGGTGACCAGAAATCATCACAAAGTCTATTATTGCACTAATGGACCAAACCCACAGCTTTACAAACATTTCTGAAGTTCCTAGTATGAATGATCAAAATGTGACTGCTTTATTTTGTGTTTCTTATTTTGCCTAAACAAGCTTAGTTAGTAATATTATTGAAAGACATCATCTCACTGTGAAAGGAATAACTGACCTATTCCTAATGTTTCTTCCAAAATTTGAAAGGCCTTAGGAAAATTCTTTTTAAACACTTTTTCACTGTGAAGTTGGTTCATGCTCTAACTTGAGTTACCACCTCACACAGAAGAGGAATTCTTAAATTAAATGGGTGAGCTTGTCAGGTGGCTTGGCTGGCCCACAGACAAGACATTTGAGTAGTGACTAGACGAGCACTGCCAATTCTCCAGTGTTTTCCCATAACTCCTGCTGGGAAGCAGGAAGGACAACAAAGTTTTCCTGGATCCATTAAAACACAGCTTGTAGACCAGCCCAGCCCAACAGAGCTGCCTGGAAGAACTGGAGCCTGTGAATTAATTCTTTCATCAAGATTTCCAGGAGAACCATTGTGTCATTTCTGGGCCCAAGAGAAGTTCAGCCTTTGTCCTCACAGCAAAATAAGTGGGTTACTCCTCTACTCAAGTCAAACAAGCTCACATCCCTTCTCTCCTCACGGGGAGCATCATGGAGAAGATCTTGCACAATCTCTTCCTCTTACTCGTTTTGTGTCCTCAGCACAGTTAACCACAGAGTTGGGGACCACATCCAGAATCTGCAGCAGTCATGGGCAAGATCCTTTTGAAATCTAATGGAATAAAAACTGCCAGATGCTTTTATGTTAAATCTGTCACTAAATTAAGTGGAAACTCCCCAACTGCATGCATGAGTTCCTAGTTCTTTTTATTTCCTCGAGGTATTCAGGAAATTCAGACCCCACTCGAGAACATGAGAAATCCTGCCTATTTCTGCCAACCCTCTTGGCTGCCCTCACTTAGCTCCACTAAACTTCAGCTTACATCTATTTGCTTAAAACACAAGGAAGCAAATCCTTCAAATTCCCACTTTAATAATTAAAATAAATAACTAGAAATAAATTGTAAACACTTTTCTGACATCGCGTTAACGTTGTGCATCACAGGAGGACACAACACTACGGCTGAAACTCGGCTTTGGGGCCAAGTGCCTCAGCTCCTCAGTGAACTCAAACCAGTTAAGGCTACTTCACTCTTAACTTCTCTTATTGCTGCTACAGAAACTATTTAGAGTCAACCTCAACTTCACCATTGTGTTGTATACATAAGCCTCCAACATATTAATGATATCAAAACACCACCGCTACTGGTCCTAAAATGTTCTCACGGTCAGCCACCCCTCATCAGGAATAAGCTGCCAACTCCTTCTCTGGGGCTTAACCAGTTGTCACAGGAATCAGTCTGATTTCCTTTCCTAAGCTTATATATCAGGGATGTCATAAAAGCAATTTGGTCACTTAAATGAGTTGTGTTCCAGTCCATTGGATAACCTTTTAATGGAGGCAGTTAGGTTGGGAAAAGAGATTATTCCCCTCTAGAGCAACTCTGTTGTTTTGACCTTAATAGATGAAATTATTTATTTTAAAATGAAAGTTAAACAAATAAATTAAAGGCTGCACAAGATCCAAGAACTTGTTCTTGCTTATTTGTTCTTGAGCATTGATGGCTTTCATTTCTGGGTGGGTGGGGGGAGGAAAGGGGGAATGAACATTTTGTTATGCAAACATCTCCTTTGTCAAAAAGCTGTATTACCTCTAAAAGAACTTCTGGAAGAAAAAAATTAAAAATAGATTATCCAGTTATGTAGCTCGTATAACCAAAATACAGCACTTATTCAGTCCGGAGTAGATTATATCTACAGTCAGGAGACTTTGGCAAACGCAGGCTAAGGCAGCAGCATCCCAGCCTTTCCTGCCATCTGGACTGGCCTTGCCATTTTATACTGAAGTTTCTGCAAAACACTCCAGATTGCTGATCCTGGTGACCTACTGCATTCAAGCTCCTCCAAAATTTGATCTCTTCTTTGAAGATTTTGACTTCTGTCAAAATCAAACATGAGCTTTCTCTTAAAAAAGCCAAACAAAACAGCAAACAAACAACAAATTGTTTTTGTATTTCACGTTTCCTTCCTTATTACCCTCTATAGCAAAGTGGGAAAAGACTTAGACCTAACCGACGAACGCTTCAGCAGATAGACCCAGGGATGAGCTCTGCCCTGGGCAAGGGTCTGATTTCCAGCTTACCCCTTTGCCTCCCTCTCAATTCTCTGTGCTGTTTACTGAACATCCAAGTTCTTGGCATTTACTCAAATAATAAAACAAGCCATTCCTTAAATAAATAGGAACATCCCTTGGAAGCTATCACAAGGATAGTCCTCTCCAGCTTCCCTACTCACAGGTTGGCTCAGATCATCAAGAAAAAAGCAAAAGTCATCATCATCAAAAGAAACCTATTTTTACCTCCCCACTTACTGAGTTAGACCTTTTTCCCCAGAACACTACTATTTATTTTCTCAATTTGCTCTACACAAGCTATTTATTCCTCTTGGGGCACACCGCAATACACACACACACAGATAATTGCTAATAAATTGCAATGGTCTGGATCTTACAAACTAATCCTGGCTTAATCTTGCCAATCAGAACCTGCCAACAGGTTCTCAGGTCTAGCCATCACATTTTCGGTCCAACTAAAAGCAGGAATTTTAATACTTGTATTGCAATTCCACATACAATAAAGACTGATGTTTAACAAATATTTCCATTGTTAAAAAGATATTTAAATTAAACTCAAAAGCTTTTGCTTTTAATATTTATAAAGAAAGTGATCGCTATTTCTCTTTGGAAATTAAGTTTACACACGTACCAACAACATAATTTGCATTTTTTTTTTTTCTTTAATATCTATAAATTGGATTTGCCATGCCTGCCTTTATTAAGTTTCTAAATTTGTCCTCAAGTAAATGAGTGCTTGGTTAAAGAAGTTTAACACAGTGGTTCAAAACCACTGGGGCTGCTAGGGCAGAATTTTGAACGTTATGCTACTAAGAATTGTGTGGCCTTGACCTTGCCAAAAACTCCGTTTTATGTTTAAATGGTCACAGATTTAATCACGGGCTGCAGGAAAGACTTGCCATTAACTAACTCCTTTACTTTCCTCCTAGTTAACAAAACACTTATGTCTGCAGTGGATGCTATAAGAATTGATTTAGTTATCTAGGATATGTCCACATTAGCAAATGGTGTCCCACCAGCTCAATACAGAAATTAATTGTGGGATTCTTGTCAAATCCACATTGTTTCCTGGCGCAGTTGCAAGCCACTCAATTAGACACCTTTCAAGGCCTTTTGCTGGGCTAAATGTAGCTAATTGCTCCAGTTCTGGACGGGGATGATTCATCTCCCAGATGTCTCGGACCTCTCGGCAGCTCTGTTCAGCTAATATCAATACATACAGCCAGCCGACAGGATACTCTTGTGAACAGGATATTTTTACTCACGCCTCCCTTTTATATGATTAATCCCGAACAAGGAAGGTCTCCTGAATCACGCTCTTGACACGGCAACTCCTTTGCGGCTGCTGGCTTCCCACACACGAGGGTCGGGCCATGAATGCAGCCTCTTTGTCAGCGCTCTCCAGGTGCAGCACTATTCACACTTGAGCTTGACAGCGTAACATAACAGTTTTTATTTGACAGTCTCCTCTCTCAAGTATTCTTTTCTCTTCTGCCGCTTCCTCATTTGTCCATATCTCAGTGGCAGGGCTGGCCAAATTGAAAATGAATGAAGCACAAAGAAAGACTGTGGTTTCCACAGTGACACTCTATGGGAAAACAGTGCACGGTTTGGAGTTTTTTTTTTATGGAGTCCTCAAAGGTCATTGGTAGCACTTGTAGCTGTGAGTCCCAGAGGAAAAGACCAGAGCATCTGGTCCACTGGTTATCAGTGTTCAAGGAGGAATCCTCGCAAGCTGTTGCTTAAGAGCAATGGGCAGAAGTGAGAGTGGGGATTAAAAATACAGTAATTCTGAGACCTCTTTCCCAGCACCCTTTGTATATGAGTTGATTCAAGAATACAGGAATGAGGGAGAGAGCGGCAGCTTGGTTACTCAGTTCCCATGGTGTAGGACACAGGGTTGTATGTGGGAGGTGTGAGCTTCCAGCCTTGATGGGTGGCTGTCACCTGAGACTTGAACTAGCTCTGGCACAGCACCTTTGGCTATAAAAATCCTCAGCCAGGCTCCCAGAGAGAAACACACACTCACCTGCCATTAACACAACCAACCACCGGATGTCTTCATTGCTCCATGCCAACACCCACAGAAAAGCATTTCCCCATGAATGGAAAATTAGGTCTCTTAAGGATGGCAATGCAAAAAACGACACCTGAAAGACAGCAACTCAGCTCCACTGAGTGTCACATCTGTGCTTTAGTAGAAAGCTGTTAGGACATCAGCTAGAGGAACAGGTTTTTGTTCAACAGAGTGCTGACTATCCCTGGGACCTTTGTCTATGAGATAGGTCATCTGAGTTTCTCCATCAGCAGACTGGCGTGCCAGATACCCCTTGCTTGAGCAAGTGTCAAGAGATGATACAATATCCAGAGAGCATTTGGTAATGCCGAGGTCCCTACTCTGTAAGTGCAGCAACTGCTGTCAAGAGTCTTGCCTGGTCTGTGCCTCCCCCCCAGTCCATGCCAGTTGGGTACAAGCACTACAAAGGAGCAGCACCATCCACCCTTGAGAGCTGGTTCTCACCCAGCTCTGCACATTTGTATCTAACTTCAGAAGAAAAAAGAAAAGGGTACAAAATGAAGTAGATTTTACTTATATATATATATACACATACACACACACACAATATATATACACAAAGAGACAGCTCCTCTAAACCACAGTTGTACCATGGTAGTAGGCAGAGGCCAGCACTGAGCTGGACAGCAGCAGAATGAATATGCAGAGCAGAAAGACAGCACCTACTGTCTCCCTTCAGGCCCCTGGAATGCATTTGTCTGTTGATTAATTTATCTTGATTTCTTCTTTTTCTCTCCTAGTAATCCCTTCCTTTCGTATTTTTGCTTGTCAGTCCTCTTTCTTGCTCATCATTCTTTTTACTAGTGGTTGTAATCCCGGATCACACTTCTCATATTGTCACCACTTCCCAGGAGTAGTGCTGAGCACAAAGCAAAGTCCCCTGTGCATCCCGACTTCTCTGTGAAACAGGAAAGTTTCTGTCAGGTGGTTGCTCACCCTTGTGCAGGCCTGCCTCCATGACAGCCTGTGCTTCCAGTCATTATTGCCAGGACACTGGAAGTAGCTATTATAGGCCATGGTCCAGCACAGTCTGCTCTCCGGCTTTACAGCCTTCGTTCCCAGGACTTGTGCTGCCAGCCCTTGGCCAAGGCAGATCCAGAAATGCCTATTCCAATCCCATGCCAGTCAGGTTTGCTAGGGACACACTCAGGTAGGAAAAGTTCTAGAGATGTAGCCCAAATACTAAACCAACAATTTCAGTAAAACCTATTTGTGGAATCTCACCAGGACTCAGCATAGCATTGCAAAGAAATTTACCTTTCTTATCAGAACTATTCATGTGCTAACAACTGCACACTTGTTTAAGTGCTTTCATATGGTCAGGTGTACGTCTGATAGAGCAGCCATTAAAGTGCTGCTGACTTGGTGATTTCACTATCCCTTGGATCAACTCTGCCTCTGGGGGAGATCTGAAATCCTACTTAAGGTTCTCTGCTTTTGTTGACTCCCCTGGTATCTCAATTCCATTCCCTCAGAAATGCTAGCAAGAGCAAAGTCCCCAGCACATTTCTAACCTTTCCCATTCTGTTGTAAGTTACTAAGACCGTTTTCCTGGTGCAACAAATTAATTAAGCAACTTAAGTGCTTTTCTACAGCGAGCAGCCTAATAAGTTTTTGCCTATTTAGTAAGGTGCTAAGCCTGTCACCGGGTAGCAGATGCACTATTTTCATTTTTGAAGTAGCTGAGGTCCTAGAGGCAGGAGACACAGTGCTCAGAGCAATGTCTTCTGGCAGGAATATCAAGCACCTTTGAAAGTTTTCTCATCCAAAAAGTAAGCAAAGTCTGCTATTTCTAACAACCTCTTGAGAGGCCAACCACATGGTATTTTAAATTATTTATTAATAACAAAATCATGTTATTTAGTATATTATTGCTCCACTGTTCTCAAATGGCAAGTGAAAGTAACTTTGATGCAATAGTCCTTAACATAGACTATAGATAGTATTAGTGAAATTGGCGATACAGTATCCCTTCTTTTTATTTTATGAATGTTATTCTTTAATAATTTAACTTGTTCTGCCTGATGATCATCATCTTGCGCTTGCTTTCTGTATCACGCTGTCAAACTTCCAGGCATTTTCTCCTGGTCTCTATTTCAGATGGAATGTTTCAGGCACTTTAAGCACTCCACAAAATTAGATAATAGTTGAGTCTTTTGTTTTGCTTTCCTTTTAGAGAATCGAGCTAATGAAAATTGGGTCAAGCTGAACCCTGTTTTCCCAAGCGTTATTCTTGAAATCTGTTACCACCTTGTATCTCTATTCTTTCTCTTAGCACTGCAGTGTTTACAAGCTCTCTAAGCATGTATTCACATGCCAATTACGCCAAACAGACAACTCAGATAGGAGAGATGATAAATCCCAAATTTGAGCAAGCAGCTCTTTTGGGAAGCTATTTAAAAAAAAAAAGAACAAAACAATAAAAACCAACAAAACAAAACACCAAAAAAAACCAAACAAAAAAACAACCTGAACATCACATAGATCTACAAATTCACATTTCTTTTTGGCTTATTTCCAGGCTAGGTCTTAAGCACTGAATAAGAACTAAGGTAGAATACATACACAGAAGTTTATTATTCCACTGCTGCTCAGAGAATTTAAAGCCAGAGAGAGCACTGCAACGTGTGTAAGCGGACAATAGCCCCTTATAGAAAAGCTTTGCAATTTAAGATGAAAAGTAGGTGTTCTGTTACATTGACAATTGTAATCCTTGTTACAACAAGCAGTGCTATAAATCCCTTCTCGACACCAGCACCGGAGCTACACCTGAAGCAAACTGCTATGTAATTCAGTGTTCACATTGAATATCTGTAACCAGCAAGCTGGTTAAACACAACCATGGAACTTGGCTGCATCTGTTTTCACTAGAACGAGTACCTGAGGCCCTGTGAACCCAGAAAGAGCCTGGCCCTTCTATTCCAGCTTCTTCACCCTCTCATCCAAAGCACAGCTCACTCAGATGCACTCAAAAATCTAAGACAAGGCAACAGAGACCTTACTCTAATAACCTCAGAGATGAGAAAGTGAAGTGCAGAGTAAATACATGAACTGTGGAGTGAGTAAATACACACTGCCTGTGGTACAGTATGAAATTTAGTGGGGTTTTTACCTTCTTATTACCTTTTTTTTGACATTATTGATTTTCTTAGGCTGCCTTATTTGAGGAAGCACTGATCTTTCCATTTGGTAATTTTGGTTTTGGGCACACAAACCGGCAGACAGCGGCACATCTCAGGTAAGTCTACTGTGGCTCTTCGGTTAACAGCTGACCTAAGATACTTCCCTGAGCTACCAGGGCTCTGGAAAAAGGCATATTTTCTGTCTAATGAATATCAATGCAGAGCCATTTCAGGATCCAAGCCCTGAAAAGAGCCTTCCCCACATTGCTATTAACCCTTCTGAGCACTCAAAACCTACACAGAGGTTTTGTGGCTTTGATTCACACCTGCATTTAGATATAAGCCCTCCAGCAAAGACCCAAACCTTTATTCTCTTTCATCTCTCCATTTCTCCCTGACATTTGATTTCCCACCTCTGGAGGTTTATATTGAAATACCAGAAATCATAACAACTCAAGATGAAATCCTAGTTCTGATGGTGCAGAATGAGGTTAACACCTGACAGTTATGCCACAACAGAGAGACCAGACTACACCAGCAGCCTTAGTGGAATAATTCCTCTTTAGGAATAGAGGGAAGCTTGAAAATCAATGGGAAGGAACACGCTGCACCATGGAAATGAATATTCTGCTGGCACTTGAACACTGAGTAGTATAATGAATCCCTGTTCCCACAGATGGGCTGTGTAAGGTCCAAAGTTTTCTTGGTGAAAGCACCTGCAGCTCTGAAGAGGCAGCTCATGGGCTAGATCTTCACTGTGGCCATGAGAAGGGGCCTCTTCCACTGTGGGGGAGAGTCTGAGCTGGGGGAAATGGTTGTCTTGGGCATCATGACATCAGCAGGTGTCTGAAGTCAGATGGTAGCATGGCTCTGTAACTCACTCCAGCACAAGATGATGCTTATATACTACACCCAGGTATCTTTTGTGCCCTATAACTAGGTCAACACAGAGAACTGATTTGCAGCTGAAATTGAGCATTGGTCTCAAACTTGTTCCAGGCATCTGCTGATGGTTCAAACACCAATTATTTATTTATTTTCTTAAAATAAATAAGTGAAAGCATGTCTTGCCTCTGTATGGTTTGAAATGAGAGAAGCACTGAAATAGCAAGTTAGAGAACTACTACCCTAACATAAATTATATTTTCAGTCTGATCATAAGAGACAGCACAAATTGCTTGAGAATTTTGCCCCAAAGCATGAAACACTGCACAAGTGAGAAAGTTTAAAAAGAGTCTATAAACTCACTGCACACAGCGCAGAGCACAAGGAACATGTAGAAATATTCCCAAAAACTCATCTACGTTAATTTTGTCTTTGCTGGGCATAGTGCTGGACTGAGACTGAGATGCTTTCAAGCATCCCAACCAAGTCAGGACGAGGGTGCAATGAGAAACAGACACATGGAAGAAGCATTGTGAACAAATGAAGCTGGCACAAGCTCCACATGGTGGATGCACATACAAAAATTCAAAAAAAACTTTGGTTGCTGCAGGAAGAAAAGCATCAAAACAAATGATTTTCACATCGTTGAATTGGTGAGATATTCAAAGAGCAGAACTATAGTAAGAATTATCACATAATTGATACTAACATGGTTACTATTCAGCTTTACAGGCTATTTTCTTTCTTCATGTCAAGCAAGTTGGCGTTCTTTTCCATTCTGTTGTTATTCTTTCTTTTGTGAAATGTAATTACATTTCCACAAACGTCATGTCTACAGTGGGAGCACGCCAGAAAGCTATTAGACCACCACTTCTCTTGCTGCCCTGCCAGATGCGGTGTGCATTGAGTTTTGTGAACATCAGGAGGTGTCTCATTTTGCCCAGTTCTCCCCGTCCCACTGAAGGCACATGTGTAAACACCAACGTGGCCAGTTTACAAAGCTGTTAGTTCATAAGATCACCAAGTTTAGTTCACTTTCACCGCAAGCAACATGCAAGTCACCTACGTTACTAGGCACCGCTAGAAAATGTCATTAAAAGAATGAGAACTACTATTTCCACCGCAGAGTATTCAGACCTGCTGCAGTCATCTGAAAGACAGGGCTGTGCAAATATTAACCTACATAGTAAGAGTTTTCCCATTCCTGGATTCCTGTGGAACAAATCTGGAATTTTGCCGTGCCTTTTTCATTACAATGTTTTCATGATCTTCTACCACCTGCCACATTAGTAAGCTACCAGAAATGAAAGACTAAGTCATCTTAGGGTAAACTTTGTTATTCTTTATTAATGCTCTATAAATCAGTCTTGTTATAAATCAGAGAATGTTCATTAATCAATTCTCAAAAAATATTTTATTTGGCTAAGAGTGTCAAATCGTGAAAGTAACAAAGGAAAAATTAAAACCATGTGCTAGAAGTGGGTTCATGACTGCATGCTTACGTCAACAAAGACTCATAACTGCACAAACAATTACCATATATCATGTTAACTTTCATTAAATAAAACCATGCTGAAAACCAGTAGTACGATCCTTATAAAACACACATGTTTTCTAATATATTTGTGCATGCAGGACAGCATTTTGCACTCAGTTAACTGCAAACTAGGGTTGCATATGTGTGAATGCCGGCGGAATTTTTCCTGCTGGCTTTCCATGCACAAGATACATTAGAAAATATTGTTTGAAGAACTCATCTCTGTAGGCAGAACAATGCTATCCTCCTTTTAAGACAGATTATCTTGCTTGAGTTACAAAACCAGAAGAATAAAGGTCAGGGACATGCAGATTTCACATCTTAGCCTTTTACTACCTAATTGTTTAATCTTTGATAAGCCACTTAGAATAGAGTATTTAAAACTGGCCTAGTCCAGATCATTAGGTAGTGTGAACTGATGTGTTCACTAATTAAAAATACAGTCCCCGGACTGTATACTAGCTGGAATCGACTGGGATCTGGTTTCCTTAAAGTTAGGCAAGACTATCTACACTTAGAAGTCAGTAATAAAAAGCTGTGTCAAGTACGCTACAAAAGTAAACCCTGCTGGAGAAGGAACATGTTGAACCAGCAAAATAACATATCAGTTCCTTGTGCAAAGTAACTCAGCCAGAGAGAGAGTTACATAGTTGGTGTCACCATCTGTGCAAGTTCTTTCTAGAGTACTAGAAAAGTATTCTAGAAAAAGAAAAAACACCCCATTTGTTACATGCAAAAGTCTAAAGCAGATCTGACATAGGAGCTAGGGCAACAGAAGTACACAGTCACTTCTCTAGAAGACAGCAAACCACACGAACCACATAAGCTTCAAATTCCAGCCTGGGCCCATTTATAGGTCAGTTTTCTTCTTTTTTGACATTTCTGTTTACTGGTATTTGTATTACAGCAGTTCCTAGAGGTCCTAAGTGATAGCACACTCCTACTGACCTAGGAGTCAAAAAAATCAATGCGGCAAAATAAAACATACTGAGAAGATCTACAAGGGGTTAGCAATTAAAGGAGACAGGGCACGGAGAAACAGCTCCATTGTACACATTTTGCTATACAGGCAGACAGACCAATGTATTTGGTCCTCCTTTACTGCATAATGAAGTTGGCAAAAATATATACCTGGAAAGAAGGTACTGATACAGGGCTAGATTAAAAAAATAAATTAAAACTTTAGTTGAAATTTAGGTAAAATTGATCCACTTGTGAATCATGCATGCGATAGCAAGCTGAAGTAACGTCACTTGCCACTGAGGTGCGCACAGCCTGATAACAGCAGCACAATTCCTTGCGCTCTTCCTCTTGCTGGATCCGTTCTCGTCCCTTCTAATGATTTTCAGCCATAGTAAGTAGAAAAATTCATCCCTGGCCATTAGGGCTATAAAGAACACAAAAGCAAGCCCTCAAACAGGCTCAAAAGGCAGAGGAAATCAAAAAGAGTGAACCTCCCCAAATGATTACTTCTAGAACATCTTCAGGTCTCATCAGCCAACCTCTCAGGGCTGCTGGAAGCTGACTCAGTGCACGGGAAAGGCCGAGGCTGACTCTGTAACGCAGGAGAAGCAAGGCACGGACACCCGCGCATTGCCCGAGCCTGTGCGCTGGCCTGGTTTTCCAAATACCTCGTATTGAGGTTTCCATGCACTAATGGCTATCAAATGGGTGGCTGTTTATTTTCTAAAGGAAAGCCTATCCTGTGGAGCTGGTAGTTTAAAATATTTTAAACAAACATTATCTATGAACTCTAAAATGATGCATTTACCAGGGCTTTTATACGCATTCAGATGTGTAGGAAAAAATAAATAGAGAAAAGGGTAATTTAAGCCTTGTCATTGATGGGAATTTCATCTCTGAACTTTAGCACTTGATGCTTATTTATCAACTGTGGCCTGTCATGCTGGCAGAATAGCATCAGAGATATTTTTAATCTGAGATAAGCACCAAGTGTCTCTATAGACTACACTCTGATTTGCTGCACAAATTTCAGGTTGTGCAAAAATCTCTCCTGATTTGGAGAAGGACAACTCGCTTAGTGTTGGTGCAGGATTGAAAGCCCCTGACGTGCAGTGAAAACAAATGCCTGCCCTTTTACAGGCCTGGTGCACATAGCACCCATTTGCTGATGAGTTGCATTGATTCTGTGAAGTGTCCCATGAAATAGGCCTTCAAAGGAGAAAAAAAAAAAATCCACCCTAAAAGAGGACAACCACTGTGAAAGCTACAGAACCTTCTTTGTGTCTTTGCTCTTCCCTTCGAGCCGAGATCTTAGCCACGAACGCACACAGCAGGATGAAGGGAAGCCGTGGCTATTCATTAGATCTCGTGGTCACTTCTCTGATTCACCTGGTTCTATATTTGTATTTTGAAATTTCAGCATCAAATTCATCCCTTTAAAACACTTGGAACTCTATTGCACATCAGGCAGACTATTGTGGCAGCAAGATGCAGGATTAACACAGCTACAGGTGCCCAGTATAGGTCTCCCTCACAAGAGGTGAGAGGAGAAGTCTTCTCTGCAAGTTTCAAGATAAAATAAGAAGCTGGTTTGAAAATAACTAATGTTTATTTGGGCTTCCTCCTCCCTGCCTTTTTCACATTTTTTCTAAGTTATCTAACTAGGAGTAGGAAAGAAAAACAGGGAAAATTCAACAATAAAAGAAAAAAAGCCAAATTATGACATCTCCAAGGGATGCTAAAAAGCAGTCTCTGTGCACATGCAGCCTAAAAAGTTGGAACTTTCTAGCTGTCTCCACTTGCTTATTCACAGAGCCATCTGTGCAATTTTCCCCACACATTTCAAGCACATACTGAGATTAGAGATGTTGATCTTGACTTTCCCCTCACCCCCACGGAAAATTGGATTTTTAATTAGAGGAAAATGTCTATTTTCCTTGAACAGAGCAATTACATTTTTTTTTTTCTCCCAGTCAAAAAGATCCTTTGGGAAAGTTTTACCTGAATGATTTTGTTTGCGTAGACTGAGAGGTGGAAGGGAGAAGATAAGTGAGGGCAAGGGGAAAGCTTTTTCTGCATTTACATTTTGGAATAAAGGGTTGGATTTCCTGAAAATTTTGAGATAGAGTGTGGTAAAGTCTACAAATGAACACAGAAAAATTAAATCAAATACACTGGTGTGTTAAGACTTGGTGAACGCTTCCTGAGGAAGGGGTTGGTCCATGGGATCAGCTGTCCCATTCTTTTGCTCCTTGCAGTCAGATGTAACTCTCCAGCTGACTCAAACAAGTCCACTTCTGTGCTGAATTGCTGGATGGTATCTAATGCTGACCTCCACTGATTCCATATTTATCCATATTACCCTTCCTGAAAGAAGTTTGAGTCACAAGCTGAGCCTTCATTCTAAAACCAAAGCCATCAATCCAGGACTGAGAACCCCAAATCAGCTCCACTACTGCAAAGAGAAACCATCTCACAAGACTCCAAGGAGGGCAAAATCAATTCCTCCTATGCTATACGTGGTTGTATATATGACAAAGCTGGGAACAAAAGGTTCAGTCCAGACCATTTAGCCAACAGACCTAGTCTGAACCCAACTTGTACTACAAATACAAGGGCAAAACAGGCTTGCATCTGAAAACATCAAGTTCCTTACAGGTTGAGCATGCTTCACCCTAAACAAGACCCAGGTTAGCAAAATATAGAGGCATTTTTCATCTGTTATTTCATATCTGAGGGGAATCTGTCCCAGTGGCAACCATCTGATGGTTCCCAGGTGTCAATCTTGTGTTCAGGACTTAGCTCTGGTCACAGATTAACATGTTTAGCAACAAATTCCATTAGTAGCGGTGGTTATTAATGTTTTTCTTACATGCTTCCCAAAACATTTTGTGTAAGCTCCATCACAGCTAGTGAATGTATTTTGGGAAGGAGGCACTGCAGATATGAGCTGCAAGAGGTAAAAGAGAGGTGGTAGCTAGGAGAATAGAGGAAGAAGGGGAAAATTCAAGCAATTCCGAATGTGAGGCAGACTCACTGAATCCAGCAGGTTTTGGATAAAACTTTTGTTAAGGTTAGACACGTATCTTTGCACACTAAGGATAAAAGGGGTAGGAATGATCCTTTCTTTCTTCTTTATACTGGGAGGAGAGGCGACACAAGAGAAACAGGACAAAGCGCAAACATAGACAGAAGAGTCCTTAAAAGATGTTTGAGGGATGGAGTCATGAAAGGAAGACACATGACACGATCCTGCAAGAAGATAAAGAAATGTGCAGGCATTTTGGCTGGAGTGGCTTGGCAGTGAGGGTTCCAGAGACAGCCATCAAATAAAGAGAAAGATACACCCTTTAGTAGCTAAACCCTTTGCTGGAGTCATCTGCTTGCAGGAGACGGAGCTGCCCCAAACCATGGTCTCTAAATCTCTCCAATTGCTGTGTGCTCTGCAGTGCTGAGATGCTAAACTTACACCCCTACATCCCAACTCAAGCCCCAGGGTGAGACAGACCAACTCCTCTTAAGCTGTTTATGTATCAGTAAATATAAAGAAATGGTCTTCTGCTGCCAGCTTCTCTGGGTACCAGTTCTAGAAAACCTATCCCAAGCTCTCAGCAATGATTGTGTGCTGTTCCCACCCCCTTCCCAAGAGGAAAAAATTCAGCTGGAAAGAAAATAAATAAGGCTTAAAAGCATGGCAGCCTAGGAGTGCTTAGGAAACATTCCTTTCCTCCAGGAAACACTTTTATAGGAACAGCCATTGTCAGGGTTTTATGTTGTAACAAAAAAAATCATGTTAACAATGGGGAAAAAAAGAAAAGGATTTTGAAAGGGTTATGAAAGTTTTTCAATAAGCTGCACTTAATTTTAAAGCGGAAAAATGGCCACAAACTTTATTATGAGGGAAAATGTCTTCCCTATTTAAAAGAATGCTTAGTTCAGGCAGAAAAAGTCCTCAGAAATGAACTGAGTTGCATCTGACCTGCTCCACCGTGCGTACTGCTAAAGCTTACCCATTCCATTTCCACCTGCACGCGAGCTTTGCTTCCTCTTTCACACTCACCCCTCAGATGTGGAAATAATAAAGGAGAAATGAGACACCGCTATTGTTTTCAAAACCATACCAGCTTCTTCTGAATTTACTGTCAAGTTCTATTTTTTGGCAGGAATTACAAGAAAGGTCAAACTGGAACACAGCTGCAGGTGTGCCGGCTACAGTCCACACCGCTGCCTTGTGTGGTGGGGAATGAAAACACGGGGTTTTTTAAACTCTGCCTAACAATCCAGAGACTCTTTTATCTCTCCTTGAGGTATGTTGGAGGGGAGCTGCTCAGCTGCTGGCTCTATCGGATACGTTTGGTCCTGCTGACTTCTGGGCTGGGAATCTTTGTATGACAGCTGATCTGTACATCTGGTCTTTTCTTCTTCAGTTTTTGTGTATCTTTGCATATAGTGTTGTAAAAGCAAGCAAGAATGAACAAACCTGAAATCAAAACCAAGTCAGCAAAGGCACTAGAATAAGGTTTTGGTATTTTCATTATTATAGGAAGCTCTTTATGTGAAGGGAATACTCAGCAACAAAACCACTGCAAATGCTGTGATGTATCCAGAAATACTGACACTTTCACTGAAAAAAAAAAAAAAAAAAAAAGACACTGATTTAGGACCTGCACTTTTTAAAAAAAAAAAATATCATGCATTCAAGCTGATGTCTCCCTTTAGGCCTTTACAGCTCCCATTTGTGAGCAGAGCAGAACTTGCACTAAGCATCTGGGAATATTTTATTTGTTATTTGGGGAAGGAAGGGCCTGAAACTCAGCAAGAGGGTAGGAAACAACTCTGCCTGCATTGCTGGAGTGACAGTGGAGATCTAAGAAAACCCGGTCCCACTTGATTCATTTTGCAACCACAGAAATATAGATTTCCTTTCCACTTGTTGCCTCTCAATGTCACCACTACACAAAGGTCCTTGAAACACCCTCGGTTCCAACAGTTCCCAGTCCAACATCAAAACAAGTGACTATATTGCAAGAACTCAGCTTGTGGGTGGAGAGAGAAGACACCCCTTAGGGCTCCCAGAAAGCAACATGAACTTTCCCTGCCACATTCTGAAGCTGGTGAATGGGACTGAACACTTTAGAAAATGCCAAAAAGTATTAGAAAATACTTTATTTAATTCCTTTTGCAGGAAAACAAGTCAGAAAATTCAGCTCTCTTTGCATCTGCCTCAAAAGCCTGAAATTCAGATGGAAAACAACCAAGGACATGCCGGTGCTGCTGGTGCACATGGAGCTGGTTCTGCTAGCATCCAAACTGGAACTGCAGCAAGGTCAGCACAGACACTTTCGAGGAGGATCAGCAGCCCCAGAATGATGTGGAAGCAAAGAACACAGTTGTGTCATTGACCTTGAGCTGAAAATACTTATGGCTGCTCACCTAAATGACTGACAGTTGTGGCAACACCATAGTGGTGTCTTCAACCACTGAAGTAAATAGTCCAGTACCTTAAAAAGCATGTAATCTCTGAGCTGCTTGCCCTCTCAACACCTTTTGATGAGAAGGATTATCCAAATCTCTGGAAATCTTACTCAGCATCTTGACTTCGGGCTCCAGCTCTGGAAAATCTCGCCCTTAAATCAAAATCAGATTCTGGAAATATTTCAAGTAGGTGTACCTCAAACCTCTAGAAATGCCAACCTGTGAGCACCAATAGGCCAGCTCTGCCCCAGCTATTAGGCCAGTGACTTCAGCACAACTACAAGCAGCATTGTCCATAATATATATATTAAATATATAAATAGACTGGACTGTGCTGTGCCTTTAATACAAGTCCTACAAAAATCGCAAATTTAAAAGCATATTTTTAAAACTTACAAGAGCTTCAGTCCCAGTACTTCTCATCATGGTCTAAGTACAAATATTGTCTCTTCGTTATTTAAATAACCCTTGCTCCTGAAGCATTACTGTCCTCAGAAGCTACCACACCTTTATTTTGGCTGGGGAACCAAAGTAGACTTGTTATTTGTCCAGGGCTCTATAAAAAAGATATTAATAGTAGAAATTTATGTCATAGCCAACATCTGGAGTAGATTATTTACAAATAAGTTGGCTCTCTAAAAAAAACAAAACAGTTTTAAAGTTTGTTTACAAAGTTGCTGCATGTTGTTTCCACTATTTTATTAAGAGCACATGGAGCCATGCTTCCAAACAGCAGCATTAAAAATAGACTAGGATTCACAGTGGATGAAATTCAAGCTTTGGTTTTGATAAGCATCCACAAGTTAAGATTAGCCAAACTTCTTTGGTCGGCCAAAAATTTATAGTAATACATTTATTATGGAAAGCTAGAGTATGAGAAACCTGAATAGAAGTCAGAGTTTTCCAGAGAAATCCATCTCCCAGGTAAAGATGGTACAGGCCGCCAAGGCTCAACATACAGGACACCTTGCAGGAGGGACAGCAAATCACCAACTGGATGCACTGGAGTTAGAATGAAGCACACCATCCAGGTCAACATAAAGGGAGATGGATGGTTTCCTTTGGGAAGTTGTCCTTGATAGGAACTGTAGTTCCCATGGATTGCTGTCAGGTCTGGGTCAGCCTTTATCCACTGTTGCCTGTCAGACTTCTGTGCACAGTCATCACGGACAGAGTATAATGACTCTATGCTGAGTAAACACTCGGCTCACGGAAATCAGCGTCAGCATCGCTGACAGCACCACATCAACCATAAAAACCATCTATTTGGACACCAAGCGTTCTGTACAAGTGTACAGAACAGTCTGTTACTGATATCTTACCACTAAAGGGCAGCAAGAAGAACAAAAACCATCTAAGCAGCTTGATCAGAAGAATTCAATGTGTGCTTTATTATACATCAGTTGTAAACTGGTTTGCCTGACCGAAGATTGACATCTGCAAATGACACCTTCTGATGATGACTGGAACAAAACGTTTTCTAAAAGCCCCCAAAATGGGTTAAATGACACTCCTCTGGAACTGGCAAAAATGCACTCTGTCCTAAATTAAAACATAATTGTGAGTCTAAGTAAAGAGATGCGGTTAGTGGCTGACTGCTCATCCCCACTTTGTTGGATCATCTGAGCTTATAGGTTATTTGAGAGAGAAGCTTTTGTTTCCGCTTGCTCCCAGGAGCCGGGCAGTGCTCTCAGACAGGTTAAGAGGAGCAGCTGGTAGGTTTTTCCCAACAGCAGCAGAACCCATATCACTCACCCACCACCAAACACCAGACAGGGCAGATAAGGATGTCAGATAAGGATTTGTCTTTTATGCCAGCACTAAATTTTCCCTGTGAAGTAGCCTAATTTGTGGATATGTCAGGAGGAGCCGAAAAGCTATTAGCTTGCCAAGGAGTTATTTCTGAGATGTCTGGCTCTTTTTCCCCACTTCCATTCATTGCACAGATAACCCCCCCCCAAAAAAAAATCCAACTGAGAATGTTCACAGCTTCCACTGGGTTAAGCTGCATCGGAAGACACTGGCCAGGTTACAGAAGGAATAAAGGGAGAGCATCCAGTATTTAGGAACTCATCAAAACTCACAGATTTAACATGAGCATATTGCAAAAGAAGAGAGCTCCAGCTACATGAAATCTGCCCAAACCAGGATTCTACAGGAAGGAGATTATAACTGGAGAGTTTTCATGAGCATAAGAGGGTGAGCTTCATATAATTGCATCAACTGGACTCTTGCATTTTGATTTGCCATTTGATTTTTAAGCAGACAGTAATGGTCAGGTGAACAAACATTGACTTGGAACATCAGTAAATCATTGCTTAACTTGAATCTCGCTCTGTGCAGTTTCTGGAGAAGACTCTTACTACCTGCCTGCACATCCATAAGGAATGTGTGAGCTTCCCTTGGAATCACATCCCTCTGTTTGTAAGCCTGGTACTACAATGTATTGAAATCACTTGCTGTCTTTTTTGGACTCCGACTAACATTTAATCACACTTCTGCAGCCCTGGAAATAGTTGGACTTGTTTCTGTCATAGCCAGGAAGAATTACTGCAATTCTTTCTCCTAAGTCTTACTGTTCTTACAGAAAATTCAGTTCCCTCAAGCTAAAGTAGAAGACCTTACTGTGAGTCAAATACCTGGTACTTTAAAGAACAAGGGCAGATTTACAACCTGCAAAATCAAAAATGCTGATACCAGACTTCAGCCAGATGCTGTTCTGAAATGCCTCATCAAAAGGAAAAGAAACCCTCCTAATTACTTTCCCTCATTACTCTGTAGCTTCAGATGAACTTGGGAGACAGTTCTAACACCAACACTCAAGCTAGAGAATACAGAAATTTTCTACACATGGCACAGCTTTTCCTTCTGTGACTCTTCTCCACTTGATATCCATTTCTTCTCCATTGTCACCATCCACATCATGATAAATCTTGCTGCTTCCATCTACTGTCCAGGTTTCCTTGCTGCTGATCTTGCTTTACCAGATAGCGGCCAGATGCATACCAACCTGTGGGTTATGTGATCAAACTGGTATCACTTGGAGGAGCCAGAGGGCAGTTACACCTCTTGAAGTTACAGCAACTTGTTTCCAAAAGGAGCTTGCTGGCAAAATTGAGCCAGGCTCTGAGTTTCAGGTTTTAGAAAGTGTTAACTTTTCAAAAATTAGTGTAACTTAATGCCCCCCTTAGATGATCTGTGATCTCCTCAACAGGCAAATCTGTTCAATACGGAGAGGATAAGGACAAATGAATTTTCCTTCACCTGCTCTTACGCCTCACCACAAAGGTACAGATGTCTCGTCGTTCCCAAGGCTTGCAGTACAAAAATCAAAGAAGAGGGGAAGTTAAAGCTCTGTTTATGAGGAGTTTAAATTTGTTTTAAAAGTTGGTTCTGTCCACCTGGCATCATTTAAGCAAACAGGTGAATATCACTCATTGAAAAATAATGGGCTTGAGTCTCCACTCAGCTATAATGGATTTACACTGTTATAACTCTGAACAGACCTACGGGATGTTTATGCCTTACAAATAAACAGAAGTAGCTTTTCTTTCAGCAAAACACAATCTGTTTCACCCTAATGATCAATGTTTCCACTACTGAATGAAACCTTAGTCTTACTTGGCTAACCCCAGTGTCAGTCAATAATGACTTTTAGAGTATTCAGCCAGTCTTCTGGGAAAAACAGTATTATATATGTGTTTTGCCAAGGCAAAAATCATAAGCAAAAATATCAGACCAGCTGACATATATTAGCATCACTCTATTGACATCAGCTGCATAAACCACAAATTTTGCAATAGAAAAAAATAAGCAAACTATAGTACTAGTTATAGGAAACAATATTGACGTTTCAATTAGCATATTATTCCAATTCATTGGTAACAATAGTGGGGATGCTTTCAGTTCTTTTTATATTTTTGTTTTAAGAGCACATAAATTCCCATGGCTAATTTGAAAAGGAACGAGCCCACATAATATGCGTGTAAGAAGAAAAAAATAAATCCAGTTTTTAAATTAACGTGATAATTCAGATTTTTGTGAACAGAATGGGATTCTGAAGTGGTGTATGGGAAGTCCAGATTGTAATACAGTTCCTAAAGATTACAACAGGTGATGCTGGAGAAGGCCTGGCCAAAACTTTACTGCTGCAAATGCTCCTTCTCAAATGCCCAATTGTGCATGGAAGAAAGAACCACTCTGTTCAGATGTGCCCAAAAGGTGTCTGTGGACAAGACCTTTGCCTGGTATCACCTAGAAGGAACTCTGAACAAATTCACTTAAGCTAAGAATCAAAAGACTGGCGACCATTTCCCTCTTTGTTTTATCCTCGTTGACCGAGTCTGATCCAGAATTTGCCTTTTTTTTTTTTTATTCCTGGTGAACCTCCTGTTATACCATGCTGTTGGAACTGGGAGGAATTTTATAACCTCCACAGAGGCACTGGTAACATCATCTTCTCCACAGAGCTGAGACTCCAGTGACTGGGGGACAGCAAGTGTCTCAACATTTAACTCTTAACACCCACTCGTGAGACATGGCTGATGAGCTCTGACCCTGTCGGCGCTACTCCTGCTCAGACACGACCCATCTGTCTGCTGGGCTGTGGATGTGAACTCATTGAGCTAAAAAGAAACACGACTTTGATTCTGATCAAGCCAACTGTAAATAAAATATCAATGATTTAAGATGACTTTTCCATCCAATCTTATAGATCTGAGTATTTGACCATTAAACCCTGAAATAAGGCCAAGGCAATCTGGCAAAGATGTGATGCTGAAAGCTAGGACAGGGAAATCCAGATCTGTATCAAGGTATCAATGTAAAGCCTTCAGCTCCTTACTGGCTTCTTCACCACTCCACACACAGGGAAGAAGCTGATTTCACAGTGGGGTGGGACAGAGCCACAGAAAACAGAGCATTGCAATATCTGTAGAGAGGCCTGAATTTGGCTAAGGAAAGCCAAGACAGTCTACCCTCAGAATTGATCCTCAGTGCCTATGGGGCTAATGGGGGAAAAATCTATGACAGAAAGGCCAGTGTATCGAACTTGTCATGATTTTAACAGAAAAGATTTCTATTTTTTACTGACAATTTTTTTAATCTTTATTTAAAAAATTATTCCTGATCTGTATTAGGACAAATCCAAGGCAATTTCAAGCATGGGTAGAAAAAGAAGAGAAAAGTTCCCTACCCATTCTAACCCTCTTATCTGAGTATTTATTTAGGTTGGAGAAACTGAACTCAAGTAACTGCAGAAGCCCTGTGTTAACAGACGGGGTTTGTTCCTAAACTTTCTGCATGGCTTGGACGAGTGAACCTTAGAGGCCATAATCTGGCACAAGAAGACAACATCACAAAATCAATTTGGTTCATCTCCAAAAGTGCTCAGCTGAGATGTTCAGTGCTGGTCTAGGAATTTATTTCGCACAACTCCCATTGAACTTAATGAGTACAGCACAGCTTAAAAACAAAACAACAACAAAACCCCAAACACCAGATCTCAAGAGGACATGGCAGAGAGTAAGCAGTGTACAAGAACTTTTAAAATGGTGAAACGGACCATATACTGACAGAGAAGGCTTCATATTTTCTGTGCAAAAAATAAACTGGAATTATATCTAGCGGAAAAAACAGAAAACGTTTCAAATTACAGGCTTTTAACAGTTGTTTTTTCTTTATATGTGATCAGTATTCTTTGGGCATTTTAGTTCACTCTTTTGCTTTCCTCCCCCTGTTAAAAATGCTTTTTTGATTTTCCTCTTCCATCATTTGTTTTTCTTTTTCCGCACTGTTTTTTCCATTGCTCCTTCTCAATTTAAGTAGTTAAAAAGCCCAGGAAGACCAACCTGTGAGCAGGGAAATAAAACCCTGAAGTCATACAACTGGAGGAAAAAAAGAATAAGGAGAAAATACTCATTTTTCATATGCCAATTAAAAAAAAGAAATTAATCCAGAAGTCCTTGCTTATTTCTAGAAATGAAGTCATGGCTCAATATGGTCACCTTTTAAAAACTTTCCATTACAGAAACACTTCACTTGGGGTGAAGGAACCATACTCGACCAAGATCACATCAAATTTTTGCACTGATAGAAATTTGGCAGATATAAGGCTAAAGCTTTTGGAGGTAAATCCCCACCTGGAATAAATGGATTTATCTGCACTGCAAAGCTCTGCTGATCTCAACCATCTGATGGTCCAGCCCTTTGTGATTCAAGCTGTTGTTAGAACTCAGCCCAGTTGGTTCATGCCCCGGCTTGCTCTGACACCCCATAAACTTGAGCATTTCAAAGGAGCAGTGCACAACGACCCTACCAGGTTGTCTACTGTCTCTGATTACCCTGTGCTAATCTGCAGCTGGTCCTCATCAAAAAAAGTAAAGAAATAAACCCTGCTAACAGCAACCTGAAAATCCAACAGGAATTTTTTCCTCTCTACTTTGCATATTTGAATGCTGATTTGCTTATCTCCCAACCAGTGCTGATTATAAAATTATTAACCTCTCCATGAACTTCATTCCCATCATGACCTGGTTCCTTTACCCGCTGACATGCAAAGGCATGAGGAGTACTCGATTTAAGAGGTGGAATATCCAGCATGGGAAATATTATTACTGGGATACATTATCCAAAACCACAGTCTCTCATCAGCTGAGAAATTACATAGAATTCAGAAAATTGCTCGGTTTGTGTTCTAGTGAAACAGTTTAACAACTACATTTATTTGCAACTCTGCTTATCTAGCTCACCGTAAAGAAGATTAAATAAGTAAATTAATGTTATTCTGTCAATAGAAAAGCTTGCACACCAATAATTTTGTTCCTTTAAAACCACATACAACAGGGTCAGGTGGTGGTCATTTTCTGACAAGTGGCAGGAAATCTCCTACTTTCTATATACACACAAAGATGTTAAAAAACAAACACTGCTTTTTAGCCAACAAATTTGGCAGAACCACCTCTTAACTGAAAGATGGATCAGCCAGCAGACAGCACGTGCCTCGGAGAAGATTTGGGTCTCCACAAGGGCTATCACCGAGGCTGGCAACAGTCACCTGCTTTATTTTTGAGAGGCAAGGAAAACAAAACAGCCTTTCTGAAGTGAAAGTCCGATACACATTTTGCTGAAGTTAACAGAAATGCTTCCTGTGAATTTTTTATGAGCTTTGGATCAATTCCTGTGTTTGGCAAGTGAAGAGATGCTTGCGCGCTGGAGATAAGAGTAGTTGGAAATAAATCCCACAAACCAAAGTCCTCTGCTAGTGCGGAGACTGCTGCCAGAAGTACTGTTGATAGAGTTTGTGCATTTGAAAAGCGACATAAACCAAAGTTTTGTGCTATTTCTCCTTGTAATATTTTTAATAACACACTCTTACTTATACCTAAAATAAAACATAGCTGTTTGTTCACCTAAAACTATAGAAGGCACAACAGACAATAAATGCCTGAAAGCTAGTTGCTGTAGTACTTAGGGAATGAACGTGCTATGGCAGAAGTTGGATTCTGTGCAAGCACCTGGTCCCTGATGGCTCAGAAGATCCAAAGATCATGGGGAACTAAGCTGCAGGGTTACGTCCTCCTATCCCCACACCTCCAAACCGTGCAAGTGCAAAACTGTAACAGCTAAAGATGACACAGCTCAAACTGAGTTTTGTCTGCAATGAGGAAATAATCTGGCACCAGGCACCACAGACTGTTTAGGGTTTTGCCAGAGCTACTGATTTGCGTGCAAAATAGTCAAATGTTGCTATGACACAAAGTAATGTAAAACCTGAAAGAATTGCATCTTTGTTTGTACAACTCGATTATGTGGATTAACTCCTATATATTTCAATATTACAGCATAAATCTTCCATACCAGTCCAATTCCATATTTATATCGTACCTCAAACACCTGAATATCTTACTGCAATTTCACCAAAGTGGAAAAACTATCCAAATATAAGTCTTCTTAGTATAATTCTGTTCAAAACTGAAGTGAGGAACAAGCAGAAATTTCGCATGTTGCTGCTTTATTTGCACGGATACTGACACATCTTGTTGCTCCCTTGCAGCACAACAGAGTGAAGAAAAATTCAAACTCAGCAGCTGAGAGTTACTGTACACATTGTAATTAAGGACATCTAAGGTCCAAGAGCAAAGTAAACCAGATGTAGACAACAGATATAGTAGTAAGCATCCTTCCCACTGTAACACACAATTAGGCAGAGGAGCAATGATAAGAATCTGCAGAATATAGACATTAGTATTTGGTCACAGGGACACGCAATTAAATGAATCAGTTGCAGGCACATGAATGCAATGGACAGGGCAACAACGGGATCCAGTTTCTAAGACTAATTCTTCACACTTTCCCGGTCCAACAGTATTAGCCTACTGCAGTTATTTGAGTTCTTTTAAAGAAGGGTATTTCCCACACACAGTAAAATAAAATGGCTTTCTACTTGTTTAAAGAAACACACTGTAAAAAATGAAATGCAGCTTGCTAGAAGAGGTATATTAATGCATTGGAAATACAGCAGGCAGCTCCTGGGCACTACTGGCAGCGGTATTAGCTGACATCACCAACAACCAACCCCGGAGCTTCGCTGGTGTCCCAAATTCCTAAGCTATTTCATAATAAGAGTACGCTACACCTCCGCTCCTCCTCCTTTCCAGACTTCTCCCAGAACCCCGCATCTCTCAGGTCAGCAGACAAAATCTGAAGGACGGTCCATGGAGCACAAGGCATCGGGATGACTCACCCACCTGAATGTGAATGTGGGATTTAAGTCAGGTATACTGTTTCGTAAAAATCTGGCTAAATCAAACACGGCAATACCCTCACTCGTATAAATGACCCCACTTCACGTTCAGACACCCACTTCAGCTTTTCCGGACCTGCAAGTACTTAGTTTGCTGTATGGAGGGTGGAAAAATCACAGTGAAGTAACAGAGCTCTGTGTGGGGTTTGCTGGATGGAACTGCAATGCAAAATTTCTTGTTTATTTTCTGTAAGTGAATGAACAGAAGTTTCACCAGCTAGCCTAACACACGCTGAACTTTTGCAAACCTTTGAAGAGAATGCTGACAATTTGTATTTCAGCTTTTGGGGGGAGGCAGGAAAAAAAGGGGTAGAATTAATGATTTCTCCAAACCTTTTGCAAAATGGTTTCTTTGTGGGCTTTTTCTTTAGTTCTCAAATATTTCTTTTCAGTCCTTCTCTTCCACTTAAGGAGTGCTCCAAATTTTTTATTCATTTATTTTCAAGCCTGATTTATCAAGAGCTGCTGACCGGCTGCTGAGCCTGGCAGATTAGTAAGGCAATTCAGTAGTGAATTCAGATCTTTGTCCAGTGTGTGAGCATACCTGTGCATGTAGATTTTTTATATATAGGTCATTAAAACAATTGTAAACTAATGAACTTATATATATAACTTAAGACCACAATCTTAGCCTGATGATGCAACTCCAGTTCCTATAAAACACTATAAGACTTAGAAAGAAGGCTGCAGAAATTAGAAAACATACACACCTCCCACTGAGTTGTAAATCTAAAAATCTTCTGCTGTCATTGCAGAGATTCCTCTCGATTTTGGAGCGCCCGGTAGGAACCCGGGCATATGGTACGGGACATCTTGTTCCTCAATGTACTACACGGACTCTCCATCAGAGCCAAAATACGGAATACAGCATTTCTTCCACAGCAGTTATAATTCAGGCTGCAGAAATAGTGAACTCTTCCACTGGATGACCAGGAAAAAAAAGCCCAGCTTGGTTGTGTCAAATGCAAACTTCAGGGTTTACAAACAACAACAGCAATAAAAATCATTCCTGATCAGCCCAAAACGTTATTTTTGCTTTAAACTATAAATCTTGAGTTTTGCATTTGACAAAACTAAATTTTCCAAATTAATTACTCTGTAACCTTTTTTTACAGTCTGTAACCTTTCTTACCTAACTCTTAAATTAGGCCCCTTCATACATTTAAAATTTGATGTAGAAATTTAAATGCCTGAAGTCCTATGCAGGTAAAACCTAGATTAGACATTTCAAATTTCCAAAAACACAGTGATAAAGCGCTAAAAGAAAGTTCCAACATCTCTTCCATCTAGACAGTACTTTTAACTAAAATTATTTACCATTTTGTCCTAGCCTTACAGAAAATGTGTTTGTTTCAGCAAATTGAAGTAACCATCTAGTTCAACAGGCATTTCAACTGATGTACTGAAAAACACATTAACCTTGAACTCAGGACAGAAAAATTTCCCTTTCTTTTCCTTAAATGAGTAGGAGAGCTTTCTAAAGAGGGATAATGCTGCTTGCCTACAAAGTACGAGGTTTTCTTCTGAGACAGGCAGGTAGAGCACTACCCTGGGCTGAAAAACCAGGCTAAATTGTCGCAGCAGTGGGAGGATGGAAGAGAACAACTTTGTGAGACCCTCCAGCGGAACTGACAGAAGCTAGCACATTTCTGCCAGTTACAGTTTCTCCCCATTCATTAATTTTTTTAAGGAAAAACAGAGCAGAGTGGAAGTACTCCAGAGAAACAGCAACACTGCAACCTCCACACCTTGTTTTACCTTTAAAGGAGCAACTCACAGTGGAAGCCCTCGCCTCATTCACCTACCAACACAAAACTACATTACTCTTTGCCCAAGTGGCTCCTGAATTTAAATCACTGCTCAACAACTTTATCCACCTATCTGTGGTTTGTTTTTTTTATTGTTTGAGCTTGTTGGGTTGTTTTTTTTTTGCAAGAGTTTTGCCCACATAGCAAGAATGACTCAGGGAGACCAACCCCAAGATGTACAAGCAAGCAGTCAATGCTGACAGCACACACCACGACTTCTGCTGCATGGAAATGATTTAGTGTGTCCTAGTACACCAGTCCCTGCACTTCTGCAGTAAAGCTGCCATAAAGTCAGGATGTTTCACTCACAGAGAAGTGGCAGGAAAGGTTTGGAAGAAGTACATTTTGGAAAGAGACTTGGGCTGGGCAAGCAAAGGTGGAAGAACTTTCAATGCCATGAAAGAGTCAGGAAGTGATGGCAGTATTGAGCACAGCTCAGCTTTTATCTCGATGTGAGAATTCAATATGGCTTTCCAGGTGTACTCAGCATTCACAGCTCCTCTTCAGAGTGCTCCATTCACAGTTCCTCAGTACAACAGTAAGATCGGTCTACAGCTACAGCATGATACGCTACTTCATATCTGTGACCTGGGTTAAGCCTGTAGGAATTGCGTAGTAAACATTGTAATATATCTGAAGTAAATAGGTAACTATCTTTACATATAAACTTTGGGCCTATCCTACAGAACAAGGTCTCCTTGGCCTAGGATTCGGGTGAGGATCTGTCTCCCAAAGTGTCAATGCACCAATATCAAAGGAAGTTAAAAATGCCATTGGACAGTCAGAACAGATTTGTTTTATTCCACCTTGCTGTAAATACCAAAGCAGGGTGTACAATTTAAACAGCGCCTTTTCATTCCTAAAGAGTTTAGCCTGGGAATTTGCCATGTCCATGGAAATGCCAGGAAAAAAAGATTTCAAGTAAGATTTCTACTTTCTACCACTTGCTTTATCAAGTCTTTTCACAATCCATGAGTTGCTGTTGAGTTTGCCTGTGAACAAGGACTCAGGCTTAATCCCACCCGTCAGGCAAGCGCTGCAAACAGCCCTCTTCATTATCATACTTCAATCTCACTTTGGAGTCTCACATGGAGGCCATAAATATTCCTGCACTAACATCCGAGAGAGAGGTGGGTTGAATAGAAGTGTGAACAGCTTACCCTGAGAATGGGCTGACATAGTCCATGCCTAGGATGGCTTTCTTATAGCAGTCAGCAGGGCAGACGAATAATTGAAGAAACAGCTTCTTTAATATAATCCATGGGCAGCATGTGGTGCAACGTTCCCTCCGTTTCCCCCTCCTCAACAAGAATTCTTCATATCAAGCTGGTTCGGTGTTAAGTGCACATATCTAGGAGGCATTTCTCTTCAAAATTTGGATCCAAACACACATCAAAAATAACAGCTCATCCGTCACGGTTGGGAAGCATGTATGACAAGAAAATATTTGCTTTGCTCTGGTTTTGTGTTTGGTTTGCTGACCGCTCATATCAAAAAGCTAGAACAGCTTTTTCATCTTGGTGTAGTTTAGAAACATTTATAGGACAGATGGTCTAAATTTGTGGGTTTTATAAACTTAATGAGAATGTAAAAAAAAAAAGCGCATATGGGTGCAATATTTTCTGGGGCTTCTTTAAGCCGGCCAAAAAGTAGCCCACTGCAGAGTGGAGTAACAATTCGCATTGGGAACTCATTCAAAGGTTTACAAATGACTGAGCAGAGGGACTGCCACAGGCTTTCTTCACCTCAGTGGCAGTTTCACTTGCACTGTGTGGTATAGGAAAAACATACATTTATTCTTCCCAGCAAGCAACTGCTTCTTAAATTTTGCCTTTATGTAACTGTTCAAATGAGCTGGCTGCAATAGCTCAACAAAAGGCAGAAGTGCTCCAGCCTCTTGACGGTCTCTTCCAGCCAAAAATGTTCTATGATTCTGTCCTGCAGACTTGCTCTCGGGGCTTCTTGCTGGGCCCATTAAAGATGTTTAGCCATCAGTTCCTCTAAGACTATTATTTTAGTCCTACATGCATCTTCCTCTTTCTCTAGACAACCCCATATAAACAGAACGATGACAACGCAATCTGGGCTTGAGGTCAGGCCACAGCATGGGGACTTGGGAGGTCCGCATGGAAACCTTGGCCCTGTTCCAGGCTCTGTCACAACCTTTGAGAAGTTGCACGGGAGCGAGTCTGAAGACATTTTTTTGTCCTAAGGTGGTCCTCAAAACAGAATCACCGTGAACATAGCAGGAAGAGAGGAGTGCTCTCTTCAGGGAAGCACCATGCAGTTCAGTATCCTGTCTCTTTCTCCAGGCGCTTCCTCCAGGAGTTGGTGTATGAAAGTCTACCTCAAAGACAACGCAGCAGCATACAGAGTAAAATCCATCTATAAAGTTAGCCCAGAGTCCTATCTCCTCACTACAAAACAATAAATAACAAGGGCCATCTTCTCAAGGTCTTTATACCATTCAACCTCTCCATCTGAAAAGTTAATCACAGCTGAAACACTTGCAAGTTAAAATAAAGTAGGTTGAAGATATTAACAAGAAACTATCTGTGTAAGATAGTAAGAATCTCCTGTTAGGCAAAAATCCTTTTCCATCCAGCTCTGCAGTCTGAAAAAGACTAGGTTAAAAAAAAGTCAGCTTCTAGTCCTCTCTTATATAAGCTAATAAAATACTCATAAACAAAGCGTACTTCACCAAAACAGGTCCCCATTAATTTAAGACTTCGATTTTCACCTTGGACAGTCCTCTTCCAGTGAAACACAATAGGAGGTACAAACCTCAAGTTATTATCAGCAAGATATTTCAGTGTTGGCCCGTAAGCTGTCATCTTTAGGCTTCTGAATAAACACAGCGTTAGGAGAAAATAGGCAGCAACTCACTCAAAATTGTTTAAGCCCTTTTGAAATCTTAGACACATACCATTTCATTTTTATACCCAGCTGCTACTTCCAAAACTTGCTTCAGGATTCTGACTTTATTTTTTTTCAAATGTGACAGCTCAAACTATAGCCGGGTATGAAGTTCCTGTGCAATATCCTGATTATGAGAAAAAATCTTGAATAAATCCTTTAGCCCACTAACTCCATCAGGAATTTAAAAGAGCAAGGCATGCAGACTGCTCAGGCCTTGCTTTACCTTAGCTAGATTTTGGGCTCTCTTTTGCCAGCCAGAGGAGTTGGAACATGTTGAAATCTTACTTATTCACAGGCAAGAGCAAAAGCAGCACAGGGCAATATTATGCCCCAGTTTGACCACTCCAGGATTCCTTTGCGTGTTATCAGTTATGTACAAAGGTGATTATTCCCAATAATAATTCATTTCTACACAGGATCCAGCAAAAAGCAGCTCTACTGGGAGCAGAGAGGAAGGCTGTGATTACACCAATCACCTTTTCATGTGAGGCAGAAGCAAGCCAGCTCACCCTCCCTCCCCGCTAGCTCCCTACCCACCCCCACCCCTCCAATAACTAAAGTGCTCAACAAATGTTCAGCAAATACTTGGACAAACAGCCAAGGACTTCTCAGAACATCAAATGATTATTAAATCTTAAACTGTACTTTCCAAAAATAATTTTCTGCTGCTGCTGTTTGTTTGTTTGAAAGGAGAGTAGTAAAATACACAGATGTGTACAGTCATAAACCTTTAGATGAGGCTCAATTTCCTTGATGTCCAACGATAAAATCCACTAATAAATGCGTACAGATGCAAAGGCCTATTTGTTGTCCTGTCAAGTCAGGCCATGTGGAACAAAAAACCTAAAAGCAACCAGGAGAGGAACTAATGATGTAGGCTCGCCTCTGCCAAGATGCACTTACTGCAGTTCCTGTGACATTTAAGGAACATAATGATGGGACATTCCTTTTTAACTTTATTGTTTTGTCAAAAGTGGGTTTTTACAGCTGAAGATCACGTTCCCAAGATAGTCAATTAGGTTATGCAGATTTACGCACATGCTGTGATCTCTTTTGTGCAGCATGACTAGTTTCTTCGCTAACAATCACTCACATTGGATGACAAAGATGGGGCTGGTGTCAATATCTCCCATATAGAGCACAATTTTTTTTATTATTTTAAATACTTTCCATGAAAAGCTCTTTAGATCTCATGGTGCATCAAGACAGTACTTTTTTTTTCTTTTTTTTAATCTCCAGATAATTATTTCTGAATGTGCAAATATAGTTTTCAAGGGGTGGGGGGGAACCCCCAGTCTCTGGAGTAACCAAACACCAGATTTCCGCAGTATGAAAGCCATTTTAAGGCACTGTGGTGTGCTTGGTGGTTAGCCCTGCTTCTACTTAATTAGGGACCTCAGTTATAAGTCCACAGCTGCAGGAGAGCAGTAAATAGCTATTGCTGACTTCCTTATTGCCAATATGTACATCATGATTGTAGGGTGAAGAGCAGGGAATCTTTTCATAAACGCTGCCTTGTGCGGCAACGGTACTTTGATGTCACAAAAATGCTGTTACATATTTTAAAGTCTTAATTGTGGTCCACCGTGGTGCTGTCAGCTTCCTGGTGAAACACTAACCCTTTCCGCGATTTCTCGGGTATACAGAACACTTGTTTTTTTTATTTGCAGGTTTCATAATTAAGTCTCCATGTGCTATATCCTCAGCTCTCGTCATACAGTCTATCTTCATTGATTTCAAACAACCCAGCCCTCATATATGATATACGTGTTGGGAAGGAAGAGGAGAGAGGGAAAAGAAAGGAAAAAGAAATCCCCTGCTGTATGAAGGGTACTTGCCTGCTCCATATTGTTCTGATTAACAACATCCGCTTGCTTACTGTTATGAACACTCCCTCACTAAACACCCTGGCCAGAAACCCCGTAATTCAGTGCCTCCGAGAGAGTCTCCACATCAGTGTTCCTAGATAACCCTCAGTCTTTGACTGATCCTGGCTTTGAGCTCCAGACAAATCCTCCCCACCCCAGCACATTCTGGCTTGGTGCATGAACTCCACAGCCTCTCTCCTTCTAGCTGCACTCTCATGATTTCAGGTCACCCAGAATTGAATGCCTTCAGATTTCTTACTTTGAAAAAAAAAAATTAATTACTTATTTAAAAAAAAAAATCTGACCTTGCTTCTATGTCTGCTATTGTCAGCTAAAGAACATTTTTTTTTCAATCAGTTTAGTACTTTTGAACTTCCCCATGGCAGGCAGCTTGTCACTGTTATGCCATAAACTGGGGCAATCTGGCTGAAAACATCTGAAAACCAAAGAAAGCTTGCAAGACCAAAGACTTGTGTCTAGTTGGCACTAGCTGAAGGGCCAGCCCTCAGGGGTAGTGGGACAGACACTGCGGCACCTGTTAGCTCTTCTGAGCTCATGGGGCATTTGGCCTTGGTTACTGGTCTAGCGACACAGCCACCTGATCCTGAGCACTGCTCTCCTTGTCTGTGGGATCCAGTTCTACGCTCTGTGCTTTGTAGGTTGCCTACAAGACCACTGAAGTTCCTCCTGGCCTTCAGAACACGCATTCTTCTGGAGATATCAGCACATAAGAACGCAGTCTCAGAAGAAAGCTTGAAGGAGCAGACAGGACACTGAAAAGAAGAATCTGGGTCCAGTCCCAGCTTTGTTATGACTCTGATAAACACAAAGACATCTTTTCTCCTTTTCACACCTTCCTTCAAACATTTCCACAAAGGTTACAAGATCCACAAAGCTGGGGTCCTCTCAGTATGAGGTATTTGGCAGGTGTGGTGGGCAGCATTTAGAGGTCGGCACATGTAACCTCATGTTCTACTTCATGTTAGTAAATAAAAGTCACCTATTCTCACCTAGGTTCAACAGTTTGTCAGGAAGAGGTCCCAGATTCTGCCCCTGTTGACAACAATTCACTCAAGGATCAAAACTAAACATCACCTGAAAACAGGCTGCTGACCTCAGGTAGTCTTCTTGGACATCCTGATCACAGAAATAAAGAGCAATGCTGGAAACCCCAGAGGGAGGACTTGCATTTAAAAAGATGTGGTTTGTGCAGTATCCCTGGCAAACACCAGCACTCTGGAACTTGTCTTGATGAATGGGTTTGTCTGAAGGCAACACAATGGGGACCAATGACGAAACAGTGACAAATGGATTTCCTCCCTGGCTAGAGACAGCTATTGTTTGCCATCTGCACAGTATGTCTCAGGGAAAAAAAAA